>CM062819.1:873148012-873748012 GCA_031772625.1 Pinus tabuliformis
CTCATAATCTTTTCTTACCTTTGAAATTGGATGCAAAGGTAACCCATCGAACAACTTGACTCTCTTCACAATCCCAGACAATTTCTCCATCTTCTCTCTCTAACTTCTCAACATTTTTGCAGAAGAGTGAAAAGGTTAAACTCTTTCTCTACATCTTTTAGGTCCATCAAATTTTGAATAAATGCGGTTGATATACACGAATAAACCTATATCATCCTCATTAATTTTCATATAATTTTTAGCTTAAACGATTAAAAAATTAACAAAAATTCTATTAAATAAATCATTTTCGTATATGTTGATACATAAACATAAATGTGATATATCATTAAAAAAATAAAAATAAAACAATCATACAAATAATAAATAGTTAGCCATGACTATGATTTTTCTATGTTTCTTAAGTTTGTTTAAAACTTAAATTAATATTTTCCCTTTATTGTTTTTTATAAAAAATTTCCATTCACATGAATCCCTATCTTTTATAATTATATTTGCAATATGCCATAACAATAAACTCTAATCAAAATTACTTTTCCCTTTTATACACTCGGATTTCCCTTTTATACACTCGGAAATTTTAAATTTTAAATTAAGAAATAAATATGAAAATAATTTTCTTGTGAGTGCAGATCGAATGGGACTATTACTCGTAAATCTGTACCAACGTTTGGTATTTCACCTTACAAAATTACAGAACTAAACGTTCCAAGGTAAAAGCTTGGATTCTCTAACTGAATGTGAACATACTTTGGTCGTCTCATGATTAATCTAAACAGATATATAATGTTCTAAGATATTAAAAAATTAGAGAAACACCACAAACCATTCTTCTTCATCAAGTTCGACCAGCCCCGATCCTAAAACTTGGTGCATACAATTGTCTCCCAGCTTTATATATTTGAATAATTGAATGCCTACAACCAAGATCTTGTTTGACTACCCCTAGTTCAAGACCTAGTCTAATTCAATCATATATAACTTGGAAAATAGCTCACAATGTCAAAACTATAATAACTCACTTCAATGAAATAGTAATATGTTTAATATGAAACCCTGGTTACAACCCTTGGAACTCTAATAACCAACTCCCACTTTGCTTGAAATCGATGGAAAATTGGATTCCATGTTAATGTTCACACCAACTTCAATTAAATTTCCGGCCTAGTTACAACCCATGAAACCCTAATTACCAACTTCCACTTCGCTCACAATTGAGGGAAAATTGGATTCCCTGTCAATGTTGACACTGACTTCATTTCAATTTCTAGGCTAGTCAAAGCTTCGTAAACATGAAATGTATTACAATTATATTGAATTCAGGCTTCAACATAGGAGACCACGTTCAACATTGAGGTATTCCCATTGATCAACACTCAATCGCCACACCAAATGAAGTAGAGCGAAGCCAATGCCACATTTAGTAAATAACTTTTTAATAAATTATAACCTTAGCTACCCTTCATAAATCACAAGAGCATGCCTAAGAAACTGAAAAACAATTAGCAAACTTTTCATATAGTCTATTGGATCAAGTATTAGACAAAGAAGATTACCAAATTGTCAAATCTAAGCTACTCATTATTACGTGTGTGGTCTATATTGGAATTGGGCTTCATGAATTTCCAATCTTTAAAATATAACAAATAATGAATGGCCTAGATTTGAAAATTTAGGAATATTATTCATCTCATGGATGATCAAATAGATAATATAAAAGGTTTTCTAATAGTTTTTTCAGTTTATTAGGTCCACTCCTGTGATCTATGAAACATAATTTTTAAAAAAATTATTTACGAAATGTGTAGCTTTGCTTCAATTGGCTTGGCGATTGAGTGTTGATTGATGAAAGTACCTCAATGTTGAACACATTATTATACGTGGAAGCATGATTGTGATATAATTGTAATATATTTCACATTTGTAAAGCTTTGGCTAGCCTACAAATTGTGTCAACATTAACAGGGAATCCAATTTTCCATCGATTGTGAGTGAAGTGGAAGTTGCTAATTAGGGTTCATAGGTTGTAGCAAGCCTGCAAATTGAATTAAAGTTGGTGTGAACATTGACAGGGAATCTGATTTTCCCTCGATGATGAACGAAGTGGAACCTGGTAATTAGGGTTCCATGGGTTGTAACTAGGGTTTCATATTAAACATATTACTATTTCATTGAAGTGATTTATTACAGTTTTGACATTGTGAGCCATTTTTCAAGTTATATATGATCCGATTGGACTGGGTATTGAACCGGGGACAGACAAAACAAGATCTGGGTTGTAGGCATTCAATTATTCAAATATATAAAGTTGCGAGAAAATTATATGCACCAAGTTTTAGGATCAGGGCTAGTCGAAACTGATAATGGAAGAAGAGTTGTTTGCGGAGTTTGTTTAATTTTTTAATATCTTAGAACATTATAGACCTATTTAGATTAATCGTGAGATGATCAAAGTATGGTAACATTCAGGTGGAGAATCCAAGCTTTTACCTTGGAACTTTTCGTTTTGTAATTTTATAGGGTGAAAGACCAAAAGTTGGTATATATTTACCGGTAATGGGCTTGGTCAATTTGCACTGACAGAAAAATATTTTCATATTTAATTTTGATATGAAAACAATAAAAGGAAAATACTAATTTAAGTTTTAAAGAAACATAAGAAACATAGAAAAATCATAATAATGGCTTAACAATTTATAATTTGTATGATTGTTTAGTTTTTAATTTGTAAAGATATCTCCCATTTATGTTTATGTATTAGACTGTTTTACAACATAAAATAAAATGATTTACTTAATAGAATTTGTACTAAGTTATTATTATTATTTTTAATTGTCCAAGTCCAAAATTTTATATGAGAATTAATGTGGTTGAGATAGTCTTATCAGTGTACATCAACCACATTTATTAATGTGGTTGTGCTAGTTTATTATATTTTAAAGATTGGAAATTCATGAATCCGAATTACAATATAGACCAACCCTATCTATATAATTAATATAGACAAACATAATAGTTAATTAAAAAAAATATATTACTTTCTTGATAATCTCTTTAAACACAGTTAGCATGTGATGAGAATGTTTCCTACCCCACTTTGCTCTTTTATGTCTGCAGAATTATGACCTGCTAGACATATGGACATGCATCCTCCAAGTACCATCTCCACTACTTGTGTAGTTAGAAATGCAGAAAAATCTTTGCGAAAATGGGACATATAGACAACATTTGGAAAGCTAGAAATGCTAAGAATTTTTACGAAGTTCCGCAGGATGTGAGGGATACCCACATTAAGAGCTCTACTTGTTTTATGGAGAATGGCCTTGTCACAAAAAATATATAAAAAATACGCTTTAGTTTGAAGGATATTTGGAACAGATTCCCGACTTGTTTTTTGGATGGGGTGTTATCATCAGAGTGATGTGGCAGTCGAATGCTAATTTTCATGAGGCCTGGATATTTCTATAAGTTTAAATGGTGCAATGATTGTGGTACTAATATGAGAGTGGAGTTACTTGCGCTGTGGGGTATCCTCTATTGTGCCAAGTGGTTGGACATTGTCGAAATAGATGTATTTATAGATTCCAAGGTGATCATTGAGTGGGAAAATCAAATATTTTCTTTATAGGTTCCAACTCTTTCACATTGGATGCATGGGATCAGGTCATTGATCATGTCATTCTAAAGGATTTATGTGACACACATATTCCAAGACCATAATATAGAGGTTGATATATTTTCAAAATAAAGATGCAGCCAAGTGTCAGGCAAGAGATGTTGCAATGTTTCTTTTTGGTGGCACATTTCAAAGGGATGGGTATATTGAAATCTAAATGTTGTCTCTCCTGATATAATTGTCCATTTTGTGTTGTATTGGGGTAGACCTGATTGCGTAGATTAGTTTAATTCATTTCCATTTTTGGTATATGCTAGGGATCATTCTTAGTTTGAGATTTGATTATATCAGTGGTATTTATGTCTGTCAGGTGGTATAGATGGATCGTGGTATTACAATTTTTTTTTTTTTTTTGAGAATGTGTTTTTGTGGGATGGACATATGTGAAGAAAACATAAGTAAATGACAATTATCTTTTTAATGAAAAGAGAGTTCATTTTTTCTTTTTGAAAAAGGCAGCTCCCACTTCATCTCCGGATATATAAATCCATTCTCCATTCCAAGCTGGAGATTTTTTGTCTACAACACTATCGAGAACTTTCAATATCATTTTACTTTAGTTATTATGGATCTCACATAAAATAATGAAGCAATGGAAAATGATGATGAAATGGATATCAGTTTATATGAAGTATCTATATTCGTAAAGTGGTTTATATGAAGCAACATGTAAATTTGTAAATCAAAAGAAAAGCCATATATGAAAATCTCTTCGAAAATTATAACATTAAGAGCAATTTTATTATTCTAAATTCTATAGATTCTCGCGTCATTCATATCAATAAAAATATAATAAATTAAGATAAAGCATTGCCTAAAATTCTATTTAGTCATTCAAAATTTAATTTAAAAGACATTTCTACAAATTAAAGTTGGTAAAAATTCATTTGATTGGATATGCATATGTGCTTTCTATGTGGAAAGTTCGAAAGAAGGAGAAACAGGCAAGGGAGAAAAAACATTTACCTACAAAATCCAAATAAGCTACTCGAAAAGTGACATAAACAGAGGCCTTTAAGGGAAAACAATATCTTATAAAATGATCGACAAACAATTGCTGCCAAGAAAGATTTCCTTGATAGGGGGCTTAGCGAAACCACGCTCAACTTCATCCTTTTTGTGGGTGTGGTGATCCAGGTGGATGTTGGTGGCCACTAACCTATTCCACTTGGACCCCCATCACTATTTCTTTCTATTTTTCAGTTTCCTTAATTCTAGCACAATTTACTAATTTTCATAGTTTTTGGGGTCCTGAACTTCTGGAGCCATTTTGAGGTCCTAAATGACATTTTTTTGGGAAAATTGGGGAAAACATGAGCTATCAACTATTGTTTTCCATGCAAAAGTTGTATTCCTCATATAGATATTTCTAACGAGGTATTATGCGCGTCAAACAGATATCGTATGCCAAAGTTACGACCTCAGGAAGTTGATGTACCAATTTCCCCAAACGAGGCCCTTAGTTTTGGCACTTCATCTCCTAGGGTTAGGTTTTAGGATGTTTAGGGTTTTCCCTTGTCTCTCAATAATAAATAAGCCTCCAAGCCTCATTGTAACATAGTTCAGAGCCATGTAGCCGCCACATCTCTTCTCAGAGATAAGATACCATCACCTGAGCTAGTTTTATGTCCATTATGTTTGTAAGCATATTTCAGTATTTGATATTAATGAAATGGAGTGTTATTTTTGTTGTATCTCTATATTTATGGTTATATATGGAATTTTTTGTGTTCTTGTTTAAGTTCGGTTCAACGGTATCAGAATATTCTTCTCTTTCTCTGTTTTTTTTTGCATGTCCCCAACGAGGTCGAGATATAAGGAGTTAGGGCTCGAAATGGTGTGAGTTCCATAAGAGCTCCACTCACAACATGAAGGCTTCCGGATTAGACGCATGTTCTGACTTTAAGTCAAAAATCTGACAAGGGGAATGATAAAGGGAAGCAGATCATTGATGAAAAGCCCAATGCCACTGTGGCCACCACCAAGATCCAGAAGAATGAGCATGAAGATCTAGAGGAGGGGGAATGCCTCTTCCACTCACAGATGTGGGTGAAGGGTTCTCCGCTGTAGTTCATTGTCGATAGTGGGAACCAAAAGAACCTCATTTTAGCAGAGGTCATGAAGCAGCTAGGCCTACCGACTACAACACATCCGTAGCTGTACACCATCAAGTGGCTTCACCAAGGACGCGATATATGTGTCAGCCAACATTTTCACCTTCCCTACAACATGAAGCCCTTCACAGATGAGGAACTATGTGATGTTGCCCCTCTTGAAGTTTTTGATATATTATTAGGACAACCATACATGTGGAAGCGTCATGTTGTATATGAGTCTAGACATCGCTTTGTGATTGTTACTTTGGGCAATAAGTTGTACATGATACTAGAGGTATCCCCGCCTAACGTCATCTATTTAATCACTACAATGAAATGCAGTAAGATCATTACACAAACCAGGAAATTTGTTTTCCTTATGATTCTCCCTCAGGGAAAGAATAAGATTGTGGCCACGACTTCCAGACCGGGCTCTTCCGCACACCAACAAAATATGGACAAGGTTGTGGAGTACAGGGAAATTTTCTCCTCAACTATGGGGGTGCCCCTGCACTGTCAAGTCAAGCACTCCATCAATCTAACCCCAAGCGTGCCACTACCCAATAGACTGATATATCAACATTTTGTTCTGGAGAACGATGAGATGAAGAGGTAGATTCAAGAGTTGTTGCAGAAAGGGCACGTCAAGTTAATCTCTTCACCCTGTGGGAGCTAGATTGTATTGGTACAAAAGAAGGATAGGACGTGGAGACTCTGTATTGACTATCAGGCGTTGAAGAAGATCACTGTACGAAATAGGTACCCAATCCCATGGATTGATGACCTTCTAGACCAGCTTAAGGGGGCCAAATATTTCAGCAAGATCGTTTTGAAGTCTGGTTATCATCAGATGCCTATTGAACCCTCTGATGTGTGGAAGACTACCTTCAAAATATAAGAAGGTCCTTTTCGAATGGTTGGTAATGCCTTTCAGGTTGACAAATGCCCCCGCGACCTTCATGAGATTGATGGACGACACATTGCGACCCTTCACTAATACATTCGTGGTGGTGTATTTAGATGACATATTGATCTTCAACCATAGTTTGGAAGAGCACCTCCACCATATTCAACAAGTCCTCCAAATCCTGTGACAACACAAGTTGTATGCCAATTTAGAAAAATGCACTTTTGGCATGACCTAGGTTCAATATCTGGGGTACATCATTGATCAGCAGGGTGTGCATGTGGACCCAGCCAAGATACAATTCGTCCAGGGTTGGCCAGTCCCAACCACTCTTATAGAGCTCCGCAACTTTCTGGGCCTTGCTAATTTCTACCGCAGGTTCATATCAGGGTTCTCTCATATAACTTGGCCTGTAAGTAAAGTCACTAATGGCGAAGTGAAAGCAAAATTCTTATGGTATGAAACCCAATAGAAGGCATTTTCCTAGTTGAAGCATCACCTCTGATCCGCACCAGTGCTCACATTACCAAACCTGTAACAACCATTTTAGATTGAGACAAATTCCTCTGACTATGCTATTGGTGCAAGTTTTACTCAGTAGGGGCATCCAATGGCTTACCACAGTGAGACACTTTCAGACACATTCTGAAAGTATCCCACCTATGACAAGAAATGTACCCCATTGTGCATGTCTGTCGTCAATGGAAGAATTACATTCTTTGGAAGTAAATGATCATCCACACAGATTGCCAACCCCTACAATTCATACAAACACAGGGAAAGTTGTTGAACGATCGCCATCAGAAATGGTGCACATACCTACAAAAATTCCATTTTAACATTAAGTACAAGAAGGAAAAGCCCAATAATGTTGCATACTGGCTCATCTGACCACTACTCATGGCACTGATCACTGTGCTCGACTCCTATGGGCAGGAGACTTCAGGGTGTCTGCAAATTTACAACAGCAATCCAGAATTCAGGATCACATACTAGACACTCATGGAAGGTAAGAAAGTTCCAAATTTTCACCTCCACGATGCACTGTTATGCCACTTGGGACACATCTATGTTATTTCAAGCGAGCATGCCAAGATGATTTGGGAGGCACACTACAGTCGAATCGCTAGACATTTCGGAGTAGAGAAAACAGTGGCAGTACTGCAAAAGTATTTTTATTGGCTAAACCTTCACCATGATGTTGGGAAGTACATTCGATCCTGCACTGCCAGCATCATTTCCAAACCAACCATCAAGAACCAAGGCCTATTTACTCCTCTTCCTACTCCTAGTCGACCTTGGGAATCCATCTCCATGGATTAGATGTCAGGTATTTCTTCTGCTAAGCACGACAATGACTACATTTTTGTGGTCGTTGACAAATTCTCTAACCTGGCCATTATGGCAGCCTACAAGAAGAATATCACAATAGAGGCCACTCCTAATCTCTTCTTTGAGAAAGTGTGGGTACATTTTAGGATCCCACAATCCATTATGTCAAATCAAGACAACAGATTCATAAGTGCATTTTGGTCAAGTCTTTGGTCGATGCTAGATATCAAAATTACTTAGTCCATGACTTTCCACCCCCAGACTGATGGCCAAACAGAGGTCATCAACAAGATGATTGTACACATTATGCACATGTACAACTCGAAGCATCCATGCACATGGGATGAAAGCCTCCCCTATGTCCAACAAAGCTACAATAGAGATCTCCATCGCTCAACATGCCACAACCCCTTTCAGGTAGGGCTAGGATTTCAACCATTATGTCCCATTCATGTGGCCATACCATTTGCAGCGACTCAGAAAGATTTGAGTCACGTCTAGTCTGAAGCCGACAAGGCTAACAACTTCATTAAGCGCAGTCAACACATCCGCCAGCAGGTCCATGATATATTAGACAAATCCAATGCTAAGTACAAGCAACGTCATGATGAGCATTTGGTGCCACACAAGTTCCAGTGGGTAACAAAGTTAGGCTACATTTTCAGAACGAGCGCCTCACTGGACCCCACCGCAAGCTTCATCCACTGCAATATGGGCCATACACCATCACCATGACTGTAGGGGAAAATTCCTTTGAGATAAACATTACACCTTTCCTTGGTTTTCACCCAGTGTTCAATGTAGACCACCTTTGACCATACTTTCCACTATTGCTAGACACATCCGACATTGCAGAACAATTCACACCAACAGAGTTAAACCCATACTGCATGGAACATGCTAGAGCTGATTAGATCATGGACACATATATCAAGAACACTCGCCAACAGAAGATCCAACCATATCGAGTTGTCAAAGTTGGCCCACTCCTCTACCAAGGCAAGAGGCTCACCGGGGACCAAGTTTAGTAGAAGTTTCCCCATCTCATGGAGGCACTCAACGCAATGGGGACCATTGCTTCCTCAGGGGGGAGGAATGATCCAGGTGGATGTTGGAGATCACTGGCCTATTCCACTTGAATCCCCACCATTTCCTCTTTTAATTTTTTAGTTTCCTTAATTTTAGCAGAATTTACTATTTTTGGCAGTTTTTTCGGGTCCTCGACTTCCAGAGCCTTTTTGAGGCCTTAAACAATGTTTTTTGGGAAAACCGGGATAAATTGGGACTTTTATTGATGTTTTCCATGTGAAATTTGTATACCTCGGATAGATTTTTTTAACGAGGTATATTCCGTGTCAAATAGAGATCATATGTCAAAGTTACAACCCTAGGAAGTTGATGTACCAATTTACCCAAACGAGGCCCATAGTTTTGGCGCTTCATCTCCTAGGGTTAGGTTTTTGGATGTTTAGGGTTTTCCATTGTTTCTCAATAATAAATTGGCCTTTGAGCCTCATTGTAACATAGTTCAGAGGCATGTAGCTACCACATCTCTTCTCAGAGATAAGCGACCATCGCTCAAGCTAGTTTTATGTCCATTCTGTTTGTAAGCATATTTCAGTATTTGATATTCATGAAACGAAGTGTTATTTTTGTTGCATCTCCATATTTATGGTTATATCTAGAATTTGTTGCATTCCTACTTAAGTTCGAATCAGTGATATCATAGCGGTCTGCTCTTTCAATTCAAGCAAAGAAAACAAAGAAATCAAGGAGATTAGAAACAAATCAGACCTCCTTTCCAAGAGAATTTTGTAGACGATGAAGAGAAAACAAAATATTAGGACCAGATTCATTATTTTGGTGAAGAAGAGGACAATGTATTTTTGAAAAAAGAAGAACAAGACTTCTTTTTTGAGCCACAAGAAGATATCATGCATATTGAATCAGAAGATTACAAGTAGAGGTTCCAAAATGAAATCATGGAGGTACACAGATAGTATAACTTGAGAAACAAAAAGGTTCCACTAAATCCTCTAAAGAAAGGCCAAGCTGATGCACCTACTTCTAGCCATAAAAAATTTGTTCCTCCCCAAGATATTCCTAAAAAGAGAGACACTACCATCAAAGAGGTAGAGAAAGGTCAATCTTCTCTCAGTTTAGAAAATGAAATATCTAAAATAAAAATTTACGTTCCATTTAATTAACTGATCAAGAATGATACATACATGAGTCAAATTGTCAAAGCACTAAATATAAGAGTTTTTTCATACACTATTAACTTGAATGATGATCATCCTGAACTTCATTTTGTTCCAAAAGTTGAAGGAGATTCTAAAGATGGAGATGTCCCACCCTTCTATGTTAGTTTGAATGTGCATGATTTGATTCTACATAATGCAATGTTAGACTCAGGTCATCACATACTTTAATGCCAAAGGTTATTATGGATAAGCTTGGTTTGGACATAGCAAGGCCATATAAAGATCTCTTTTCCTTTGATTCAGGTAAGGTGAAATGTTTGGGTTTAATCAAGGATTTGGTTTCCTCTCTCACTCAAATTATATAAAAAATCTTAGTGAAGGATATAGTTGTTGCTGATATTCCTCCAAAGTTTGGGATGCTCTTATCAAGATCATGGTCTGCAAAATTGAATGTGGCATACGGTTGGTCTGTAATCGTGGCGTACGGTTAATGTGGCATTTCTTTTTTCATTTGGGTTCGTAGCATGCCAGGATTTTACATGTGCTGTAGCTTTAGCCTGTCACCCATTTCCCTGCTTTTCCTTCTCATTTTTCAAAACTGTTTCTTCAATTTAGATTTCATGTCAACATCAATTTTGTTTTAATACATTATTACCTTATTGTTGCAAAGAATAATAATATATGATAACTAATTTATGTCATAACAACTTCATATATATATATAGAAAACAAATTAAGTTTTTATGGTTAAAATTTTTATTTGGTGGCATATATACTCTATTTAATATTCAAAAATACAATTTAAACAAGGAAAAATAACACATTGTATTTTGCACTTTAAAAAAGTTTACATGTAAAGAAATTTGATCGCTCAGCTCATGTTAAATCCATGCTTAAAATGAATCTAAACTGATTTATTTAATCAAAATGAATCTCGAATCCCGCTCTTGTAATAAAAATATAGATACCAATAATAAATCATATGATCCTTAATCCCTGACTGCCCAACATGTTTGTGAGCAAATGACTTACTCGTTAACAAATTCAATAACAAAAAATGTGGAAGTCTTTTTAATGGTGTTAAACGAGAAATATTTTAGCTCCAATTGGTATTAGTGTGGCCGAATTAATTCCTAAACATATTTTTTTTAGTTATTAGTCCCTGCCATCTGGCATCCGGCAGGGACTATAGTAATCGATATGACCCCTAGATAGCATTACTTCACCCCTTTTAGGAATCGATTTTTAGTAATTCGGAGTGCTGTTTGGCGATTAGATCAAGGTTTCAAGGATGTCTGCCCTCCCCGCCAGGATGCCGAAGGACTGCCATCTTATTTGGCCTCTTCCCGAGGCGGGAGAGGCCAAAGCTTAGGTTATTTCGGAAATAGGCGTGTATGTTTCGCTGTGACCGTCAGTGGTCTGATTTTAATGCTAACATTAATTCATCAATTCATATGCTAAGGTTTCTGCAAACAGGCATATGCTAAGGTTTGGCATATTCTCCGGCGGCAAGTGTTCAGCATGCAGGGGGCGGCAAGTGTTCAACATGCAGGCTGCATGCACTGCAGTGGTTGCATTAAAGCAACTTAAGCATTAAAGCAACTTACCTGCTTGTTGGTGTTCGATTTGGTCAGAAGAGCCTCTCCGCCACTGGTTTCGGCTTGGTCCGTCAAGCTGCAGATTCCCCTCCCTCGCCTCCTCGCCCCCGAAAAGCCTCTTCGTCCCGGAAAATTGGGGGGTCCTGTAACTCCACGGCTTGTTTTACTGCCTTGATGTCTTGGGTTTATTTGCTTCCAACTGAGCTGTAGAATATGTTTCGGATGCTAATCTCCATTTTTCTTTGTGTTAACAGGAAAGAGGGACTGGTCAGGTGTGACGAGATGCAAGCCCTGGTCGCGTCATGGGTTCATTTGTCTATAGGTATGTGAAACCCTTTGCCTACATTACCTCGTTGACTCTTATCGCCTGGTTTTCCGATTCGAGTGCTAAATGTCTGCGTTAAGAATGAGGGCGGTACTGTTGATTAGGAATCTCTCTATTCATTGTTTTTTTTCTCCTTCATCATTTGCGAATAGCGTTACCAGAAATGATTTTCCTTTGATGTGGTGAAAGCGGCCTCTGGTTTTGACCTGTTGTTTCTAATTTCTTATTTTGTGGCCCATGGTCGGGGTAGGACCAGTTTCCTCCACAGATTTACTTCCGTTTTAGTCTATCTGTGACAGGCTACCTTCCTATCGGCTCGTGACACTCGTTCTCGACCTGTATTGGGGTTTCCCTTTTTCCAGTACTGATGTTTACGACTTTATGACAGTTTTGAATGAATTATTCTAGGTCATATCCCCCTCTGTCCTTGTATTGGTTTTTCTTGACCCTACAGGACTTGGTATGATTTCGAAATTACATTCTCATACTCTTCTTCACATGGATCATCGTACTCTGTCTATTCGGATGCACTGCTGGCACCGCCTGGACCATTGTCAATCTCTCCCATTTCGCGGTCAGTATTCAATTCATTGCTTTTCTGTCATTAATTTCCTGAAAATCGACTCTTTAGGGTTTATGTTTTGGGGCCGTAACAGGTTTCGTGCAAACCAATTACTTTTCATTACGTTTTTCTTTCCTTCAACTCTACCTATTGTATCAATGTTCAGATTGTATCCATGTTAAATATGAAGTATATAATTAGATTCACTGTGAAAAAACATACCTGTGCAGACAAAAAATGTATGGAAGTTCTTACATGCAGAATATTAAGAGGTTATTAATGACTGTGCTTTTGGAAATTCTTACATGCAGAATATTACCAGATTATTAGATTATTACCTTTCGGCAAAGGTAATGAGCACTGGCTATGATTGACTATCAACTGCCCTTCTGGCACTGACTAGCCCCAGCTAGGCTAGAAGTTGCAAGTTCGACTGCCCCTGTATTGAAGTTATTCTCAAGCGCCAGCAAAGTAGCAAGTGGGTTCCCTACCGGGTTGGCATTCTGTTCTTTCAACATAACAAGGGTTGGCATTTTGTTATTTCAACATAATAAGTTCGCCTTTCTCTGCATTATGCATGTCGCACCTCATGCCAAGCCATTGCCACTATCCTGGCCAACCACCTTACTTACCAGCATGCCAAGCTCAGTCAAATAGCCATCGAGCTATGAGAGTTGAATAGGCTTGTCTGTACGATGAATTCTCACCTTTAACCAAGTGAAATCATCTTTAGCCGTTGTTGTTTCAGTCACAAACCGAGAGCATCCAATATCATGTTCGGTGATGACCAAAAATCCCATTGCCATTCCAACATCCCACTATCCATGCTGAGCAAACCTTCTCTAAATCTCTCTGTCGAGTAAATCAATTTGCTCAAAATAAGAAATAAAAACTCAGAATAAGAAATAAAAATCAATTTCATCGTCACAATTTCTTTAATTGTGAAATCTTCAAATTCGAGAGCCAGATTGCTTACAACTTGGAAGTGCCGGCTTCAGATGTTGGAAAAATTTGATCTTTGGAATCCATTGCAGAAGAGGAGGCTGTAGTGCCCACAAAGATGATTGCTTGCTGAATCTGCAGAAGAGAAGGCTGTAGTGCCTGCAAAGATGATTGCTCGCTGAATCTGAAACAGGCACCAGGGACGGAGTGGTCAATGCTAAAAAAATTCTTAAACACAATTTGAACTATAGAAAACCTGGAAGGAACGTTGCTAATCCATCCACGTATTGCATGGTATTCATCCACGTATTGCATTTTGTTTTCTGGAAAATAGGGTCATGAGGCAAGTGGCCTTCGTGTTCTGGAAATAAGTTCGTGCCCTCGTGAGGAGCCCAGATGGTTCTCAACATGTTTCATTGTTTAAATATTTGGTTCCACATGGCTCAATCCTCGGATCCTGGGACTGGAGTAAAGAATCAAAAAATAAAATAAATTTACGGTTATAGTTTTGGACATATAATGTATGTACTATATATATTTTTAGCATCGTTTCTTTCCTACTAATATTTTTTCCTGTTATATTTCGTCAAGTCAATTGTCGCCGAAGTAAAAGTTTTAAAACCTGGGCATATTTGGATCCAATAACCTTCAATATGGTCTCTCACACTCAAACGATTTCACCGTGCTCGTGCCGTCATTTTCGTTGCCTTTTTAATGCAGTTTCCATTTTATTAAATCAAGCGTGGCGGTGTTTACCTGTGGATGTATAATCCAGCATGCATTTTAGAAAGAATTTGGTTTTTTTAGACTTGTTCGGGGCAGATTTCTCTGCATTTTTCAATTTATTACTAAGCATAGAATCTAACTAGGGTAGCCTATTAAAGTTATTGGTATCTTCCTATAAAGAATTTTTGGCATATGCAAGGCAATTATCTTTTTATTCATAAAAGACTTGTTTGCTTTTGTGCTTGTACTAATAGATATACATTAATAAGTATTATTTAGACTCATAAACTTTGGACTTTAGTTCCATTTTTTTGTTTTTTGTTACACCATTTCTATCTTTAAATTTTAGATGGGTTAGTCTTTAGTATTTACAAGCGTCAATTTTGTTTTAGCATGTTGAATTTTGAATATGAGATTTTCCTCTGTAGTTTTGCAGAACTTGCATTTCCTCCTTGAACCCGAGAGTGGCTGCATATTTGTAAATTGCTAATGTAATTTTTTATACAAGACTTCCTTCAGTAGTTTCGCAGAGTTTGCATTTCCTCCTTAAACCCAATAATGACTGCATAATTGTAAAATGTTAACGTTTCCAATTAATTGAAGTAGCATTTGCAAGAAAGGAAAAAAAACAAAGGCACAGGCCTTCACTAGTTGGGCATCATTTCAAAAACCAAAGGTCTGCACTAAGAATGCTCTGCGACACAGACAGGAATAAACTAAAAATCTTCAGTGCCTTGTAAATGCCATTTAAACATGATGTAAAGGACAATGAATTTTTCACCCTTGAATGAAAGGTCACATTTAAATTTCTTAATATTGGAAATGGATAACTAGTCAAGCAAGTAGCCTAAACAACTCCATATCCAATGCGCCACTCTGAAGCAGAGTCAAAACCAATCTGGCTGACCCCAAACAAGGAATGGCGACCTGGGAATACAAAACTTAAAACCATATGAACATAGTACTAAAATGGTATAATTGTCTTTGATATACAATTTTTTTTTACAAGATGATTCCTATTATCAGGGTCAATGTCGAATATGACCTATCCCATTTTGGGTCGAATATGACCTATCCCATTTTGGGAATATTACAATGGCTTATAGTATCTATTTGGCCAAATGCAACCGGCTTGCACTTTGCTTGGTGAGATATACAGTCCACAAAAGGGTGAAACTTGTCTATGAAGGAATTTAAACATTGGTGGATAAGAAATTCCCTTGCTGTACCAATTAACCAAGATCCGTCTATTCTTCGATATACAGTTTCTGGTAGCTGTTAGCATGTTCCTATAAGTCGAACAAATAATGTAACTGAAACTTACTGAAATGAAAAAACAAATTGTCGTTTGTAAAATTCAAGCAGGTGTATTTTAGGCACCTGGACAGTATGAGATTGAATGCTGAGTACACGACCTGTGGCTTGAGGTAGAACAACGGACAGAAGCGGAGCCATTTGAACCTGCGACTAATGTCGCTCTTGTTCTGTTGTTCTGCTTGTTCTGTTCTGCTGAAACTTTTGCTTGTTCTGTCAACCCAGAAATGCATGCTGAAACTTCTGCTTGTTCTGTCAAACCAGAAATGCATGCTGAAACTTCTGCTTGTTCTGTCAAACCAGAAATGCATGCTGAAACCCAAAAATGGAGGCTGAACCTTATGCAGGGACTTGCTGCCTCGCAGCCTCACTTGTTTATTTAGTAACTGAGGCGAGTAAAACAATGAGGCATCATAGGCGCAATTAATTACATACCAAACCTGACAGAAGAATCCCACCCTGGTATAATTATTCTTTTTCTAGAAAGAAAATCATGATATTATTATAATTGATTCTACAATCTCACATTAACAGGAAATGGTTGATGTAGGCTCGAACTTGATCATTTTCATTGTGCACATAATCCTGGCAATTGGTAGTTTCCATCTTTTCAATCGTCAAGAAGAATTTATGAGTTAGAACATCCAAACCCAACTGAGCCCTCTCAACATTCTCGAACGTTGCCCTGTAACTGTTCGTTACCATCCTTCCAAACATCTTTTCATCATCTTTTCTCACCTTTGAAATTGGATGCAAAGGTAAACCACCGAACAACTTGACTCTCTTCACAATCCCAGACAATTTCTCCATCTTCTCTCTCTAACTTCTCAACATTTTTTTGCAGAAGAGTGAAAGGTTAAACTCTTTCTCTACATCTTTTAAGTCTATCAAATTTTGAATAAATGCGGTTGATATACACTAATAAACCTATATCATCCTCATTAATTTTCATATAATTTTTAGCTTAAACGATTAAAAAATTAACAAAAATTCTATTAAATAAATCATTTTCGTATATGTTGATACATAAACATAAATGTGATATATCATTACAAAAAAATAAATAAAACAATCATACAAATAATAAATAGTTAGCCATGACTATGATTTTTCTATGTTTCTTAAGTTTGTTTAAAACTTAAATTAATATTTTTCCCTTTATTGTTTTTTATAAAAATTTTACATTCACATGAATCCCCATCTTTTATAATTATAAATTACTTTTCCCTTTTATACACTCGGAAATTTTTAATTTTAAATTAAGAAATAAATATGAAAATAATTTTCTTGTGAGTGCAGATCGAATGGGACTATTATTCGTAAATCTGTACCAACGTTTGGTATTTCACCTTACAAAATTACACGTTCCAAGGTAAAAGCTTGGATTCTTCAACTGAATGTGAACATACTTTGGTCGTCTCATAAACAGATATATAATGTTCTAAGATATTAAAAAATTAGAGAAACACCACAAACCATTCTTCTTCATCAAGTTCGACC
Source organism: Pinus tabuliformis (assembly GCA_031772625.1). Lineage (NCBI taxonomy): Eukaryota > Viridiplantae > Streptophyta > Pinopsida > Pinales > Pinaceae > Pinus > Pinus tabuliformis. The sequence continues at coordinate 873,165,195 of CM062819.1, forward strand.
AGCCCGATCCTAAAACTTGGTGCATACAATTGTCTCCCAGCTTTATATATTTGAATAATTGAATGCCTACAACCAAGATCTTGTTTGACTACCCCTAGTTCAAGACCTAGTCTAATTCGATCATATATAACTTGGAAAATAGCTCGCAATGTCAAAACTATAATAACTCACTTCAATGAAATAGTAATATGTTTAATATGAAACCCTGGTTACAACCCTTGGAACTCTAATAACCAACTCCCACTTTGCTTGAAATCGATGGAAAATTGGATTCCCTGTCAATGTTGACACCGACTTCATTTCAATTTCTAGGCTAGTCAAAGCTTCGTAAACATGAAATGTATTACAATTATATTGAATTCAGGCTTCAACATAGGAGACCACGTTCAACATTGAGGTATTCCCATTGATCAACACTCAATCGCCACACCAAATGAAGTAGAGCGAAGCCAATGCCACATTTAGTAAATAACTTTTTAATAAATTATAACCTTAGCTACCCTTCATAAATCACAAGAGCATGCCTAAGAAACTGAAAAACAATTAGCAAACGTTTCATATAGTCTATTGGATCAAGTATTAGACAAAGAAGATTACCAAATTGTCAAATCTAAGCTACTCATTATTATATGTGTGGTCTATATTGGAATTGGGCTTCATGAATTTCCAATCTTTAAAATATAACAAATAATGAATGGCCTAGATTTGAAAATTTAGGAATATTATTCATCTCATGGATGATCAAATAGATAATATAAGAGGTTTTCTAATAGTTTTTTCAGTTTATTAGGTCCACTCCTGTGATCTATGAAACATAATTTTTAAAAAATTTATTTACGAAATGTGTAGCTTTGCTTCAATTGGCTTGGCGATTGAGTGTTGATTGATGAAAGTACCTCAATGTTGAACACATTATTGTACGTGGAAGCATGATTGTGATATAATTGTAATATATTTCACATTTGTAAAGCTTTGGCTAGCCTACAAATTGTGTCAACATTAACAGGGAATCCAATTTTCCATCGATTGTGAGTGAAGTGGAAGTTGCTAATTAGGGTTCATAGGTTGTAGCAAGCCTGTAAATTGAATTAAAGTTGGTGTGAACATTGACAGGGAATCTGATTTTCCCTCGACGATGAACGAAGTGGAACCTGGTAATTAGGGTTCCATGGGTTGTAACTAGGGTTTCATATTAAACATATTACTATTTCATTGAAGTGATTTATTACAGTTTTGACATTGTGAGCCATTTTTCAAGTTATATATGATCTGATTGGACTGGGTATTGAACCGGGGACAGACAAACAAGATCTAGGTTGTAGGCATTCAATTATTCAAATATATAAAGTTGCGAGAAAATTATATGCACCAAGTTTTAGGATCAGGGCTAGTCGAAACTGATAATGGAAGAAGAGTTGTTTGCGGAGTTTGTTTAATTTTTTAATATCTTAGAACATTATAGACCTATTTAGATTAATCGTGTATGGTAACATTCAGGTGGAGAATCCAAGATTTTACCTTGGAACTTTTCGTTTTGTAATTTTGTAGGGTGAAAGACCAAAAGTTGGTATATATTTACCGGTAATGGGCTTGGTCAATTTGCACTAACAGAAAAATATTTTCATATTTTATTTTGATATGAAAACAATAAAAGGAAAATACTAATTTAAGTTTTAAAGAAACATAAGAAACATAGAAAAATCATAATAATGGCTTAACAATTTATAATTTGTATGATTGTTTAGTTTTTAATTTGTAAAGATATCTCCCATTTATGTTTATGTATTAGACTGTTTTACAACATAAAATAAAATGATTTACTTAATAGAATTTGTACTAAGTTATTATTATTATTTTCAATTGTCCAGTCCAAAATTTTATATGAGAATTAATGTGGTTGAGATAGTCTTATCAGTGTACATCAACCACATTTATTAATGTGGTTGTGCTAGTCTATTATATTTTAAAGATTGGAAATTCACGAATTCGAATTACAATATAGACCAACCCTATCTATATAATTAATATAGACAAACATAATAGTTAATTAAAAATATATATTAATTTCTTGATAATCTCTTTAAACATAGTTAGCATGTGATGAGAATGTGTCCTACGCCACTTTGCTCTTTTATGTCTGCAGAATTATGACCTGCTAGACATATGGACATGCATCCTCCAAGTACCATCTCCTCTACTTGTGTTGTTAGAAATGTAGAAAAATCTTTGCGAAAATGGGACATATAGACAACATTTGGAAAGCTAGAAATGCTAAGAATTTTTACGAAGTTCCGCAGGATGTGAGGGATACCAACATTAAGAGCTCTACTTGTTTTATGGAGAATGGCCTTGTCACAAAAAATATATAAAAAATACGCTTTAGTTTGAAGGACATTTGGAACAGATTCGCGACTTGTTTTTTGGATGGGGTGTTATCATGTGGCAGTCGAATGCTAATTTTCATGAGGCCTGGATATTTCTATAAGTTTAAATGGTGCAATGATTGTGGTACTAATATGAGAGTGGAGTTACTTGAGCTGTGGGGTATCCTCTATTGTGCCAAGTGGTTGGACATTGTCGAAATAGATGTATTTAGAGATTCCAAGGTGATCATTGAGTGGGAAAATCAAATATTTTCTTTATAGGTTCCAACTCTTTCACATTGGATGCATGGGATCAGGTCATTGATCATGTCATTCTAAAGGATTTATGTCACACACATATTCCAAGACCATAATATAGGCGTTGATATATTTTCAAAATAAAGATGCAGCCAAGTGTCAGGCAAGAGATGTTGCAATGTTTCTTTTTGGTGACACATTTCAAAGGGATGGGTATATTGAAATCTAAATGTTGTCTCTCCTGATATAATTGTCCATTTTGTGTTGTATTGGGGTAGACCTGATTGCGTAGATTAGTTTAATTCATTTCCATTTTTGGTATATGCTAGGGATCATTCTTAGTTTGAGATTTGATTATATCAGTGGTATTTATGTCTGTCAGGTGGTATAGATGGATCGTGGTATTACAATTTTTTTTTTTTTTTGAGAATGTGTTTTTGTGGGATGGACATATGTGAAGAAAACATAAGTAAATGACAATTATCTTTTTAATGAAAAGAGAGTTCATTTTTTCTTTTTGAAAAAGGCAGTTCCCACTTCATCTCCGGATATATAAATCCATTCTCCATTCCAAGCTGGAGATTTTTTGTCTACAACACTATCGAGAACTTTCAATATCATTTTACTTTAGTTATTATGGATCTCACATAAAATAATGAAGCAATGGAAAATGATGCTGAAATGGATATCAGTTTATATGAAGTATGTACAGGGAAAATTTTAAGAACCCCCCCTAAATTTATAAATATAATAAATGGGCGAATCTCCATGGTATATAGGAAAAATGGAAGGCAATTTTATCAATAATATAATATGTATATATAATTTTTTGGCGAATCTCTCACCAGGCATGGCGAATATTTTACTCAATTTTAAAATCTTGTAAGATCTTGGCGAGTCTTTCACTAAATAATAAAACTTTGTAAAGTCCTAGTGAATCTTAGCATAGACTACATGCTGGTTTAATTCCCCCATTTAAATAGGCTACATTCCAGGTAAATACCATGGGTCAATACCATGTGCCATTTTGGTGAATACCATGGGTCAATACCATGTGCCATTTTTATTTTTATTAATTCTAATATTAGGGTTAATAATGGTTTTTTGCATGGTATTAATAACAATCTAGTCCATGGTATTTGTCCCATAGTATTTTGGCCATATGTTTCACCTAAATATAACCCATTTTTTGAGTGTTCGTAAATATAAGGTGACTTATGGAGTAAATATAAAAAAATGTTTTATTTGTTTACCATACCTCTCGTGTATTTATATTTTTATTAATTTACCATACCTCTTTTACAAATATGGTATTTAGCCCATAAGATTCACTTAAATAAAACCTCTTTCTTGAGCTTTCATAAATAGAACGAGGGTTATGGACTAAATATAAAAAGAGGTTTTATTTATTTACGATACGTCTAGTTTATTTATATTTTTATTTATTTACCATGCCTTTTGAGTAAGTATAAAAAGACGTTTTATTTATTTACCATACCTCCACTTTACTTATATTTTTATTTGTTTACACCCTTACATGTATATAAGGTGACTTATGGAGTAAATATAAAAAATGTTTTATTTATTTACCTTACCTCTCATTTATTTATATTTTTATTAATTTACCATACCTTTTTTATAAATATGGTATTTGGCCCATATGATTCACTTAAATAAAACCTATCGTTGAAAATGGGCGAATGGATTCACTTAGATAAAACCTATTCTTGAAAATGGGCGAAGGTTGTAAGTCCTAATTTCAAGGGCTAAATTTACCTTTTTTACCCTCTCCCTTAAAATAAGGTGGGCTATTTGAGGTGATTTGTAAAAATGTACTATGATACAAAATATTCGCCCACTAAAAATATAAAGCCCCTTAATTTCGCCTAAGGGCGAACATTCGCCCCTAAAATTATCCTTGAGTATGTATATTCGTAAAGTGGTTTATATGAAGCAACATGTAAATTTGTAAATAAATAAAAAAGCCATATATGAAAATCTCTTCGAAAATTATAACATTAAGAGCAATTTTATTATTCAAAATTCTATAGATTCTCGCGTCATTCATATCAATAAAAATATAATAAATTAAGATAAATCATTGCCTAAAATTCTATTTAGTCATTCAAAATTTAATTTAAAAGACATTTCTACAAATTAAAGTTGGTAAAAATTCATTTGATTGGATATGCATATGTGCTTTCTATGTGGAAAGTTCGAAAGAAGGAGAAACAGGCAAGGGAGAAACAACATTTACCTACAAAATCCAAATAAGTTGCTCGAAGAGTGACATAAACAGAGGCCTTTAAGGGAAAACAATATCTTATAAAATGATCGACAAACAATTGCTGCCAAGAAAGATTTCCTTGATAGGGGGCTTAGCGAAACCACGCTCGACTTCATCCTTTTTGTGGGTGTGGTGATCCAGGTGGATGTTGGTGGCCACTAACCTATTCCACTTGGACCCCCATCACTATTTCTTTCTATTTTTCAGTTTCCTTAATTCTAGCACAATTTACTAATTTTCATAGTTTTTGGGGTCCTGAACTTCTGGAGCCATTTTGAGGTCCTAAATGACATTTTTTTGGGAAAATTGGGGAAAACATGAGCTATCAACTATTGTTTTCCATGCAAAAGTTTTATTCCTCATATAGATATTTCTAATGAGGTATTCTGCGCGTCAAACAGATATCGTATGCCAAAGTTACGACCTCAGGAAGTTGATGTACCAATTTCCCCAAACGGGGCCCTTAGTTTTGGCACTTCATCTCCTAGGGTTAGGTTTTAGGATGTTTAGGCTTTTCCCTTGTCTCTCAATAATAAATAAGCCTTCAAACCTCATTGTAACATAGTTCAGAGCCATGTAGCTGCCACATCTCTTCTCAGAGATAAGATACCATCACCTGAGCTAGTTTTATGTCCATTCTGTTTGTAAGCATATTTCAGTATTTGATATTAATGAAATGGAGTGTTATTTTTGTTCTATCTCTATATTTATGGTTATATGTAGAATTTTTTGTGTTCTTGTTTAAGTTCAGTTCAATGGTATCAGAATATTCTTCTCTTTCTCTGTTTTTTTTTTGCATGTCCCCAACGAGGTCAAGATATAAGGAGTTAGGGCTCGAAATGGTGTGAGTTCCATAAGAGCTCCACTCACAACACGAGTGAGTGGTGGGCCAAGAAGTCGCTAGTGGACAAGATGAAGGCTTCCGGATTAGACGCATGTTCTGACTTTAAGTCAAAAACCTGACAAGGGGAATGATAAAGGGATGCATATCATTGATGAAAAGCCCAATGCCACTGTGGCCACCACCAAGATCTAGAAGAATGAGCATGAAGATCTAGAGGAGGGGGAATGCCTCTTCCACTCACAGATGTGGGTGAAGGGTTCTCCTCTGTAGTTCATTGTCGATAGTGGGGACCAAAAGAACCACATTTTAGCAGAGGTCATGAAGTAGCTAGGCCTACCGACTACAACACATCCGTAGCTGTACACCATCAAGTGGCTTCACCAAGGACGAGATATATGTGTCAGCCAACATTTTCACCTTCCCTACAACATCAAGCCCTTCATGGATGAGGAACTATGTGATGTTGCCCCTCTTGAAGTTTTTGATATATTATTAGGACAACCATACATGTGGAAGCGTCATGTTGTATATGAGTCTAGACATCGCTATGTGATTGTTACTTTGGGCAATAAGTTGTACATGATACTAGAGGTATCCCCGCCTACCGTCATCTATTTAATCACTACAATGCAATGCAGTAAGATCATTACACAAACCAGGAAATTTGTTTTCCTTATGATTCTCCCTCAGGGAAAGAAGAAGATTGTGGCCACAACTTCCAGACCAGGCTCTTCCGCACAACAACAAAATATGGACAAGGTTGTGGAGTACAGGGAAATTTTCTCCTCAACTATGGGGGTGCCCCTGCACTGTCAGGTCAAGCACTCCATCAATCTAACCCCAAGCGTGCCACTACCCAATAGACTGATATATCAACATTTTGTTCTGGAGAACGATGAGATGAAGAGGCAGATTCAAGAGTTGTTGCAGAAAGGGCACATCAAGTTAATCTCATCACCCTGTGGGAGCTAGATTGTATTGGTACAAAAGAAGGATAGGACGTGGAGACTCTGTATTGACTATCAGGCGTTGAACAAGATCACTGTACGAAATAGGTACCCAATCCCATGGATTGATGACCTTCTAGACCAACTTAAGGGGGCCAAATATTTCAGCAAGATCGTTTTGAAGTCTGGTTATCATCAGGTGCCTATCGAACCCTCTGATGTGTGGAAGACTACCTTCAAAATACAAGAAGGTCCTTTTCGAATGGTTGGTAATGCCTTTCAGGTTGACAAATGCCCCCACGACCTTCATGAGATTAATGGACGACATATTGCGACCCTTCACTAATACATTCGTGGTGGTGTATTTAGATGACATATTGATCTTCAACCATAGTTTGGAAGAGCACCTCCACCATATTCAACAAGTCCTCCAAATCCTGTGACAACACAAGTTGTATGCCAATTTAGAAAAATGCACTTTTGGCATGACCAAGGTTCAATATCTGGGGTACATCATTGATCAGCAGGGTGTGCATGTGAACCCAACCAAGATACAATTCATTCGGGGTTGGCCAGTCCCAACTACTCTTATAGAGCTCCGCAACTTTCTGGGCCTTGCCAATTTCTACCGCAGGTTCATATTAGGGTTCTCTCATATAACTTGGCCTGTAAGTAAAGTCACTAATGGCGAAGCGAAAGCAAAATTCTTATGGTATGAAACCCAACAGAAGGCATTTTCCTAGTTGAAGCATCACCTCTTATCTGCACCAGTGCTCACATTACCAGACCTGTAACAACCATTTTAGATTGAGACAAATTCCTCTGACTATGCTATTGGTGCAATTTTTACTCAGTAGGGGCATCCAATGGCTTACCACAGTGAGACACATTCTAAAATTATCCCACCTATGAAAAGAAATGTACTCCATTGTGCATGCCTGTCGTCAATGGAAGAATTACATTCTTGGGAAGTAAATGATCATCCACATAGATCACCAACCCCTACAATTCATACAAACACAGGGAAAGTGTTGAACTATCGCCATCAGAAATGGTGCACATACCTACAAAAATTCCATTTTAACATTAAGTACAAGAAGGAAAACCCCAATAATGTTGCATACTGGCTCATCCGACCACTAGTCATGGCACTGATCACTGTGCTCGACTCCTATGGGCAGGAGACTTCAGGGTGTCTGCAAATTTACAACAGCAATCCAGAATTCAGGATCACATACCAAACACTCATGGAAGGTAAGAAAGTTCCAAATTTTCACCTCCACGATGCACTGTTATGCCACCTGGGACACATCTATGTTACTTCAAGCGAGCATGCCAAGATGATTTGGGAGGCACACTACAGTCGGATCGCTAGACATTTCCGAGTAGAGAAAACAGTGGCAGTACTGCAAAAGTATTTTTATTGGCTAAACCTTCACCATGATGTTGGGAAGTACATTCGATCCTGCACTGCCAACATCATTTCCAAACCAACCATCAAGAACCAAGGCCTATTTACTCCTAGTCGACCTTGGGAATCCATCTCCATGGATTAGATGTCAGGTATTTCTTCTGCTAAGCACGACAATGACTACATTTTTGTGGTCATTGACAAATTCTCTAACCTGGCCATTATGGCAGCCTGCAAGAAGAATATCACAATAGAGGCCACTCCTAATCTCTTCTTTGAGAAAGTGTGGGTACACTTTGGGATCCCACAATCCATTATGTCAAATCGAGACAACAAATTCATAAGTGCATTTTGGTCAAGTCTTTGGTCGATGCTAGATATCAAAATTACTTAGTCCATGACTTTCCACCCCCAGACTGATGGCCAAACAGAGGTCATCAACAAGATGATTGTACACATTATGCACATGTACAACTCGAAGCATCCATGCACATGGGATGAAAGCCTCCCCTATGTCCAACAAAGATACAATAGAGATCTCCATAGCTCAACATGCCACAACCCCTTTCAGGTAGGGCTAGGATTTCAACCATTATGTCCCATTGATGTGGCCATACCATTTGCAGCGACTCAAAAAGATTTGAGTCACGTCTAGTCTGAAGCCAACAAGGCTAACAACTTCATTAAGCGCAGTCAACACATCCGCCAGCAGGTCCATGATATATTAGAAAAATCCAATGCTAAGTACAAGCAACGTCATGATGAGCATTTGGTGCCACACAAGTTCCAATGGGTAACAAAGTTAGGCTACATTTTCAGAAGGAGCGCCTCACTGGACCCCACCTCAAGCTTCATCCATACACCATCACCCGTGACTGTAGGGGAAAATTCCTTTGAGCTAAACATTACACCTTTCCTTGGTTTGGACCCAGTGTTCAATGTAGACCGCCTTCGACCATACTTTCCACTATTGCTAGACACATCCGACATTGCAGAACAATTCACACCAACAGAGTTAAACCCATACTGCTTGGAACATGCTAGAACTGATTAGATCATGGACACATATATCAAGAACACTCGCCAACAGAAGATCCAACTATATCGGGTTTTCAAAGTTGGCCCACTCCTGTACCAAGGCAAGAGGATCACCGGGGACCAAGTTTAGTAGAAGTTTCCCCATCTCATGGAGGCACTCAACGCAATGGGGACCATTGCTTCCTAAGGGAGGAGGAATGATCCAGGTGGATGTTGGAGACCACCGGCCTATTCCACTTGAACCCCCACCATTTCCTCTTTTAATTTTTTAGCTTCCTTAATTTTAGCACAACTTACTATTTTTGGCAGTTTTTTCAGGTCCTCGACTTCCAGAGCCTTTTTGAGGCCTTAAACAATGTTTTTTGGGAAAACCGGGATAAAATGGGACTTTTATTGATGTTTTCCATGTGAAATTTGTATACCTCGGATAGATTTTTTTAACGAGGCATATTCCGTGTCAAATAGAGATCATATGTCAAAGTTACAACCCCAGGAAGTTGATGTACCAATTTACCCAAACGAGGCCCATATTTTTGGTGCTTCATCTCCTAGGGTTATGTTTTTGGATGTTTAGGGTTTTCCATTGTTTCTCAATAATAAATTGGCCTTTGAGCCTCATTGTAACATAGTTCAGAGGCATGTAGCTACCACATCTCTTCTCAGGGATAAGCGACCATCGCTCAAGCTAGTTTTATGTCCATTCTGTTTGTAAGCATATTTCAGTATTTGATATTAATGAAAAGAAGTGTTATTTTTGTTGCATCTCCATATTTATGGTTATATCTAGAATATGTTGCGTTCCTACTTAAGTTCGAATTAGTGGTATCATAGCGGTCTGCTCTTTCTCTATTTTTCTTTGCATGTCCCCAATGAGGTCGGGATATAAGGAGTTAGGGCTCGAACTAGTCGAACCTTTGCAAGACCAACCTTGCAAATCTCAACGAACTCCCGTGGAGAAAGAGAAGAAATATGAGGGGGAAGGAGATCCTTTCAAAATCTTTCTCGAAGAAGCCCTCGAGCGACAAAGGAATGCGAAGATTGACCAATTTTCCCAGATTCTTTAGGGACTACTCAAAGGCGATGCGTCTCCTTCCAACAACTACTTTGGAAGTGCCACACCCTTTAAGGTACAAGTGAACTTTGACATCCCCATATTTGAAGGTTTGATAGATGCAAACGCCGTAGATAAATGGTTAAATCTGCTAGAAGGATATTTTTTTGTTCATGATTTTTCTAGTCGGAAAAACATTACTTTTGAATTTCTCAAAGTTGCCCCCCACATCAAGGACTAGTGGGAAACCTATTTTGAGAAGAAGGACAAAGGTACACCCTCACTATTTTTAGCCGCACCCACTTGGAATTCATTATGGGATGCCATCAAGGAGTAGTACTACCATGTCGGGAGCTATGAGGATAAATACATAAAATGGACCACGCTGCGACGGGGAAGGGGCCAAGTCGTGCCAAAATTTACAAATGTTTTTCATACCCTTCACACAAAGTTGGGTATCAAGGATTCTGAGTGACATTTGGTACTCAAGTACCACGACTACCTACACTTGTACATCTAGGATGAGATGGATTTCCTGGACATCTCCTCGCTCGACATGACGTATTGATACACTGTCAAGATTAAGAATAAGTTTAAATAGAGGAAGCGAGACTTTGGATCTGCGAATCCAAAGTAAGGGAAAGTCGCCGCCAAGCCACAAAGAAAAAGACAAATCTAAGGCGGGGTGACCTAGGACAACCCGTCGAAGCCATAAGAAAAGAACAACACCATGAAGACAAAGAAGGACATGGGGAAATGGTGTGAGTTCCGTAAGAGCTCCGATCACAACACGAGTGAGTATCAGGCCAAGCAGTCACTAGTGACCGAGCTGAAGGCTTCTGAATCAGACGCATGTTCAGACTTTGAGTTAGAACCTGACAAAGGGAAGCAGATCATTAATGCGGAGCCTAGTGCCACCGTGGCCACCACTAAGATCCAAAATAATGAGCCTGAAGATCCAAAGTAGGGGGAACGCCTCTTCCACTCATCGATATGGGTGAAGGGTTCTTTGCTGTAGTTCATTGTCGACATCGGGAGCCAAAAGAACCTCATTTCAGTAGAGGTCGTGAAGCGGCTGGGCCTACTGACTACAACGCATCCACAGTTGTACACCAGCAGGTGGCTTCACCAAGGACGATATATCTGCATCAGTCATCAATGTCGCCTTACCTACAACATCAAGCCCTTCATGGATGAGGTACTGTGTGATGTTTCCCCTCTTGAATTTTATGATGTATTATATGACAACCATACATGTGGAAGCGACATGCTGTATATGATTCTAGACCTTGCTATGTGATTGTTACTTTGGGAAATAAGTTGTATATGATACCAATGATAGCCCCACCTACTGCCATCACTTTGATCATTGCAAAGCAATGCAGTAAGATCATTTCACAGACCAGGAAATTTATTTTCCTTATGATTAACCCTTAGGGAAAGAAGAAGATTGTGGTCGCGGCTTCCAGACTGGGCTCCTCCACACACTAGCAGCAGATGGAAAAGGTCATGGAGTAGTATAGGGACATTTTATCCTCACCTATGAGGGTGCCTCTACACTGTCATGTAAACCACTCCATCGATCTGACCCCGGGCATGCCGCTATATAATGGACTGATTTATTGACGTTATGTTCTAGAGAACGATGAGATCAAGAGGCAGATTCAGGGGTTGTTGCATAAAGGGCACATCAATCTAAGCTCATCACCCTGTGGAGCCCAATTGTATTGGTACAAGAGAGGGATGGGACGTGGAGACTCTGTATTGACTATTGGGCGCTGAACAAGATCACTATATGGAATAGGTACCCAATCCCACAGATTGATGACCTTTTGGACCAGCTAAAGGGGGGCAAATATTTCAACAAGATTGATTTGAAGTCCAGTTATCAATAGGTACCTATCGAACCCTCTGATGTGTGGAAGACTGCCTTCAAATCTAAGGAGGGCCTTTTCGAATGGTTGGCCATGCCTTTCGGGTTAACAAATGCCCCCAAAACCTTCATAAGATTGATGGAAGACATCTTGGGACCCTTCACCAATGATTTTGTGGTGGTGTATATAGATGACATCTTGATCTTCATCCAGAGTTGGGAAGAGCGCCTCCACCATATTTGACAGGTTCTCCAAACCTTGTGACAACACAAGTTGTATGCCAATTTGGAAAAATGCACTTTTGGCATGACCCAAGTTCAATATATGGGGTACATAATTGATGAGCAGGGTGTGCATGTGGACCCAACCAAGATACAAGTCATTAGGGATTGGGCAGCCCCAACCACTCTAACAAAGCTCCGTAGTTTAATGGGCCTTGTTAATTTCTACTGTAGGTTCGTATTAGGGTTCTCTCATATCACTTGGCATTGAAGCAACCAACGTTTGAGTCTTGGAACAGGTAAATCAAAGCAGTTTTGGTTTTTTTTCCCAAGTATGCTAGTTGGATGGGGTTGGATAAGGAGGTTGAGAAGTAATATTTTGCATGTATTCCTTCTAGGAGCATAGTTAGTCAGGGTTCTTAAGTTTATGAATTTTTTTCAAAAGAAGCAGCTCATTCAACAATTTTGCACTTTTTGACAAGGCATTAGGGTTTGATGAAAATGAGAAATTTTGTCATATTTTTGGTGAGTGGGGACTTGAAAAGGGCTTTCAGGATTTTTAACATCATCATTAGGTTGTTTATCTTATTCAGATACCTCAACACTAATCAAAATCATGAAGAATAGGTTTCATTATGCTTTCATACAAGCATTGCACTTTTGTTGTAGATGGAGTCTTGAGAGATGGAAGCTCTACAGAATGAAAGGAGGTTTCTCAAGGGGAAGTTTATGATGTCCATGATATTTCACACGTGCATCAGTCATTGAGAAGCTTAGAAAGTGACTGGATCTATATGAACCATCAATTCACTGTGCTTATGTGCTACATTTTTGCTGGACTAGGAGGTTGTGCTACATTCCCACACAATCAACCTTTTGACCGTGGATTTTATGTATAAAAGTTATGTAATTTATTTTTATGGTCATGGTTAATGTTTGGAGTCATATAAGGACTTTGAAACTCAATTTAGACTTTGTATATGTAAATTTTCTTGAAAAAGACTTGGTCAAATAGTACCTAGTTTTTAGAAAAGCATTTCTATATTCACTGCATTAGGTAGAAAAAGAAATCCTTTCACCGAATTCAATTCCTAGAGGTGGAAAATGATCCTCTTTTATATATTTATGATGTAATCTTGATGAAGAAAAGGGTTGGTCAGGGTTAGGAAAAGAAACATTGTGTGCATTGTACTTTTCTGATATTTTCCAGTGAATGAAAAAGACAAAGGTGTGACTTTACAGGGATTCCTTTGGCAGCTCTTGATGGTGATGTGCTTCTCTATGTTGTAAGTTTGTCTCTTGTCATTTCCATTCTTTGAATGTATGTCTTTATGTTTGGTTAAATAAGGATTTATCTCAGAACTCACTGTCAAAGAGCTCTAAAATAGTTTGCTAAACAGTTTATGTTTTCTTCTTAAGTGGCATTTAGAATTCATACTTTAGTTAGATGCTCTATATGTCATTTCCACCTTTCCTCTGGTCACATTTATACAACGAATTAAATTTAAAACGTCACTAGGAATGCCTACATTGCCCCTGTCAAAATATCCCTCATCCCTTCATCTCCTCACTGTAAAAACAATCAACTTTATATGACTATATGCCCAACAGATGTTCCCTCTACCCTACCATCAAATTGTTAAAATTTAATCCCCTCTGACCATTATACCTAGCCTAAGATCTAAGTGACTAGACATTCGGATAGAGAGAGCCCTCTATGAAGCTGGAAGGGCTAGATTCTAGCTTCTAAGTAGTTTGTGGTTACCTTTGGGTTCCTCTCATCAACCTGGGGGAATTATGAAGTGCTAACATAGTTGTGTCGTTGTCGGGGAGCATAAAGCTTGAAGAATTCCCTTAAAAAATTTGCTATTAGAGACAAATATGGTTCCTGAAGGTCATTGTGAAATATAAACTAATAGGTTGAATATTTACCCAACTTTAGTGATATTAGAACCAACTGCAATAAATTCCTGTAGGAAATCTGGCTTCTAGAAGAGTACACACTAGGCATCGTCCAGATCCTAATCCACCTGAGATCTTGACTAGTCCAGAGAAGTTATTTAGAAATAAGAAGCCTATAAAAGAAATAGATACCAGTGTCATAAAAAAATCATTGTCCCTACCTGAAAAGGTCGAATCAGTGGACCACACTCAGTTTGATTTGAAGTTTGAACAAAGCCTATTCAGATCTAAATCATAAAACAATCTGATAGAAACAGTTTTTTATCAAGAAAAGTTACAATCCTCTATTCCTTTTCAGAAAGAGAGTGTATTAGAAGTAGACAAGGATATTTGGAAACAATTTCATAAGTTAGAACATCTTGTCTATCAGTTGCAGGAAGCTGCTACTAAGTCCTCCAAATTACAACATTATGTCCCAACTATTTCTGCCCCAACATTTTCTGCTCCATTGAACATCCCATTGAGTTTTTCTCCTATTGTTTCCATTGTTCTTACCCCTCCTTCCTCATCAATTGTTCAAACAACAATCCCCTTACCTTCCTCATCCTCATTTCAGACCCCAAAGGTTAGTACAAGTCCATCTCATACAATCATGGCTGTCTGTTATGCTCCATTGAATCTACAAGGTCCACTACATGATTTGCCACAAAACTATGGTCAGATATTGCCTTAGTTCGATGGTACAGGGGTTATTACAACACAACAACACCTTGATAAGTTGAATGATTTCATAGACCTGGAAGAGGTAGACCATGAGGATGCTAAATTGAGGCTTTTTGCTTAGAGTTTTTTGGGAGAGGTCAAGAAATGGTTTAGAAGTCTGTCAGCTGCAAGTATTTCCAATTTCCAGCAGCTTGAACAAAGTTTCCTTGCCAGATGGGAAGTCAAGAAGAACCCTCTGTAGATTTTGGCTGAGTATGACAATTTGAAGAGAGCTCCAGGAGAATCAGTGCAAGATTTTTCAGCAAGATTTAATAAAGTATATAATTCAATACTGACTAAAATAAAACCTCTCCAGGGTTAGCCTTACTTCATTACCCAGATGGTTTTGATGTCGATCTTTCCTATCAACTTAGAGAAAGGAACCCAGCCACTTTGGAGGATATGCAGAAAAATGTTGTTACAGTGGAAGCGAATTTGTTGAACAAAAAGGCCAAAATGAAAGTTGAGAAAAGAGGAGTTAAAGAGGAGGCTTCATCTTCATCAGATAGCAAGTTGGATGTCATGGTGAAAACAATGGAAAAGTTGGTGGAGAGATTGACTTTAGAGAAAAAAGTTGTTGGTAGAGATCAACATGCCCCTCCTCCAGTAAGAAATCCAAATTTTCAGAGGCCTCAAGTTCAAATAAAGCAAAGAGAACAAAGAAATCAAGGAGATCAGCAACAAATCAGGCCTCCTTTCCAAGAGAATTTTGTAGAAGATGAAGAGACAACAAAATATCAAGATCAGATTCATTATTTTGGTGAAGAAGAGGACAATGTATTTTTGACAAAAGAAGAACAAGACTTGTTCTTTCAGCCACAAGAAGATATCATGCATATGGAATCAGAAGATTACAAGAAGGGGTACCAAAATGAAATCATGGAGGTACAAAGATAGTATAACTTGAGAAACAAAAAGGTTCCAGTAAATCCTCCAAAGAAAGGCCAAGCTGATGCACCTACTTCTAGCCAGAAGAAAGTTGGTCCTCCAAAAGAGATTCCTGAAAAGAGAGACACAACCATCAAAGAGGTAGAGAAAGGTCAATCTTCTCTCAGTTTAGAAAATGAAATATCTAAAATAAAAATTTATGTTCCATTTAATTAACTGATCAACAATGATACATACACGAGTCAAATTGTCAAAGCACTAAATATAAGAGTTGTTTCATACACTATTAACTTGAATGATGATCATCCTGAACTTCATTTTGTTCCAAAAGTTGAAGGAGATTCTCAAGATGGAGATGTCCCACCCTTCTATGTTAGTTTGAATGTGCATGATTTGATTCTACATAATGCATTGTTAGACTCAAGTCATCACATACTTTAATGCCAAAGGTTATTATGGATAAGCTTAGTTTGGACATCACAAGGCCATATACAGATCTCTTTTCCTTTGATTCAAGTAAGGTGAAATGTTTGGGTTTAATCAAGGATTTGGTTTCCTCTCTCACTCAAATTATATAAAAAATCTTAGTGAAGGATATAGTTGTTGCTGATATTCCTCCAAAGTTTGGGATGCTCTTATCAAGATCATGGTCTGCAAAATTGAAGGGTAATTTACAGATGGACACATCATATGCCACAATTCATGTTTCTGGAAAGCCAAGGAGATTGTATAGAGAAACCTGGATGAAATACATGGTAAGTGGCAAGGAAAGGACTAATAACCATCCTATTTATTCAGTTCATTCTGATATGGATTCTTTCATAATATATAATGATTTGTGTTTGGAGGAAGACAATCAAAACAAGGACAACATATTAGAGGAGAATGAAGGTGAAATGTAGGGAACAAAATCATATTGGATGAGAATGGTGACCAATTAACACAAATTCTTGGAGGTTATGACCACAGGTTTCTTTTATTTATAGTTCTAATGATTTTTTATCCATGTCGCATTATGTAAAGGTTTGGCACACGTAGCCTATTTATGTAGATTTTTATTTACAAGATGCTCTAGTTAGACAAAGTCTTTGCAATTTCAAAACTTTGAACGTATGCTACTATTCTGGTTTCCCTTCGGGAAGACCAACAACAAATAATATTAGTCTATGTAAACCTCTTTTGAAGTAATGCAAAGTGCCTAACTTCAAAGATATATATTCTAATAATTTTAACTTCCATTGGTATCTATAATGTGAATGGGTTTTAGATATTATACATATTTTTTATTTTTTAATTATAATTAAATAAAAAATAATTGTTTTAAATTTTTTATGTTTTGATTTTTATTAGGTATCTTTTTGGATCATTTTTATTGGAAATTGGATAGGATTTGTTATAATCACAAGTTTTCGCTGTGAAATTTGCATAATCCAAGTGTTCTAAAAGTATTTGAAAGAGCAAAATCCATTTATCCATTCAAAAATAAAAATTAAATGGATTTGTCTCTTTCAAATATTTTTAGAACACTTGGATTATGAAAATTTCACAACTGAAACTTGTGGTTATAACAAATCCCTATCCAATTTCCTATAAAATTAAGTGAAAAATATACCTAATAAAAATCAAAACATAAAATAATTATTTTTTATTTAATTATAATTAAAACTTAAATTAAATAAATAAAATGGAATATCTAAGACCCCTTTGCATTTTCTTTTGCAAGAAGTGGTTCACGGGTGGCCGCTACATCCACGGAAAATCTGGGCCGATCAACCCTGAAGGGAATCTTTTAAAGCCCTTCGGCCGAGTAGCATGGCCTAACCCCAAGGGCGTTGAGGAGAATTAACCCTCTGACCTCCCGATCGGCGAGGTACTTAACAACAGGGACTCGATCAGTTGAGCTAACCCTTAGGGCTACCCCTTTGCATTATACATATCAATGGAAGTTAAAATTCTTAAAATATATATATTTGAAGTTAGGCACTTTGCATAGACCAATATTATCATAAAGTCATGAATGCTTTGTGATGTTAGAGGGCATAAACTTGAAAAACATTATGATTTGGATTAAAAAGGATTCCAATTGAATTATTTGAGAGGGAATAATGGGTTTCTCGCAAAGTGCTAGGATTTTTTTATTTTTGGAGTTGTGTCAAGAACCGTCGTCGAATACGAGCTCGCTTCAGGCATCAAAGGAGAGCCAAGGAATGGGGAATATGAGATCAAATTTCTCCATGGTGATAGTCTTGGGTGGTATTTGGTTCCACATGATGAAACACCTCTCCATTGTTGTGCACCTATGGCCCAAGAGGGCAAGTGAAGGCTTAGACCTTTGGAAGATTCCCACATTTGGGCACATGATGAAACACCTCTCCATTGTTGTGCACCTATGGCCCAAGAGGGCAAGTGAAGGCTTAGACCTTTGGAAGATTCCCACATTTGGGCTCGCTATGAGAAAGAAGTCAAGGTTCAAATATTAAACAACTGATTCAAAAACTGCAACACTGGTAGAGACTTCACATGTATGGAGAGGACATGGCAGGCTCGCACTACAAGGTTGAATAATTAAAATAAGTTTTGTATAGTTATTATTAAAAAATGAATAATATATAATTTTGTTGTATGAATGTGTAGATTTAAATAATAGTTATAAAGTAATTCTGAATTTTAAAAATTTAAATAATAATTATAACGTAATTCTGAATTTGTAGAATTTAAATAATAATGATAATAATTTAAAGAGGAAAATTATTCGAGGTAAACTAACTCACCGACGCCTTAAATTCATTTGATGGGTTACTCGCTTATCTAGGTTTTGACTTGTTATAATTTAAAGTTCAAATGAGATGTGATTGGATTAGCTTCCAAGAAGAGCCGCCGCTGAATACATTCCATTACGTCTC
This sequence comes from Pinus tabuliformis, assembly GCA_031772625.1. Classification (NCBI taxonomy): domain Eukaryota; kingdom Viridiplantae; phylum Streptophyta; class Pinopsida; order Pinales; family Pinaceae; genus Pinus; species Pinus tabuliformis. Next base: position 873,183,944 of record CM062819.1, read on the forward strand.
GTTTTCGGCAGGTAGAGTTGGTCTGTAATCGTGGCGTACGGTTAATGTGGCATTTCTTTTTTCATTTGGGTTCGTAGCATGCCAGGATTTTACATGTGCTGTAGCTTTAGCCTGTCACCCATTTCCCTGGTTTTCCTTTTCATTTTTCAAAACTTTTTCTTCCGTTAAATTAAATCAGGGTATTTTGTAAAAATTGAAATTAATCTCCAGTTATGTGGATGACGGTGATGTGACCTTTGAAGTGACACGTAAGACCAATCCCAAGGCATTAAAGTAATAATTCATCACAGGGAAAGTCTCGACTTCATTTTAATAAATACTTTGTTTAGTTTCATTGACTATTCACCCCAAGTGGCCCCTATGAATTATGGATCTATTTTAATATTAGTAAAGTATACTGAAAGGAGGATAACCGTTCATTATTATTTAAGTACGTTTACTATTATATAATAAGAAGTATTTAAGCATGTTTATTATTATTATATAATAAGAAGTGAAAAAATTGAATCAATAATATTTTAGATAAATGAATTTAAATATAGTTTAAAAATAATAAATGTTAATTCATAATGTTAAATTTTGGAAAAAATTCATAAATTTTTGAACAATTTAGATTTCATGTCAACATCAATTTTGTTTTTAACACATTATTACCCTATTGTTGCAGGGAATAATAACATATGATAATTAATTTATGTCATAACAACTTCATATATATATATATATATATATATATATAGAAAACAAATTAAGTTTTTATGATTAAAATTTTTATTTGGTCGCATATATATTCTATTTAACATTCAAAAATACAATTTAAACAATGAAAAATAACACATTGTATTTTGCACTCTAAAAAAGTTTACATGTAAAGAAATTTGATCGCTCTCGGCTCATATTAAATCCATGCTTAAGATGAATCTAAACTGATTTATTTAATCAAAATGAATCTCGAATCCCGCTCTTATAATAAAAATATAGATACCAATAATAAATCATATGATCCTTAATCCCTGACTGCCCAACACGTTTGTGAGCAAATGACTTACTCGTTAACAAATTTAATAACAAAAAATGTGGAAGTCTTTTTAATGGTGTTAAACGAGAAATATTTTAGCTCCAATTGGTATTAGTGTGGCCGAATTAAGTCCTAAACATATTTTTTTTTGGAGTTATTTATTTAGTAACTGAGGCGAGTAAAACAATGAGGCATCATAGGCGCAATTAATTACATACCAAACCTGACAGAAGAAGAATCCCACCCTGGTATAATTGATTCTACAATCTCACATTAACAGGAAATGGTTGATGTAGGCTCGAACTTGATCATTTTCATTGTGCACATAATCCTGGCAATTTGTAGTTTCCATCTTTTCAATCGTCAAGAAGAATTTATGAGTTAGAACATCCAAACCCAACTGAGCCCTCTCAACATTCTCGAACGTTGCCCTGTAACTGTTCGTTACCATCCTTCCAAACATCTTTTCATCATCTTTTCTCACCTTTGAAATTGGATGCAAAGGTAAACCACCGAACAACTTGACTCTCTTCACAATCCCAGACAATTTCTCCATCTTCTCTTTCTAACTTCTCAACATTTTTGCAGAAGAGTGAAAGGTTAAAATCTTTCTCCACATCTTTTAGGTCCATCAAATTTTGAATAAATGCGATTGATATACACGAATAAACCTATATCATCCTCATTAATTTTCATATAATTTTTAGCTTAAACGATTAAAAAATTAACAAAAATTCTATTAAATAAATCATTTTCGTATATGTTGATACATAAACATAAATGTGATATATCATTAAAAAAAAAAAAAAAAACAATCATACAAATAATAAATAGTTACCCATGACTATATTTTTCTATGTTTCTTAAGTGTGTTTAAAACTTAAATTAATATTTTTCACTTTATTGTTTTTTATAAAAAATTTCCATTCACATGAATCCCTATCTTTTATAATTATATTTGCAATATGCCATAACAATTAAACTCTAATCAAAATTACTTTTCCCTTTTATACACTCCGATTTCCCTTTTATACATTCGGAAATTTTTAATTTTAAATTAAGAAATAAATATGAAAATAATTTTCTTGTGAGTACAGATCGAATGGGAATATTACTCGTAAATCTGTACCAACGTTTGGTATTTCACCTTACAAAATTACAGAACTAAACGTTCGAAGGTAAAAGCTTGGATTCTCTAGCTGAATGTGAACATACTTTGGTCGTCTCATGATTAATCTAAACAGATATATAATGTTCTAAGATATTAAAAAATTAGAGAAACACCACAAACCATTCTTCTTCATCAAATTCGACCAGCCCCGATCCTAAAACTTGGTGCATACAATTGTCTCCCAGCTTTATATATTTGAATAATTGAATGCCTACAACCAAGATCTTGTTTGACTACCCCTAGTTCAAGACCTAGTCTAATTCGATCATATATAACTTGGAAAATAGCTCACAATGTCAAAACTATAATAACTCACTTCAATGAAATAGTAATATGTTTAATATGAAACCCTCGTTACAACCCTTGGAACTCTAATAACCAACTCCCACTTTGCTTGAAATCGATGGAAAATTGGATTCCATGTTAATGTTCACACCAACTTCAATTAAATTTCCGGCCTAGTTACAACCCATGAAACCCTAATTACCAACTTCCACTTCGCTCACAATTGAGGGAAAATTGGATTCCCTGTCAATGTTGACACCGACTTCATTTCAATTTCTAGGCTAGTCAAAGCTTCGTAAACATGAAATGTATTACAATTATATTGAATTCAGGCTTCAACATAGGAGACCACGTTCAACATTGAGGTATTCCCATTGATCAACACTCAATCGCCACACCAAATGAAGTAGAGCGAAGCCAATGCCACATTTAGTAAATAACTTTTTAATAAATTATAACCTTAGCTACCCTTCATAAATCACAAGAGCATGCCTAAGAAACTGAAAAACAATTAGCAAACTTTTCATCTAGTCTATTGGATCAAGTATTAGACAAAGAAGATTACCAAATTGTCAAATCTAAGCTACTCATTATTACGTGTGTGGTCTATATTGGAATTGGGCTTCATGAATTTCCATCGATTGTGAGTGAAGTGGAAGTTGCTAATTAGGGTTCATAGGTTATAGCAAGCCTGCAAATTGAATTAAAGTTGGTGTGAACATTGACAGGGAATCTGATTTTCCCTCGATGATGAACGAAGTGGAACCTGGTAATTAGGGTTCCATGGGTTGTAACTAGGGTTTCATATTAAACATATTACTATTTCATTGAAGTGATTTATTACAATTTTGACATTGTGAACCATTTTTCAAGTTATATATGATCCGATTGGACTGGGTATTGAACTGGGGACAGACAAACAAGATCTGGGTTGTAGGCATTCAATTATTCAAATATATAAAGTTGCAAGAAAATTATATGCACCAAGTTTTAGGATTAGGGCTAGTCGAAACTGATAATGGAAGAAGAGTTGTTTGCAGAGCATGTTTAATTTTTTAATATCTTAGAACATTATAGACCTATTTAGATTAATCATGAGATGATCAAAGTATGGTAACATTCAGGTGGAGAATCCAAGCTTTTACCTTGGAACTTTTCGTTTTGTAATTTTGTAGGGTGAAAGACCAAAAGTTGGTATATATTTACCGGTAATAGGCTTGGTCAATTTGCACTGGCAGAAAAACATTTTCATATTTTATTTTGATATGAAAACAATAAAAGGAAAATACTAATTTAAGTTTTAAAGAAACATAAGAAACATAGAAAAATCATAATAATGGCTTAACAATTTATAATTTGTATGATTGTTTAGTTTTTAATTTGTAAAGATATCTCCCATTTATGTTTATGTATTAGACTATTTTACAACATAAAATAAAATGATTTACTTAATAGAATTTGTACTAAGTTATTATTATTATTTTTAATTGTCCAAGTCCAAAATTTTATATGAGAATTAATGTGTTTGAGATAGTCTTATCAATGTACATCAACCACATTTATTAATGTGGTTGTGCTAGTTTATTATATTTTAAAGATTGGAAATTCATGAATCCGAATTACAATATAGACCAACCCTATCTATATAATTAATATAGACAAACATAATAGTTAATTAAAAATATATATTACTTTCTTGATAATCTCTTTAAACACAGTTAGCATGTGATGAGAATGTGTCCTACCCCACTTTGCTCTTTTATGTCTGCAGAATTATGACCTGCTAGACATATGGACATGCATCCTCCAAGTACCATCTCCTCTACTTGTGTTGTTAGAAATGCAGAAAAATCTTTGCGAAAATGGGACATATAGACAACATTTGGAAAGCTAGAAATGCTAAGAATTTTTACGAAGTTCCGCAGGATGTGCGGGATACCAGCATTAAGAGCTCTACTTGTTTTATGGAGAATGGCCTTGTCACAAAAAATATATAAAAAATACGCTTTAGTTTGAAGGATATTTGGAACAGATTCCCGACTTGTTTTTTGGATGGGGTGTTATCATCAGAGTGATGTGGCAGTCGAATGCTAATTTTCATGAGGCCTGGATATTTCTATAAGTTTAAATGGTGCAATGATTGTGGTACTAATATGAGAGTGGAGTTACTTGAGCTGTTGGGTATCCTCTATTGTGCCAAGTGGTTGGACATTGTCGAAATAGATGTATTTAGAGATTCCAAGGTGATCATTGAGTGGGAAAATCAAATATTTTCTTTATAGGTTCCAACTCTTTCACATTGGATGCATGGGATCAGGTCATTGATCATGTCATTCTAAAGGATTTATGTCACACACATATTCCAAGACCATAATATAGAGGTTGATATATTTTCAAAATAAAGATGCAACCAAGTGTGAGGCAAGAGATGTTGCAATGTTTCTTTTTGGTGACACATTTCAAAGGGATGGGTATAGTGAAATCTAAATGTTGTCTCTCCTGATATAATTGTCCATTTTGTGTTGTATTGGGGTAGACCTGATTGCGTATATTAGTTTAATTCATTTCCATTTTTGGTATATGCTAGGGATCATTCTTAGTTTGAGATTTGATTATATCAGTGGTATTTATGTCTGTCAGGTGGTATAGATGGATCGTGGTATTACAATTTTTTTTTTTTTTTTTTTTGAGAATGTGTTTTTGTGGGATGGACATATGTGAAGAAAACATAAGTAAATGACAATTATCTTTTTAATGAAAAGAGAGTTCATTTTTTCTTTTTGAAAAAGGTAGCTCCCACTACATCTCCGGATATATAAATCCATTCTCCATTCCAAGCTGGATATTTTTTGTCTACAACACTATCGAGAACTTTTAATATCATTTTACTTTAGTTATTACGGATCTCACATAAAATAATGAAGCAATGGAAAATGATGATGAAATGGATATCAGTTTATATGAAGTATCTATATTTGTAAAGTGGTTTATATGAACCAACATGTAAATTTGTAAATCAAAAGAAAAGCCATATATGAAAATCTCTTCGAAAATTATAACATTAAGAGCAATTTTAATATTCAAAATTCTATAGATTCTCGCGTCATTCATATCAATAAAAATATAATAAATTAAGATAAATCATTGCCTAAAATTCTATTTAGTCATTCAAAATTTAATTTAAAAGACATTTCTACAAATTAAAGTTGGTAAAAATTCATTTGATTGGATATGCATATGTGCTTTCTATGTGGAAAGTTCGAAAGAAGGAGAAACAGGCAAGCGAGAAACAACATTTACCTACAAAATCCAAATAAGTTGCTCGAAGAGTGACATAAACAGAGGCCTTTAAGGGAAAACAATATCTTATAAAATGATCGACAAACAATTGCTGCCAAGAAAGATTTCCTTGATAGGGGGCTTAGCGAAACCACGCTCGACTTCATCCTTTTTGTGGGTGTGGTGATCCAGGTGGATGTTGGTGGCCACTAACCTATTCCACTTGCACCCCCATCACTATTTCTTTCTATTTTTCAGTTTCCTTAATTCTAGCACAATTTACTAATTTTGATAGTTTTTGGGGTCCTGAACTTCTGGAGCCATTTTGAGGCCCTAAATGACATTTTTTTGGCAAAATTGGGGAAAACATGAGCTGTCAACTATTGTTTTCCATGCAAAAGTTGTATTCCTCATATAGATATTTCTAAATAGGTATTGTGCGCGTCAAACAGATATCGTATGCCAAAGTTACGACCTCAGGAAGTTGATGTACCAATTTACCCAAACGGGGCCCTTAGTTTTGGCACTTCATCTCCTAGGGTTAGATTTTTGGATGTTTAGGGTTTTCCCTTGTTTCTGAATAATAAATAAGCCTTCAAGCCTCATTGTAACATAGTTCAGAGCCATGTAGCCGCCACATCTCTTCTCAGAGATAAGATACCATCACCTGAGCTAGTTTTATGTCCATTCTGTTTGTAAGCATATTTCAGTATTTGATATTAATGAAATGGAGTGTTATTTTTGTTGTATCTCTATATTTATGGTTATATATGGAATTTGTTGTGTTCTTGTTTAAGTTCGGTTCAACGGTATCAGAATATTCTTCTCTTTCTCTGTTTTTTTTTTGCATGCCCCAACGAGGTCGAGATATAAGGAGTTAGGGCTCGAAATGGTGTGAGTTCCATAAGAGCTCCACTCACAACACGAGTGAGTGTTGGGCCAAGAAGTCACTGGTGGACAAGATGAAGGCTTCCGGATTAGACGCATGTTCTGACTTTAAGTCAAAAACCTGACAAGGGGAATGATAAAGGGAAGCAGATCATTGATGAAAAGCCCAATGCCACTGTGGCCACCACCAAGATCCAGAAGAATGAGCATGAAGATCTAGAGGAGGGGGAATGCCTCTTCCACTCACAGATGTGGGTGAAGGGTTCTCCGCTGTAGTTCATTGTTGATAGTGGGAACCAAAAGAACCACATTTTAGCAGAGGTCATGAAGCAGCTAGGCCTACCGACTACAACACATCCGTAGCTGTACACCATCAAATGGCTTCACCAAGGACGAGATATATGTGTCAGCCAACATTTTCACCTTCCCTACAACATCAAGCCCTTCATGGATGAGGAACTATGTGATGTTGCCCCTCTTGAAGTCTGGTTATCATCAGGTGCCTATCGAACCGTCTAATGTGTGGAAGACTACCTTCAAAATATAAGAAGGTCCTTTTCGAATGGTTGGTAATGCCTTTCAGGTTGACAAATGCCCCCGCAACCTTCATGAGATTGATGGACGACATATTGCAACCCTTCATTAATACATTCGTGGTGGTGTATTTAGATGACATGTTGATCTTCAACCATAGTTTGGAAGAGCACCTCCACCATATTCAACAAGTCCTCCAAATCCTGTGACAACACAAGTTGTATGCCAATTTAAAAAAATGAACTTTTGGCATGACCAAGGTTCAATATCTGGGGTACATCATTGATCAGCAGGGTGTGCATGTGTACCCAACCAAGATACAATTCATTCAGGGTTGGCCAGTCCCAACCACTCTTATAGAGCTCTGCAACTTTCTGGGCCTTGCCAATTTCTACCGTAGGTTCATATTAGGGTTCTCTCATATAACTTGGCCTGTAAGTAAAGTCATTAATGGCGAAGCGAAAGAAAAATTCTTATGGTATGAAACCCAACATAAGGCATTTTCCTAGTTGAAGCATCACCTCTGATCTGCACCAGTGCTCACATTACCAGACCTATAACAACCATTTTAGATTGAGACAAATTCCTCTGACTATGCTATTGGTGCAATTTTTACTCAGTAGGGGCATCCAATGGCTTACCACAGTGAGAAACTTTCAGACACATTCTGAAAGTATCCCACCTATGACAAGAAATGTACTCCATTGTGCATGTCTGTCGTCAATGGAAGAATTACATTCTTGGGAAGTAAATGATCATCCACATAGCTCGCCAACCCCTACAATTCATACAAACACAGGGAAAGTTGTTGAACTATCGCCATCAGAAATGGTGCACATACCTACAAAAATTCCATTTTAACATTAAGTACAAGAAGGAAAACCCCAATAATGTTGCATACTGGCTCATCCGACCACTAGTCATCGCACTGATCACTGTGCTCGACTCCTATGGGCAGGAGACTTCAGGGTGTCTGCAAATTTACAACAGCAATCCAGAATTCAGGATCACATACCAGACACTCATGGAAGGTAAGAAAGTTCCAAATTTTCACCTCCACGATGCACTGTTATGCGACCTGGGACACATCTATGTTATTTCAAGCGAGCATGCCAAGATGATTTGGGAGGCACACTACAGTCGGATCGCTAGACATTTCCGAGTAGAGAAAACAATGGCAGTACTGCAAAAGTATTTTTATTGGCTAAACCCTCACCATGATGTTGGGAAGTACATTCGATCCTGCACTGCCAGCATCATTTCCAAACCAACCATCAAGAACCAAGGCCTATTTACTCCTCTGCCTACTCCTAGTCGACCTTGGGAATCCATCTCCATGGATTAGATGTCAGGTATTTCTTCTGCTAAGCACGACAATGACTACATTTTTGTGGTCGTTGACAAATTCTCTAACCTGGCCATTATGGCAGCCTGCAAGAAGAATATCACAATAGAGGCCACTCCTAATCTCTTCTTTGAGAAAGTGTGGGTACACTTTGGGATCCCACAATCCATTATGTCAAATCGAGACAACAGATTCATAAGTGCATTTTGGTCAAGTCTTTGGTCGATGCTAGATATCAAAATTACTTAGTCCATGACTTTCCACCCCCAGACTGATGGCCAAACAGAGGTCATCAACAAGATGATTGTACACATTATGCACATGTACAACTCGAAGCATCCATGCACATGGGATGAAAGCCTCCCCTATGTCCAACAAAGCTACAATAGAGATCTCCATAGCTCAATAGGGCTAGGATTTCAACCATTATGTCCCATTGATGTGGCCATACCATTTGCAGCGACTCAGAAAGATTTGAGTCACGTCTAGTCTGAAGCCGACAAGGCTAATAACTTCATTAAGCGCAGTCAACACATCCGCCAGCAGATCCATGATATATTAGAAAAATCCAATGCTAAGTACAAGCAACGTCATGATGAGCATTTGGTGCCACACAAGTTCCAATGGGTAACAAAGTTAGGCTACATTTACAGAAGGAGCGCCTCACTGGACCCCACCACAAGCTTCATCCACTGTAATATGGGCCATACACCATCACCATGACTGTAGGGGAAAATTCCTTTGAGCTAAACATTACATCTTTCCTTGGTTTGCACCCAGTGTTCAATGTAGACCACCTTCGACCATACTTTCCACTATTGCTAGACACATCCGACATTGCAGAACAATTCACACCAACAGAGTTAAAACCATACTGCATGGAACATGCTAGAACTGATTAGATCATGGACACATATATCAAGAACACTCGCCAACAGAAGATCCAACTATATCGGGTTGTCAAAGTTGGCCCACTCCTGTACCAAGGTAAGAGGCTCACCGGGGACCAAGTTTAGTAGAAGTTTCCCCATCTCATGGAGGCACTCAACGCAATGGGGACCATTGCTTCCTAAGGGGGGAGGAATGATCCAGGTGGATGTTGGAGACCACCTGCCTATTCCACTTTAACCCCCACCATTTCCTCTTTTAATTTTTTAGTTTCCTTAATTTTAGCACAACTTACTATTTTTGGCAGTTTTTTCGGGTCCTCGACTTCCAGAGCCTTTTTGAGGCCTTAAACAATGTTTTTTGGGAAAACCGGGATAAAATGGGACTTTTATTGATGTTTTCCATGTGAAATTTGTATACCTCGGATAGATTTTTTTAACGAGGCATATTCCGTGTCAAATAGAGATCATATGTCAAAGTTACAATCCCAGGAAGTTGATGTACCAATTTACCCAAACGAGGCCCATTTTTTTGGTGCTTCATCTCCTAGGGTTATGTTTTTGGATGTTTAGGGTTTTCCATTGTTTCTCAATAATAAATTGGCCTTTGAGCCTCATTGTAACATAGTTCAGAGGCATGTAGCTACCACATCTCTTCTCAGGGATAAGCGACCATCGCTCAAGCTAGTTTTATGTCCATTCTGTTTGTAAGCATATTTCAGTATTTGATATTAATGAAAAGAAGTGTTATTTTTGTTGCATCTCCATATTTATGGTTATATCTAGAATTTGTTGCGTTCCTACTTAAGTTCAAATTAGTGGTATCATAGCGGTCTGCTCTTTCTCTATTTTTCTTTGCATGTCCCCAATGAGGTCGGGATATAAGGAGTTAGGGCTCGAACTAGTCAAACCTTTGCAAGACCAACCTTGCAAATCTCAACGAACTCCCGTGGAGAAAGAGAAGAAATATGAGGGGGAAGGAGATCCTTTCAAAATATTTCTCGAAGAAGCCCTCGAGCGACAAAGGAATGTGAAGATGGACAAATTTTCCCAGATTCTTTAGCGGCTACCCAAAGGCGATGCATCTCCTTCCAACAACTACTCTGGAAGTGCCACACCCTTTAAGGTACAAGTGAACTTTGACATCCCCATATTTGAAGGTTTGATAGATGCAAACGCCGTAGATAAATGGTTAAATCTGCTAGAAGGATTTTTTTTGTTCATGATTTTTCTAGATGGAAAAACATTACTTTTGCATTTCTCAAAGTTGCCCCCCACATCAAGGACTAGTGGGAAACCTATTTTGAGAAGAAGGACAAAGGTACACCCTCACTATTTTTAGCCACACCCACTTGCAATTCATTATGGGATGCCATCAAGGAGTAGTACTACCATGTCGGAAGCTATGAGGATAAATACATAAAATGGACCACGCTGCGACGGGGAAGGGGCCAAGTCGTGCCGAAATTTACAAATGTTTTTCATACCCTTCGCACAAAGTTGGGTATCAAGGATTCTGAGTGACATTTGGTACTCATGTACCGCGACTACCTACACTTGTACATCTAGGATGAGATGGATTTCCTGGACATCTCCTTGCTTGACATGACGTATTGATACACTGTCAAGATTAAGAATAAGTTTAAATAGAGGAAGCGAGACTTTGGATCTACGAATCCAAAGTAAGGGAAAGTCACCCCCAAGCCACAAAGAAAAAGACAAATCTAAGGCGGGGTGACCCAGGACAACCCGTCGAAGCCATAAGAAAAGAACAACACCATGAAGACAAAGAAGGACATGGGGAAATGGTGTGAGTTCCGTAAGAGCTCCGATCACAACACGAGTGAGTATCAGGCCAAGCAGTCACTAGTGACCGAGCTGAAGGCTTCTGAATCAGACGCATGTTTAGACTTTGAGTTAGAACTTGAAAAACGGAAGCAGATCATTAATGCGGAGCCTAGTGCCATCGTGGCCACCAGTAAGATCCAAAAGAATGAGCCTGAAGATCCAAAGTAGGGGGAACGCCTCTTCCACTCATCGATATGGGTGAAGGGTTATTTGTTGTAGTTCATTGTCGACATCGGGAGCCAAAAGAACCTCATTTCAGTAGAGGTCGTGAAGCGGCTGGGCCTACTGACTACAACGCACCCACAGTTGTACACCAGCAGGTGGCTTCACCAAGGTCGATATATCTGCATCAGTCATCAGTGTCGCCTTACCTACAACATCAAGCCCTTCATGGATGAGGTACTGTGTGATGTTTCCCCTCTTGAATTTTATGATGTATTATATGACAACCATACATGTGGAAGCGACATGCTGTATATGATTCTAGACCTTGCTATGTGATTGTTACTTTGGGAAATAAGTTGTATATGATACCAATGATAGCCCCACCTACTACCATCACTTTGATCATTGCAAAGCAATGCAGTAAGATCATTTCACAGACCAGGAAATTTGTTTTCCTTATGATTCACCCTCAGGGAAAGAAGAAGATTGTGGCCGCGGCTTCCAGACTGGGCTCCTCCACACACTAGCAGCAGATGGAAAAGGTCATGGAGTAGTATAGGGACATTTTATCCTCACCTACGAGGGTGCCTCTACACTGTCATGTAAACCACTCCATCGATCTGACCCCGGGCATGCCGCTACATAATGGACCGATTTATTGACGTTATGTTCTAGAGAACGATGAGATCAAGAGGTAGATTCAGGAGTTGTTGCATAAAGGGCACATCAATCTAAGCTCATCACCCTGTGGAGCCCAATTGTATTGGTACAAAAGAGGGATGGGACGTGGAGACTCTGTATTGACTATTGGGCGCTGAACAAGATCACTATATGGAATAGGTACCCAATCCCACAGATTGATGACCTTTTGGACTAGCTAAAGGGGGGCAAATATTTCAACAAGATTGATTTGAAGTCCAGTTATCACTAGGTACCTATCGAACCCTCTGATGTGTGGAAGACTACCTTCAAATCTAAGGAGGGCCTTTTCGAATGGTTGGCCATGCCTTTCGGGTTAACAAATGCCCCCAAAACCTTCATAAGATTGATGGAAGACATCTTGGGACCCTTCACCAATGATTTTGTGGTGGTGTATATAGATGACATCTTGATCTTCATCCAGAGTTGGGAAGAGCGCCTCCACCATATTTGACAGGTTCTCCAAACCTTGTGACAACACAAGTTGTATGCCAATTTGGAAAAATGCACTTTTGGCATGACCCAGGTTCAATATATGGGGTACATAATTGATGAGTAGGGTGTGCATGTGGACCCAACCAAGATACAAGTCATTATGGATTGGGCAGCCCCAACCACTCTAACAGAGCTCCGTAGTTTAATGGGCCTTGTTAATTTCTACTGTAGGTTCATATTAGGGTTCTCTCATATCACTTGGCATTGAAGCAAGCAACGTTTGAGTCTTGGAACAGGTAAATCAAAGCAGTTTTGGTTTTTTTCCCAAGTATGCTAGTTGGATGGGGTTGGATAAGGAGGTTGAGAAGTAATATTTTTCATGTATTCCTTCTAGGAGCATGGTTAGTGAGGGTTCTTAAGTTTATGAATTTTTTTCAAAAGAAGCAGCTCATTCAAAAATTTTGCACTTTTTGACAAGGCATTAGGGTTTGATGAAAATGAGAAATTTTGTCATATTTTTGGTGAGTGGGGACTTGAAAAGGGCTTTCAGGATTTTTAACATCATCATTAGGTTGTTTATCTTATTTAGAGACCTCAACACTAATCAAAATCATGAAGAATAGGTTTCACTATGCTTTCATACAAGCATTGCACTTTTGTTGTAGATGGAGTCTTGAGAGATGGAAGCTCTACAAAATGAAAGGAGGTTTCTCAAGGGGAAGTTTATGATGTCCATGATATTTCACACGTGCATCAGTCATTGAGAAGCTTAGAAAGTGACTGGATCTATATGAACCATCAATTCACTGCGCTTATGTGCTACATTTTTGTTGGACTAGGAGGTTGTGCTACATTCCCACACAATCAACCTTTTGACCGTGGATTTTATGTATAAAAGTTATGTATTTCTTTTTATGGTCATGGTTAATGTTTGGTGTCATATAAGGACTTTGAAACTCAATTTAGACTTTGTATATGTAAATTTTCTTGAAAAAGACTTGGTCAAATAGTACCTAGTTTTTAGAAAAGCAGTTCTATATTCACTGCATTAGGTAGAAAAAGAAATCCTTTCACCGAATTCAATTCCTAGAGGTGGAAAATGATCCTCTTTTATATATTTATGATGTAATCTTGATGAAGAAAAGGGTTGGTCAGGGTTAGGAAAAGAAACATTGTGTGCATTGTACTTTTCTGATATTTTCCAGTGAATGAAAAAGACAAAGGTGTGACTTTACAGGGATTCCTATGTCAGCTCTTGATGGTGATGTGCTTCTCTATGTTGTAAGTTTGTCTCTTGTCATTTCCATTCTTTGAATGTATGTCTTTATGTTTGGTTAAATAAGGATTTATCTCAGAACTCACTGTCAAAGAGCTCTAAAATAGTTTGCTAAACAATTTATGTTTTCTTCTTAAGTGGCGTTTAGAATTCATACTTTAGTTAGATGCTCTATATGTCATTTCCACCTTTCCTCTGGTCACATTTATACAACGAATTAAATTTAAAACGTCACTAGGAATACCTACATTGCCCCTGTCAAAATATCCCTCATCCCTTCATCTCCTCATTGGAAAAACAATCAACTTTATATGACTGTATGCCCAACATATGTTCCCTCTACCCTACCATCAAATTGTTAAAACTTAATCCCCTCTGACCATTATACCTAGCCTAAGATCTAAGTGACTAGACATTCAGATAGAGAGAGCCCTCTATGAAGCTGGAAGGGCTAGATTCTAGCTTCTAAGTAGTTTGTGGTTACCTTTGGGTTCCTCTCATCAACCTGGGGGAATTATGAAGTGCTAACATAGTTGTGTCATTGTCGGGGAGCATAAAGCTTGAAGAATTCCCTAAAAAAATTTGCTATTAGAGACAAATATGGTTCCTGAAGGTCACTGTGAAATATAAATTGATAGGTTGAATATTTACCCAACTTTAGTGATATTAGAACCAACTGCAATAAATTCCTGTAGGAAATCTGGCTTCTAGAAGAGTACACACTAGGCATCGTCCAGATCCTAATCCACCTAAGATCTTGACTAGTCCAGAGAAGTTATTTAGTAATAAGAAGCCTAAAAAAGAAATAGATACCAGTGTCATAAAAAAATAATTGTCCCTACCATAAAAGGTCGAATCAGTGGACCACACTCAGTTTGATTTGAATTTTGAACAAATCCTGTTTACATCTAAATCATAAAACAATCCGATAGAAGCAATTTTTTATCAAGAAAAGTTACTATCCTTTATTCCTTTTCAAAAAGAGAGTGTATTGGAATCAAACAAGGATATTTGGAAATAATTTCATAAGTTAGAACATCTTGTCTGTCAGTTGTAGGAAGCTCCTACTAAGTCCTCCAAATTACAACATTATGTCCTAACTATTTCTGCCCCATCATTTTCTGCTCCATTGAACATCGCATTGAGTCTTTCTCCTATTGTTTCCATTGTTCTTACCCCTCCTTCCTCATCAATTGTTCAAACAACAATCCACGTACCTTCCTCATCCTAATTTCAGACCCCAAAGGTTAGTACAAGTCCATCTCATACAATTATGGCTGTCTGTTATGCTCCATTGAATCTACAAGGTCCACTACATGATTTGCCCGAAAACTATGGCCAGATATTGCGTTAGTTCGATGGTGCAGGGGTTATTACATCACAACAACACCTTGATAAGTTGAATAACTTCATAGACCTGGAAGAGGTATACCACGAGGATGCTAAATTGAGGCTTTTTGGTTAGAGTTTTTCGAGAGAGGTAAAGAAATGGTTTAGAAGTCTGTCAGCTGCAAGTATTTCCAATTTCCAGCAGTTTGAACAAAGTTTCCTTGCCAAATGGGAAGTCGAGAAGAGCCCTCTGTAGATTTTGGCTGAGTATGATAATTTGAAGAGAGCTCCAGGAGAATCAGTGCAAGATTTTTCAGTAAGATTTAATAAAGTATATAATTCAATACTGACTAAAATAAAACCTCTCCAGGGTTAGCCTTACTTCATTATCCACATTGTTTTGATGCCGATCTTTCCTATCAACTTAGAGAAAGGAACCTAGCCAATTTGTAGGATATGCATAAAAATGTTGTTGCAGTGGAAGCTAATTTGTTGAATAAAAAGGCCAAAATGAAAGTTGAGAAAAGAGGAGTTAAAGAGGAGGCTTCATCTTCATCAGATAGAAAGTTGGATGTCATGGTGAAAACAATGGAGAAGTTGGTGGAGAGATTGACCTTAGAGAAAAAAGTTGTTGGTATAGATCAACATGCCCCTCCTCCAGTAAGAAATCCAAATTTTCAGAGGCGTCAAGTTCAAATCAAGCAAAGAAAACAAAGAAATCAAGGAGATTAGAAACAAATCAGACCTCCTTTCCAAGAGAATTTTGTAGACGATGAAGAGAAAACGAAATATTAGGACCAGATTCATTATTTTGGTGAAGAAGAGGACAATGTATTTTTGACAAAAGAAGAACAAGACTTTTTTTTGGAGCCACAAGAAGATATCATGCATATGGAATCAGAAGATTACAAGTAGAGGTACCAAAATGAAATCATGGAGGTACACAGATAGTATAACTTGAGAAAAAAAAAGGTTCTACTAAATCCTCCAAAGAAAGGCCAAGCTGATGCACCTACTTCTAGCCATAAAAAAGTTGTTCCTCCACAAGATATTCCTGAAAACAGAGACACTACCATCAAAGAGGTAGAGAAAGGTCAATCTTCTCTCAGTTTAGAAAATGAAATATCTAAAATAAAAATTTATGTTCCATTTAATTAACTGATCAAGAATGATACATACACGAGTCAAATTGTCAAAGCACTATTAACTTGAATGATGATCATCCTGAACTTCATTTTGTTCCAAAAGTTGAAGGAGATTCTCAAGATGGAGATGTCCCACCCTTCTATGTTAGTTTGAATGTGCATGATTTGATTCTACATAATGCAATGTTAGACTCAGGTCATCACATACTTTAATGCCAAAGGTTATTATGGATAAGCTTGGTTTGGACATCACAAGGCCATATAAAGATCTCTTTTCCTTTGATTCAGGTAAGGTGAAATGTTTGGGTTTAATCAAGGATTTGGTTTCCTCTCTCACTCAAATTATATGAAAAATCTTAGTGAAGGATATAGTTGTTGCTGATATTCCTCCAAAGTTTGGGATGCTCTTATCAAGATCATGGTCTGCAAAATTGAAGGGTAATTTATAGATGGACACATCATATGCCACAATTCATGTTTCTGGAAAGCCAAGGAGATTGTATAGAGAAACCTGGATGAAATACATGGTAAGTGGCAAGGAAAGGACTAATAACCATCCTATTTATTCAGTTCATTCTGATATGGATTCTTTCATAATATATAATGATTTGTGTTTGGAGGAAGACAATCAAAACAAGGACAACATATTAGAGGAGAATGAAGGTGAAATGTAGGGAACAAAATCATATTGGATGAGAATGGTGACCAATTAACACAAATTCTTGGAGGTTATGACCATAGGTTTCTTTTATTTATAGTTCTAATGATTTTTTATCCATGTCGCATTATGTAAAGGTTTGGCACACCTAGCCTATTTATGTAGATTTTTATTTACAAGATGCTCTAGTTAGACAAAGTCTTTGCAATTTCAAAACTTTGAACGTATGCTACTATTCTGGTTTCCCTTCGGGAAGACCAACAACAAATAATATTAGTCTATGTAAACCTCTTTTGAAGTAATGCAAAGTGCCTAACTTCAAAGATATATATTCTAATAATCTTAACTTCCATTGGTATCTATAATGTGAATGGGTTTTAGATATTATACATATTTTTTATTTTTTAATTATAATTAAATAAAAAATAATTGTTTTAAATTTTTTATGTTTTGATTTTTATTAGGTATATTTTTGAATCATTTTTATTGGAAATTGGATAGGATTTGTTATAATCACAAGTTTTCGCTGTGAAATTTGCATAATCCAAGTGTTCTTTGAAAGAGAAAAATCCATTTATCCATTCAAAAAAAAAAATTAAATGGATTTGTCTCTTTCAAATATTTTTAGAACACTTGGATTATGCAAATTTCACAACTCAAACTTGTGGTTATAACAAATCCCTATCCAATTTCCTATAAAATTAAGTGAAAAATATACCTAATAAAAATCAAAACATAAAATAATTATTTTTTATTTAATTATAATTAAAACTTAAATTAAATAAATAAAATGGAATATCTAAGACCCCTTTACATTTTCTTTTGCAAGAAGTGGTTCACAGGTGGCCGCTACATCCACGGAAAATCTGGACAGATCAACCCCGAAGGGAATCTTTTAAAGCCCTTCGGCCGACTAGCATGGCCTAACCCCAAGGGCGTTGAGGAGAATTGACCCTCTGACCTCCCGATCGGCGAGGTACTTAACAAAAGGGACTCGATCAGTTGAGCTAACCCTTAGGGCTACCCCTTTGCATTATACATATCAATGGAAGTTAAAATTCTTAGAATATATATATTTGAAGTTAGGCACTTTGCATAGACCAATATTATCATAAAGTCATGAATGCTTTGTGATGTTAGAGGGCATAAACTTGAAAAACTTTATGATTTGGATTAAAAAGGATTCCGATTGAATTATTTGAGAGAGAATAATGGGTTTCTCGCAAAGTGCTAGGATTTTTTTCTTTGTGGAGCTGTGTCAAGAACCGTCGTCGAATATGAGCTCGCTTCAGCCATCAAAGGAGAGCCAAGGAATGGGGAATATGAGATCAAATTTCTCCATGGTGATAGTCTTGGGTGGTATTTGGTTCCACATGATGAAAAATGGTCACCTCTCCATTGTTGTGCACCTATGGCCCAAGAGGGCAAGTGAAGGCTTAGACCTTCGGAAGATTCCCACATTTGGGCTCGCTATGAGAAAGAAGTCAAGGTTCAAATATTAAACAACTGATTCAAAGGCTGCAACACTGGTAGAGACTTCACATGTATGGAGAGGACATGGCAGGCTCGCACTACAAGGTTGATGCCCAAATACCTTTTTCCTTCAAACCTGGTCTCTTATGCATGCATAGCCATGATGGGAATGCAATCTGTGATGGGGCAGATACTTGTGCACATGGTTGATTCGATTTCTCAATGATATCACATTCACTCTCTTAGATTTGAGCTCCTTGAAAGAAAGGAAAAGTTTGATGTGGAAACCTTCTAGATCTTCATTAAAAGCATTAATGGGGTGTCCTCTCTTTTTTGGACTAGGACTTCTGACACAGTGAAAAATATGAAGCAATACATTGAGAATAGGTTGGGAATACCTACAAATACATAATGCCTTCTTTTTTAAGGGAAGATTCTTCAGTATTTCTCCTAAAAGGAATACCACTACATATCAAGGAACATTGCCATTATCTTAAACCTGGGGTTGTGAGGAGGAGCTCTAGGACCCAAAAAGCCCAATGGATCCACCTTTTACAAGGATGTCGCAGGAGAAGGCTTCTAGTTCAGTAGATCAACCCAAATATGAACCAATACCCTACATCTTGGAACAAATAAAATAAGTGCCTACCATGGAGGTTAATCTCCTGGAAGTAAACTATCGTTTTTTTACTCTCTGATCCAAGACAATGATTTGTAGGTTCAACAGCTTCTGGCCTAAATCTTAGGCTTTACACCAATGGGTATTTTCTTCCTCGACCCCCAACTATGACATCTAATTATGTTCCAAAGGTTTTTTTTATAGTTCAATTTAATACTCAAGAAGACTTGGAGAAACTATTAAATGATGGGCCCTAGTTTTGGGGAAGAGCTAGGATCTTCATAACCTGATTATTTCTAGACTTTGAGGTCTAAAAAATGGTGGTTCCAATAATGTCAATTTGGGTGAGGCTTCCAAATATCCCCCTCGCATTTTAGCACCACAAGGTTCTAGATGAAATTGGAAATAACTTGGGAAAATTAAAAAAGATAGATCTTGAAAGAACAAAGAAATTTTTATTTACTTTCATCAAAATATGTGTAGAAATAGGCCTCAACAAAGGTCTACCTAATCACATTCAATTAAAGAAAAAAAAATGTTCAGTGGACCAAAGTATTATATTATGAGAATACGACTTTTAGATGTTGATCATGCTACCAAACAAGACATTTGTAGAACACATGTCCACAAGTAGAAAAGATCCCAAGAAAGAAAAATGGACAAACACACAAATCAAAATGATGGAAAACCTCTGAACCCACCTCTCAGAAGAAGAAGAAGAAACAATGGAAGATCCTCCAATCCAAGCAGAAGAGGACGCAAAGGCCCATAATGGAACCATATCCATGAGAAAAACGACACTGAAATACAAGAGAATCATGCATCCAAACAACATAAAAATGAGACTCTTTCAAAAAATGGGATGGGGGATGAAAAAAGAGCTCATGTTTCCGAAAGCTCAGACTCAGACAAAGAATCTCCTCTAAACAATTTGAGTAGTGAATTGACATTAGTTCTAGTTGCTCCAAACACGAGGATGACAAAAAGTGTAGAAAAAAAATGAAAGAAAGAGAAGTTAATCAATTACTATCGAACTTAACTTTGACATTTGTACATATATATTTTTATTTTTATTTTTTTCTTTGTCTCTCTCTCTTTAGATTATACCTAAAATAAATATTTAGTAAATGTTAATTAATTAACATAGTTTTTAATATAAGGGCAGTGGGAGCAAGAGAGGTTATTTTTCATGACAATTAAAAAAAATAGAATTAACTTTCTCGTGGGGTCTCTGGAAAAGATCAAATAACTATAAATACACCTATGCTTTGTACTAGGGATCGATGCTAGTAACCTAGTAGGGGATTCAATGTCAAACCATTTTAGGAGATTTTCAAATTGTTCTTAAAATTTCAAGGAAAAAATAATTCTCTAAACACATTTCCCTTAGTTATAATAAAAAACCTTCACTCTCTAAACACATTTCCTTTATAGTTATAATAAAAAAGGTAAAATGATTATTATCAAGGATTGGAAAATATAAATTTGCCACATACTCGAGCAATATTGGTTTTTTGCGGCCTGCTCCTTCATAACTGCAAGCAAATGACAACATATTATTTTAGATAATCACCTTTATTATATTTAATTTGGATAACAAATTTATTGAGTCAAGAGGCTCATTCTACAACCCAGTATAAGGAGATGTGTAAGTTTGTCTATCTGTTTGTGCCCCTTTAAAATAAAAAGTATGTTCTAAATATAAAAATAATGTCGACTATAATTAAAACAAAAATGAATATGTTGTAAAGTAATTAGAAGTAAAAAATGTGTGAATCAAATATTTAAATCTTATACTTTTCAAAAATATTTCAAAAAGAGATTTAAACAAGGCCACATAGCTAGCGTTTCCCTGCAGCTTAGTTCAATTATTGAATTTTGAAATGTATGAACTAACTATTGTATTTGAACAAGGGCTACTTTGTAGATATTCTTGCTTATTTTAAGTATCCTTAAATTAGAGGCCCATGTCACAAATGTTATCAAATGTATTATTATAATAAACATACATAAACACATGTTATAAGCGTTGACTAGGGCCAACCTAATTTTAAATATTAAATTAGTTTGTTTATACGTAGGGCCCTAATAACGTGAAAGTGTTTATAAATAACATTATAATATTAACTATTATATAATTTAACGTGAATTTTAGTAAATTAACCATTAGTTATACATGGTTTAGGATAATATGTACTTTCGCTGATTTGTAAATAAACACAATAATATCATTAGATAGTGATAATATTATAATATTATTATCTCCATAGGCTAATGCGAAAGTGTTTATAAATATAACTTTTAAAGAAAAACTGAGCAGTTTCCAAGGCATCTTAATGATATAGATTTCAAGCTCCACGCTATGCTTGGAGAAGGAGGCCAAATAAATTAATAATGATGGTATGTGGGAGGTATTTTGTTAGCTTGAATTTCCAGAAAAGGGGCCCACAATAATGATGGTGATTGCTCTAGGTCAATTATTTAATATATAGTTTTTAGATATTTATGTGGCTGAGAATGAAGCACATACACATCGAGCCTAACGATTGTGAAAGACGGGACCCGAAGAGTTGGTATGTAGTGTGGGATAACGACTTTACTAAATGAATTCATTATGTGTACATTTGAATGAATTAACATTTTATTTTATTTTTTAGTATGGAGTACATCTGTCATTTTATAGTGGAAGTTGTACATTAAATTGTACAAGTACATCTGCCATCATTACATAATAAGAGGTGAAAGGAATAAATTTAAATATGGTTTAAAAAAAATAAAATTTAATTTATAATGTTAAACTTTGGAAAAAATTCATAAATTTTTGGACAACTTAAATTTATTGTCAACACCAATTTTTTTTTGAATACGTTATTACCCTGCTGTCACAGGTAATAATAAGCATTTGTTTGAGTAGCTATTTCACAAATATTAATGTGACAATTGTTTTTTCATTGTATTTGTTTTAGCAACTATTTCCACAAATATTAATGTGACATTTGTTTTTTCATTTGCTTTTGTAGCATCCCAGGATTTAATGTTATATTACATGTATTATAGCTTTAGCTTTTTAAGCATTTGTATTGCTTTTCTTTTCATTTTTCAAAAGTTTTATTAATTAAATTAAATCTAGATATTTTTTAAAAATTAAAATTAATATTCTATTCTTATAACAGGTGGTGGTTTTGAGTAGGTTAATTTTTTAACATTGTAAATGATTTTGATAAAAAAAAAAATCAGATTAATTACATCATGAGTTTTTAGTATCTAATGTGGTTCATCATCAGGACAAAGGTGAAAAAATAAGGTCCATCATCAGGACAAAGGTGAAAAAATAAGGTCCATCATCAGGACAAAGGTGAAAAAATAAGTCAGTGAAAAAGTTTAAATAATGGGATTCATCTGGTTCTGTTAGGAAAAAACTGTTATGAATGAGCCGTTACAAATTAGTTGAATAAATTTATTATTATTTTGTTATGTTTTATTTTAGTTTATTAATATTTTTAATTAAAATATATTGAATTCAAATTAGTTAGATTAATTTAATAATAATATAATAAGAATTGAGTATTTGAAAATATATAATTAAAATAAGTTTAGTATAGTTATTATTAAAAAATGAATAATATCCAAAAATTATATTTAAATATCATTATATTAAAATATTGGATAATATTTTAATTAGGTCAAAGAGAATATATATTGTTGAATTTAAGCTTATATGATCCATATCAAGTTTTTTAAGAAGTTTTTTTTGGCGTAAATCACATTCTAATGCATTTGTCCAGGCTGCATATATAATATTTTAATTAGGAAATCAACGAGAGTATATATTACCCTATAAAAATAAAAATAATAAATTATTAATTGTTAATTATTAATTATTAAATGATATTAATAAAAAAATTAAATAAAATTTTGAGTGTAATTTAAAAATGTTTAGTTATATTTAACGTTTAGTTTTAAGTAAGTTAATTTTATTCACATACTAAAATGATATTAATAATAAAAAACTAATTAAAATTTCTATTGTAATTTAAAAATATTTAATTATATATTTTTTATTTACGTATAGATATTTTTATTTATTTATTTTTTAATAGTTTAATATATCATTTTATTGTATGAATGTGTAGGTTTAAATAATAATTATAAAGCAATTTTGAATTTTAAAAATTTAAATAATAATTATAACGTAATTCTGAATTTGTAGAATTTAAATAATAATGATAATAATTTAAAGAGGAAAATTATTCGGCAGGTAGAGTTCATTTATAAGGCAGTCTATTTGGTTAGTTTGCAGTTTATGAATGTTCATTTTCTAAGGCAGTCTCATTGGTTTGCAGTTTTTCGGATGCGGAAGTGGCGGATTTTCGCTACTTCTCGTTGGTACAACCTCCACTTCCCACCGGATTTCGCCAGGATACAGGTACGGACAATTACTTAAAATCAATGTAGACCCCGCAAATAGCTGTATTCGTGCTGTATTTATTACCAATATATATTTATTCGTGTCTAGGGGTCCATTTCAGACAAAACTATGTCTTGAGAGTTTGTTTTTGTTTTTTTAAGGAAAATGTTACATTTATGATCTATAATGATACCTAATAAGATCATATTATTGAAATTTACTCAAAAATAAATCATATTAATTAGTCCTTACATCAAATCTCAGTAATATAATTATTTCGAAAAGCAACCTCATTAAAAAAAATATCTAAAAGAAAAGAAAACTAACTTTCATGGCTATTCCACGAATAGTACTGTAGCCATTCTCGTAGGGTTGGTCTGTAATCGTGGCGTACGGTTAATGTGGCATTTCTTTTTTCATTTGGGTTCGTAGCATGCCAGGATTTTACATGTGCTGTAGCTTTAGCCTGTCACCCATTTCCCTGGTTTTCCTTCTCATTTTTCAAAACTGTTTCTTCAGTTAAATTAAATCAGGTTAGTTTGTAAAAATTGAAATTAATCTCCAGTTATGTGGATGACGGTGATGTGACCTTTGAAGTGACACGTAAGACCAATCCCAACCCATTAAAGTAATGATTCATCACATGGAAAATTTCGGGCAGTAGTGATTGTCTCGATTTCATTTTAATAAATATATTGTTTAATTTCATTCACTATTCACTCTGAGTGGCCTTTATGAGTTATGGATCTATTTTAACACTAGTAATTGTCCCAAAAGGTACAAAGAGAGGTGGATAGGATTATTAAATTGGAATTGTTGAATTTTTCTAGAAGAGTTAAATGGTTTGTGGAAAACTTTGTTTTCTTGCACTAGATCATTTTGCAATTACTTTTATTTAGATGTTTTGTTTATATCTATATTACAAGGAACACATTGAATGTCTTATTTCATTTTTGCTATCCTTACTAATATCCTTTTCGTGCTTTTTCTTGATCAATTTGATGAAATATTCCATTATCTTTTGGTCAAAGTCCTCACCTGTATATTAGTGTACATCCCGGTAAGTTCAAAGCTCGAAAGCCAACCAGAAAAGCCAATGATAACCACCGTGCACTTACTCAAATTCGTAATGTAAAACTGCCAGACAGAGTTCAGACAGATTACCTCCAAGATGGGTATCACCATTTTTAGCCAAAACCTCAAAAACTCCGTTGTCAATAGTCAGAACGCTGACATCAAACGTGCCATCGACAAGATCAAAAACAATAATATTTTTCTCTCCACCCTTCTTGTCCAAGCCATAAGCTATTGCTATCGTTGTGGGTTCGTTGATAATAAGAGCTACATTCAAGCCAGCAATAACACCAGCATCCTTCGTTGCTTGGCGCTGTGCATCAGTGAAATAAGCTGCACAAGCCCACAAGTTAACAGTCACAATGCAGTCAACAATTGGTTAACACTTTTACCCTGAACCATTTGTAAGACCATAATTTATTATTTCTTGGCATGCAATGTTAAAACTTATGAAACTTTCCTGCTTGGTCTAGCTGATCGAAAAAAGTAAATCCCATTCCTCATTCTACAAAAAGAAAAGAATATGTAGAATAAAATTCAGTCGAGTCCTCTTCATTGAAAAAACTCGACAGTTTATCTAGCACCAACTTAACTGTAAAACCTGGCTTTCATTTACCAAAAAGAATTTAGTCCCAATGAACAAGTCTGTTTATGATTTACCTAAAACTCAAAATGTGCAACAAACGTTTTCTTCCAACAAATTACCTTCCGTAGTGAAGAAAAACCACTTAATGTTTCCAATGTCTTATTATTACAATCAAGATTTAGACAATGCGAATCTTTATGCAGAAACCAATCGAGAGCCCAATTAATGAAATGGAAATACCTTTATGTGTTCGACATACAACATACCCACAAGAATACCCAGGTAGGCTTGATAGCCAGAGTGATCAACTATGTAAACCAATTTCAGAGTTAAAATAAATCCTCAGACATAGCTAGAATTTTTAGAGAAAGTTTTAACAAGCCATAATATATTACAAGTAGCAATCATCGCAACTAGCATTTCCCCCAACAGTGCACAACGAAAGGAACTTGAGCATTCTTGAAATATTTGAAGAGTACAAAAAGTTCTTGTGCAAAATGTGCAAGAGTATATAACGGAAAAAACTGTCTTAGCATATAAAAATAGCTCTGTAATGGAGTTGAACTAAGATAGCTTAGCCAACTCCATCGATGAAAACATCTGCACATTGCCCAAATCACATATAGAGATGCGATAATGCTATTCTAAGCCCCAAATACAAATCAAAATTAAATGTCGGAACTCAAGAGCAAACTCCAATGATACAAAACTAATTGAATCCGCCAATCCCTAAATATGCAAAAAGCATTTTAACAAAGCTATTCAAAAGCATCATCATTGTCATCTGGAAGGGGTTGGGCCGAAACTGCTACAAGTTCTGCCTCGTCCCTGACAACATAAAATATTGTAAGCCAAAGTTTCAATCTTTTAGAAATGGAACAAATTATTTCAATAAAAGTTAACAAAAAATAATAAGAAAATAGCATTCTACTTACTGCTGCTAGGTTGCAAGGTCTATCTGAACCTCAGGAGGAGAAAGAGCAGGTGACTCCACAAAATGAAGGTTTGGATCCCTATAAAAATAACCCATTATAGAATCAATGCAAATTTTTTAATATAACATTTATATTAGGGAGCATCAGAAGCTAGATTAAAGGCTCACCCTGAGAGCTTCCGTGCCAAGTACAGGAATGGCTTCTCAAAGTTGTAGTTACTTTTTGCAGATATCTCATAGTACTGAAGATTCTTCTTTCTATGAAAAGTAACTTGCGTAGCTTTCACTTGCCTATTCTTCAGATCAACCTTGTTTCCACAAAGAACAATAGGAATGTTCTCACACACCCTGAAATTCACAAAGATATTTAGCTAATCGGTTCAAGCAGTTGTGCCACCACACAATTAAGGAACCTTCATTTCTACTTAGAGATCCAACCCCTCTGCAAAAGAGCTACCCACAAAGATCTCTGTGCCACATTGGGACATTCTTGTAAGTCAATCGTGTAGTAACATCAAACATGATAACTGCACATTGCCCATGAATACTGCAACAAACAAAATCCCAATCAGTAAATAAGAAGGAAACAAATAAATAGAAGTGGAAAAATACGGAACCCTCGCCAATTCAATCAGGAAAATGCCAACAGAAACAGGAAAAGCAAACCAGTATTGATCAAAACAACCAATAACATAGTCTGTCTATAAATTCAAAATTAAACTAAATTAAAATTCAAATAAATATAAGTGGAAAAATACAAAACCCTCACCAATTTAACGAGGAAAATGCCAACAGAAACAGGAAAAGCAAACCAGTATTGATCAAAACAACCAATAACAAAATCTGTCTATAAATTCAAAATTAAATTAAATTAAAATTCAAAATAAAGAGACATAAATGAGTAAAACATAGCGCTCATAAAAAGGAACCAAAAAAGGGCTCATAGTTGCTCCATTGTCATTGATATTGAGGTTAAAAGGTATTACTATTGAGCCCACACTACATACATATCAACACGGGAAAATAGAATTGATAAGTCAAAAGTTCTCTTGGGATCGATCCAAGTTTAAATCCATGTAGGACCTTTTTAAGCAAAAAGTTGAAAAGGCACCCCAAAAGCTCAAATGTACAGTGCTCCAATCAACAGGTGTCTACTACACCTGTAGAGGATGACAAAAAACACTGGTTTCGTAAAGTCCCAAGAGACTACTCCTCTACCAAAGGATCCAACAAAGAGAATTATGACAAGGCATGATTAAGATTCTTCATATCAAGGAAAAGATTCAGTTACTAGAATCCCAAAAAATAAGTATATGCAATTAATGGTGGTTGAATCTCCTAGAGTGATTTAATCAGAAAATTGATTGTAAGAAGGTAAGGAGAAAGAAAGGGGAAATGGCAAGATTTTCCTTAAGGCTTAAGGCATTATATTATCTTTCTAATTTACACAACCCAAGATCTGCCTGCTGATGAAGAAAATCATATTTGAAGTTTTGTCCATGGGCATATTTATGGTAAAGACTGTAGATCAAACTGCAGAACCACTAAAAATAGGATCTGATATTTGTAATTTTTTGTTGGGCCGCAAACTGGAAAACACAACCCAGTAAACCCTGAAATGAAGAGGGACATGACTGAAAACCTTTACAACACCGATCCATGGGGCGACCTAGTGACACTGTTTATATCAAATCTAAAAGCCAACCACATCAATATAAATTGTGATGGGGATTCAAATGTGTCCAAGAACAAAAAAAAATGGAAAATACCTCCAAACAAAATACCATTTATTGCAGAAGGCAGTGCATACAAAAGCTTTGTAATTATAAAAACAAATCATATTGTACTCGCGCTCGTATTTCTTCTCAAACTCCCCGATAAGATGACGCTTCACGAAGGTTGTCTTCCCTGATTCACAAAATATATTACAGTCAATCTAACTGATTTAAAAAGAAAACAGACAAAACTGAACATAAACCCTATTTATAGCGCACTAGATCCTCCATTGCCAACAATAACGAGCTTAAAGCTAGGGCAATCAGCGTGTTGACTGGGTAGAGCCTAAATATAAGAGAAAGCCAAACAAATAAGCACAAAATAAATATACCAATGTTATCAAAATCCAACCCAACCAATAAAGGGTTTAAAAACAAGCACGATGAACCATGAAGATCTGTGGCATACCATTTAACAAGATTAAGAGCACTTCAGACACCCAATTAGAGGACGAGACCACTGAAGGTGAGGCCTTGACGATATGAGGAAAACAAAAATTGCACGCGAAGAATGCAGAGCGCCCACAGAAAGCAGAAAGCGGAAATAAGAGGAATAGAAATGGTCGTGGAAGAAAACAGGAAGAGCAGAAAGTTGAAGAGGAGAAACAGAAATGAATTGCACGACAGATGTCAACCATATGGCAGTTGAAAGTGCACGCCACCTGTCAAGCATAGAAACAAAATGTAGACGAAAAGCTCACTCAAAGGAAGGCCTATCGGCCTAATTAGTAAAGTACACTGAAAGGAGGAGAACAATTTATTATTATTCAACTACGTCTATCATTATTATATAATAAGAGGTGAAAGAATTGAACCAATAATATTTTAGATAAAATGAATTTAAATATAGTTTAAAAATAATGCATTTTAATTTTTAATGTTAAATTTTGGAAAAATTTCATAAATTTTTGGACAACTTAGATTTAATGTCAACATCAATATTTTTTAATACATTATTACCTTGTTGTTGCAGGGAATAATAATAGATGATAACTAATTTATGTCATAACAACTTCATATATATATATATAGATATATATATATATAGATATATATATATATATAGATATATATATATATATAGAAAACAAATTAAGTTTTTATGGTTAAAATTTTTATTTGGTCTCATATATACTCTATTTAACATTCAAAAATACAATTTAAACAATGAAAAATAACACATTGTATTTTTCACTCTAAAAAAAATTACATGTAAATAAATTTGATCACTCTCGACTCATGTTAGATCCATACTTAAGATGAATTTACGCTGATTTATTTAATCAAAATAAATCCCACTCTTGTAATAAAAATATAGATACCAATAATAGATCATATGATCCTTAATCCCTGACTGCCCAACATGTTTGTCAGTGAATGACTTACTCGTTAACAAATTTAATAACAAAAAATGTGTAAGTGTTTTTAATGGTGTTAAACAAGAAATATTTTAGCTCCAATTGGTATTAGTGTGGCCGAATTAAGTCCTAAAAATATTTTTTTTTGAGTTATTTATTTAGTAATTGAGGCGAGTAAAAGAATGAGCCATCATAGGCGCAATTAATTACATACCAGACTTGACAAAAGAATCCAATCCTGGTATAATTGATTCTACAATCTAACATTAATAGGAAATGGTTGATGTCATCTCTAAAGGAGAAAGGCTCGAACTTGATCATTTTCATTGTGCACATAATCCTGGAATCTAGTAATTTCCATCTTTTCAATCGTCAAGAAGTATTTATCAGTTAGAACATCCAAACCCAACTGAGCCCTCTCAACATTCTCGAACGTTTCCCTGTAACTGTTCGTTACCATCCTTCCAAACATCTTCTCATAATCTTTTCTCACCTTTGAAATTGGATGCAAAGGTAACCCACCGAACAACTTGACTCTCTTCACAATCCCAGATAATTTCTCCATCTTCTCTCTCTAACTTCTCAACATTTTTGCAGAAGAGTGAAAGATTAAACTCTTTCTCTACATTTTTTGGTCCATCAAATTTTGAATAAATTATACTTGAACAATCATATAAGTAAACACTGTTGATATACACAAATAAACCTATATCATCCTTATTAATTTTTATATTATTTTTTTAACTTAAACAATTAAAAAAAATAAAAATTCTATTAAATAAATCATTTTCGTATATGTTGTAAAAAAATCTAATACATAAACATAAATGTGATATATCATTACAAAAAAATAAATAAAACAATCATACAAATAATAAATAGTTAGCCATCTAGCCCCAAGGGTTAGCTTAGTTGGTCAAAAACCATGCCTTGCCATCAGGAGGTCACAGGGTTGAATTTGCGCGAAGCCCTTGGGGTCAAGTCTTGCTAGTACTCATTGCCCAGATTTTTCTGTTTTTCCGTGGACGTAGCGATCACTCACTAACGAAGGTGTTCATGAACCACACTAAGAAAAAAAAAATTAAATAAATAAAATAAAATAGTTAGCCATCATTATGATTTTTCTCTGTTTCTTAAGTTTGTTTAAAACTTAAATTAGTATTTTTCCCTTTATTGTTTTGAGATAAAAATCCCTATCTTTTATACTTACATTTGCAATATGCCATAACAATCAAACTCTAATTGACTCCCATTTTCCTTCGACACGGTAATTTAGTAATATTGCACAGAGAGGCGACTAATGAGAGCGGCCAGTGGAAGATTGGAAAATGCGGAGATGCAGCGCCGCGTGAGCTCTAGTGTAGCCAAACCCTAGCTGCGCCTCGGCGCCTCAGCGCCCTTGCTGCCCTGCGGCCCATGGCTTAGGGCCTTTTGCCCCCCTTTGCGTTCCCTTCTAAGCTCCAGCGGTTCAGAGCGCTCGTCTTCAGCTGGGCGAATCAAATAAGCCGAGCTTGCCCTCATGGAGGTCCCAAGCTCGCCCCAGGCAGGCCCCTCTTCTGCCGAAGCTTTCTCTTGGCTCTTGGCCAGCTTGCCACAGAAGAAGAATAGCGAAGCAGCCAAGTTTGTCAAGAGGCTAGAAGACATTCCTGAAATCTCCCTGCCACCAGAGACCCCGATTCAAGTTGCCCTCTCCTTAGCTGAGCGGGCTCTTGTTGGCCAGTTCACTGGTCTTTGGCCTTCTCCTAAGACCACTGAGTCCTGGGTAAACAAGAACTGGGCTCCTCTGATCAAGAGCAGCGTCACCTCTTACTTCTTAGGACGAGGGTATTTCCTTTTCGAATTCACCTCAAAGGAGGACAAGGATCTGATCTTCCAGAATGGCCCCTATTTCATGGGCCCCCAGGGATTGTACCTCAATAGATGGACGCCAGATTTCGATCCTACAGTTGATGTCCCTTCGGCTGTCCGTGTATTGGTTAGACTTCCTAATCTTCCAGTCCATTGCTGGAACTGGGACTCGCTTAAACACATTGGAAATGCCCTTGGGAAATTCATAGATAGGGCTAACAACAAAGATCAATATGATTGTGCCCGTATGTGCGTAGAAGTAGATCTAGAGGTGGGTCTCTCGAAAGCCATAAAAATCAAAGTAGGAAGCTGGTCCCATTTGCAGAAGCTGGATTACGAGCAGCTGCCTTTCAAATGCCGAAAATGTCATGTCTACGACCACTTCGCCAGAGGTTTCCCAACCAATGTGGAACCAGAAAAGGGTAAAGAAGAAGCTTGGAATCAGGTCAAGCGTGCCAGGAAAACCCAAAAGTAGGCTGGTCCAAACAGAAGAGGTCCTCAGGCCCCCCTCAGCAACCCCCTCCCAGAAAGGACCAAGAAAACAAATTTGCCCCTCTAAGCTCGCAAATAGAGGAAACTCAGGAACCAGAAAATCAAATATCAACCCCTCCCCCTAAAGGCACCCCCAAAGGTTCTGGAAATGGTGTTGAGCAAGCTGGAAGTGGTGTTCCAGCAACAGAGGCAATGGCTGAAAGTGGTGTTCCAGCAATAGATTTGGCAACGGCTGAGAGCTCCAAAGGAAACACTATTGTAGCAGAGGAAGAGGAGCATGAATCGGAGTGCTCGGAGGAAGAAGGGGAAATAGGAGAATCCCAAGCTTCGATAAGGAGATCCACAAGAGGCCGCAAATCAGACCGGGAAAAAAGAGAGCAGGAAACTTTTAAGGATAAGCTTCAAGGCAGCCAGCCAACTCTTGAGAAGCTCCTAGCATCAAAAGCAAAGATGGCGAGAAACCAGCCCCAAGGCTCCAAGGGAGCCAACCAGAAATACAAATGATGAAGATAGTCTCCTGGAACTGTAGAGGTATGGGGAGCAGAATCAAAGAAGAAGCCATCAGAAGTTTAATAAGAACAGAAACTCCTGACATACTTCTCATCCAGGAGACCAAACTGGAAGACTTCGTCTTCCTTCAGGCAAGCAAGAAACTTTGGAGCAAATGTGAGGTGAAAGCTATCTCAGCTCAAGGGGCTTCCGGAGGGCTGGCCACTCTTTGGAATGCTAGCAAATTCTCATTCATTTATGAGATCCTCAATACTCACTAGTTGCTCTTAAAATTGCAGCACTTAGACTCAAAAGAGATTATCAGCCTCTTCAACATGTACATCTCAAAAGAGATTATTAGCCTCTTCAACATGTACATCCCTGTGAACGTTGTGGAAAAACAGGCCTGCTGGGACTCCATAAGAACCCAAGCAGATCTAGTTAACTTGGAGAATATCAGCATAGCAGGTGATCTCAATCTTTCTCTCTCCTCAGCGGACAAGAGAGGAGGAAACATTGTTCGAGATCCAACTAGAGAATGGGCAGAGGATCTTATGCAAGACTGGGACCTCCTGGACATCAAGCTAATTTCTGGTAAGTTCACTTGGACTAACAAAAGAATTGGTCCTGGCCATATTGCTGCTAGATTGGATAGATTCTTAATTCAAAGCTCTTTTCTTCTACTTGGATTAGAGGCTAGAGTTCATATTCTCCCTTGCAGCACTTCGGATCATAAACCCATCAAGTTGGAACTAGTGTTTCAGCTTGACCTAGGTCCAATCCCCTTCAGATTCAGCCCGCTCTGGACTCATGAACCAGACTTCATGCAATTAGTTAAGGACATTTGGATGCATCCGGTAAAAGGCTCCCCATTTTTTGTCTGGGAGGAGAAGCTCAGAAGAGTGAAAAGGGATTTAAAAGGCTGGGTCAAAACTCTGCCCAATCCAACAAATGAAAGAAAAAATCTTCAACGCAGTCTAGAAAATCACCACCTCCATGTTGAAATAGCTGACATAACTCAAGAATTTCTAGATAAAGAAGCCCAGCTCCAGCAAAACTACCACAAGGCTTGTCTAGCAGAAGAAGAGTACTGGAGAATTAAGTCACACAGTCTCTGGCTTAAAGCAGGGGACATGAATTCTTCCTTCTTCCATAAACAAGCTCAGGCTAGGAAATGCACCAATGCCATTTTCGAAATTAAAGATGGCACTATTACCTATAAAGACAATGAAACCATCAAAAAAGCTGCTTCCCTTCACTTTAAAATACTATATAGTGAAGATAAAAATCTGGACCAAAGCTCTGATATGATTGACATGGTTCCCTCCTTGATCACTGTTGAAATGAATCACCTTCTTGAAGCTAAAGTCACTAAGGATGAAGTCAAGGATGCCCTCTTCGCCATGGACCCGGACAAAGCCCCTGGCCCGGATGGATTCACAGCCAGATTCCTCCAATCTTGCTGGCAAATTGTGGGAAAAGATCTATGCAAAATGGTTATCAAGTCCCAAGCTTGCCGGAAAATCGGAGGCAGCATGAACTCTGCTTTTCTTGCTCTCATTCCAAAAGAGAAAGGAGCCAACACTTTCAACAGGTTTTGCTCGATATCGCTATGTAACATCAGTTATAAACTTATTACTAAAGTTATTGCTAATAGACTTAAGCTCATCCTCCCCAAAGTCATTCCGGCAAGCCAAGGAGGATTCATTCAAGGGAGACAGATTGTGGACGACTACATGCTGGTCCAAGAGGCAATCCACTCAAGTATGAGTCGCAAGGAAAAAGGAATGGTTGTCAAGCTTGATTTAGCAAATGATTTTGATAGAGTCAAGCACAGTTTCCTGCTGAAAGTCTTACACAAATTTGGATTTGGGGAGAACTTTATAAATTGTATTCGGGCCTACATTTCGGAGCCTTGGATCGCTCCTTTAGTAAACGGCAGAGCTGTTGACTTTTTCAAAGCCACGAGAGGGCTCAGGCAGGGGTGCCTACTCTCACCCCTTCTATTTGTTCTTTAAGCCTCTGTCCTCAGCTTCTATTTAGACAATAAAATGATGGATCAAGAAATCGCTGGGCTATGTATAGCAAGAGGTGTTAAAACATCAACCATGCCCTCTTTGGGGATGACACCTTGTTATTGGGAGCTGCCTCTGTGCTTATAGCCTCCAGATTTAAAGGAGTCCTGGACAAGTTTTGTTTGATTTCGGGAAGCAGTTTAAACAATGGAAAATGCCATATCTATTGCTGGAACACCACTTCCAGCTTGCTCAATTCCATTTCCAGAACCTTTGGTTTTGTAGCCTCCTCAAACTGGACTTCCTTCAAGTATTTGGGCCTTCCTGTTTTTCTTAACAGAACCTTCAGCAGAGATTGGCTTCCCCAACTGGAGAAATTCAAGAACAAGCTGCTTGCCTGGGGCTTTTCCTGGCTCAACATTGCTGGTAAGTCTGTCCTCATTAAATCTGTGCTTAACAGTCTTCCCTTATTTCAATTTTCTGTTCTTCTTGCTCCCTCTAGGATTCTCAGAAAAATGGAGGAGATCATTTGAATTTTTTTTTTGGAAGGGGGGCAAGCATAATGAGAAAAAGTTTTCGTTAGTCAACTGGGATTCCATCTCCAAACCGCTCTTGGAAGGAGGCTTGAATTTCAAAAATCTTGGATATCAAAATATCGCCATGGGAGCTAAGCTCATTTGGAGAATTATTGCTCCTAATCCTGGCTGGGCTCATATAGCTCTTTGGAAAAAATATTTTAAGGGCAAGCGTTCCCGCTGTCTAGACCATCCTCTGCCGCCCCTGAACTCGCCCTTCCAGAAGCTCTGTTCAAAAGCCTGTCCGCTCATAAATACTCATGCCTTCTGGGTCCCTGGCAATGGAAAAAGGATCAACCTTTGGACAGACAGAATTATGAACAATGAGCTGCTGGGAGACTGTCCCTCTCTTCATGCGTTGTGCATTTGGATGAACGAGGCTGGAATGCGTTCCTTATGGGATATCTCAGTCTAGCAAGACCCACGCTGGGCTGGCTAGAAAATTGAAACACCCTCAAATTTGGCTATAGAACGCGAGGAACTGCTCTCCAAGCTACATGGATTGACCCCTTTGCGGATGCGAAACAGGGATTCTAGAGGTTGGGGTGTGCAGGCTGGTGGTTATTTCGTTGCCCAGGGATATACCAAGCTGTGCGAGTGCCTCCATGTGTCCACGAATCTGGAGCCTTGGAAAGGGATTTGGCACCACCCCTCTCTGCCAAAAATCGACTTTTTGAATTGGCTGTTATGCCACTCCAAAATCTTGATTGACAAAAATCTGCAGAAGCGTGGCTTCCACGGCCCTTCAAGGTGCAAACTTTGCAAGGTTAATCAGGAAAGTGTTTCTCATTTGATGCTAGAATGTTCCTTCACTTTGCAGATCTGGTCCGCTCTGTTGAATACTTTGAGTCCCAGATTCGAGTTGCCTACCTCCACTGCTGATTTTTTTGACAAATGGCTGCAAAGGTACCGTGGACCTCCTCCAAAAAACAAAATTGTTAGAGTTGCTTGGTTTATCCTCCCTAAAATAACCTGCTAGCAGATCTAGCTTGAGCGAAACAAAAGGATTTTCAGAAACTATGAACAGGACGTCAAGCTAGTGGCAGTTAAAATTAAATGCCAGTTAAAAGAGTGCCTGAGAGACCTCAAAGATGATTTAAGTCTCACTTAGCAAGATACAAATTGGGGCTCTTCGCTCGATCTTCAGTTCCAAAAATTGGGTAAGAGCATCTCCCTCCCAAAAGCTTGGCAAATAAGGGCTACAGAAAACGAGCTCCATGGATGGATTGCAAACCATCAAAGGCACTCTTTATTTTTTGATGGGGCTGCTAAGGGCAATCTTGGAAGAGCTGGTGCTGGAGGAGTTATTTTAAACCCAGCTGGTTCTAGGATTTACAGTTTCGCCTAGGGCTTGGGCGTCGCTTCCAGCATTCAAGCAGAGGCTTTGGCTCTTTATCAAGGACTCAAGATGCTAAAAGTGCTAAACATCAGGGAGGTTAATGATATTGGAGACTCTCAAGTTATTATCAATACTATGGTGTCTAGATCTAAGCCAAGGGACCTAAGACTAGCAAGGTTGATTCACAGAATTTCAAACCTTGGTGATTCTTTCCAAAATTTAAAATTCTATCATGTGTTGAGAGCCAATAATAAAGAGGCAGACACTGAAGCTAACAAAGCAGCCCTTCTTACAGCTGGTGCTCTGCTCAGAGGCGGACAGGAAATATAGGAACCAATCCCTTAATTTAGAACATTGTCATGTTTTATTGCCTTCTATTAAACCAGTTTGTTTGTACCCACAAGATTGGGAAAATCTCTGAAATTGATCACATAGTTTCAGCTAAGAAAAGAAGTGAGCTAATCATAAATGTCACGGTCTTGCAAGGCTATTCGGCACTTACCGTTTTAGTCTCACCCTTTGTAATCCATTATTTGGCATTAAGGCCAAGCATCTAATATATCCACTACCCATTTCTGTAAAAAAAAAAACAAAAAAACTCTAATCAAAATTACTTTTTCCTTTTATACACTCAGAAATTTTTAATTTTAAATTAAAAAATAAATATGAAAATAATTTTCATGTGAGTGCAGATCGAATGGGGCTATTACTGGTAAATCTGTACCAATGTTTGGTATTTTACCCTACAAAATTACATAACTAAACGTTCCCAGGTAAAAGCTTGGATTCTCCAACTGAATGTGAACATACTTTGGTTGTATCATGATTAATCTAAACAGATATATAATGTTCTAAGATATTAAAAAATTAGAGAAACACCACAAACCATTCTTCTTCATCAAGTTCGACCAGCCCCGATCCTAAAACTTGGTGCATATAATTGTCTCACAGCTTTATATATTTGAATAATTGAATACCTATAGCCAAGATCTTGTTTGATTGCCCCTATTTCAAGACCTAGTCTAATTCAATCATATATAACTTGGAAAATGGCTCACAATGTCAAAACTATAATAACTCACTTCAATGAAATAGTAATATGTTTAATATGAAACCCTGGTTACAACCCTTGGAACTCTAATAACCAACTCCCACTTTGCTTGAAATCGAGGGAAAATTGGATTCCATGTTAATGTTCACACCAACTTCAATTAAATTTCTGGACTAGTTACAACCCATAAAACCCTAATTACCAACTTCCACTTCGCTCACAATTGAGGGAAAATTGGATTCCCTATCAATGTTGAGACCGACTTCATTTCAATTATTAGGCTAGTCAAAGCTTCGTAAACATGAAATGTATTACAATTATATTGAATTCAGGCTTCAACATAGGAGACCACGTTCAACATTTAGGTATTCCTATTGATCAACACTCAATCCCCACACCAAATGAAGTAGAGCGAAGCCAATGCTACATTTAGTAAATAATTTTTTAATAAATTATAACCTTAGCCACCCTTCATAAATCACAACAACATGTCTAAGAAACTAAAAAACAATTAGAAAACTTTTCATATAGTCTATTGGATCAAGTATTAGACAAAGAAGATTACCAAATTGTCAAATCTAAGCTATTCATTATTACGTGTGTGGTCTATATTGGAATTGGGCTTCATGAATTTCCAATCTTTAAAATATAACCAATAATGAATGGCCTAGATTTGAAAATTTAGGAATATTATTCATCTAATGGATGATCCAATGGATAATATAAAAGGTTTTCTAATAGGATTTTTAGTTTATTAGGTACACTCCTGTGAACTATGAAGCATAATTAAAAAAAAGATATACGAAATGTGTAGCTGTGCTTCAATTGGCTTGGCGATTGAGTGTTTATCGATGGAAGTACCTCAATTTTGAACGCGTTCTTTTACGTGGAAGCATGATTGTGATATAATTGTAATATATTTCACATTTGCAAAGCTTTGGCTAGCCTACAAATTGCGTCAACATTAACAGGGAATCCAATTTTCCCCCGATTGTGAGTGAAGTGGAAGTTGATAATTAGGGTTCATGGGTTGTAGCAAGCCTACAAATTGAATTAAAGTTGGTGTGAACATTAATAGGGAATCTATTTTTCCCTTGATGATGAACGAAGTGGAACTTGGTAATTAGGGTTTCATGGGCTGTAACTAGGGTTTCATATTAAACATATTACTATTTCATTGAAGTGAGTTATTACAATTTTGACATTGTGAGCCATTTTTCAAGTTATATATGGTTTGATTGGACTGGGTATTGAACCGGGGATAGACAAATAAGATCTGGGTTGTAGGCATTCAATTATTCAAATATATAAAGTTGCGAGAAAATTATATGCACCAAGTTTTAGGATCAGGGCTAGTCAAAACTGATAATGGAAGAAGAGTTGTTTGCGGAGTTTGTTTAATTTTTTAATATCTTAGAACATTATAGACCTGTTTAGATTAATCGTGAGATGACCAAAGTATGGTAACATTCAGGTGGAGAATCCAAGCTTTTACCTTGGAACTTTTCATTTTGTAATTTTGTAGGGTGAAATACCAAAAGTTGGTATATATTTACCCGTAATGGGCTTGTTCAATTTGCACTCACAGAAAAATATTTTTATATTTTATTTTGATATGAAAACAATAAAAGGAAAATACTAATTTAAGTTTTAAAGAAGCATAAGAAACATAGAAAAATCATAATAATGGCTTAACAATTTATAATTTGTATGATTGTTTAGTTTTTTATTTGTAATGATATCTCCCATTTATGTTTATGTATTAGATTGTTTTACAACATAAAATAAAATGATTTACTTAATAGAATTTGTACTAAGTTATTATTATTATTTTTAATTGTCCAAGTCCAAAATTTTATATGAGAATTAATGTGGTTGTGCTAGTTTATTATATTTTAAAGATTGGAAATTCATGAATCCCAATTACAATATAGACCAACCCTATCTATATAATTAATATAGACAAACATAATAGTTAAGTAAAAAATATACTACTTTCTTGATAAGCTCTTTAAATACAGTTAGTATGTGATGAGAATGTCCTACCCCACTTTGCTCTTTTATGTCTACAGAATTATGACCTGCTATACATATGGACATGCATCCTCCAAGTACCATCTCCTCTATCTGTGTTGTTAGAAATGCACAAAATATTTTGTGAAAATGGGACATATATACAACATTTGGAAAGCTAGAAATGTTAAGAATTTTTACCAAGCTCCGTAGGATGTGAGGGGTACCAACATTAAGATCTCTACTTGTTTTCTGGAGAATGGCCTTGTCACAAAAAATATATAAAAAATACGCTTTATTTTGAAGGATATTTGGAACAAATTCCTGACTTGTTTTTTGGATGGGGGATTATCATCAAAGTGATGTGGCAGTGGAATGTTAATTTTCATGAGGCCTGGATATTTCCATAATTTTAAATGGTGCAATGATTGTGGTACTAATATGAGAGTGGAGTTACGTGAGATGTGGGGTATCCTTTATTGTGCCAAGTGGTTGGACATTGTCGAGATAGATGTATTTAGAGATTCCAAGGTGATCATTGAGTGGGAAAATAAAATAGTTTATTTATAGGTTCTATCTCTTTCATATTGGATGCATGGAATCGGGTCATTGATCATGTCATTCTAACGGATTTATGTCACACACATATTCCAAGACCATAACATAGAGGTTGATATATTGTCAAAATAAAGATGCAGCCAAGTGTCGGGCAAGAGATGTTACTATGTTTCTTTTTGGTGACACATTTCAGAGGGATGGGTATATTGAAATCTAAGGGTTGTCTCTCTTGATATAATTGTCCATTTTGTGTTGTATTGGGGTAGACCTGATTGTGGAGATTAGTTTAATTTATTTCCATTTTGGGTATATGCTAGGGATCATTCTTAGTTTGAGATTTGATTATATCGGTGGTATTTATATATGTTAGGTGGTATATATGGATCGAGGTATTACAGGTATTTTTTTTTGAGAATGTGTTTTTGTGGGATGGACATATGTGAAGAAAACATAAGTAAATGACAACTATCTTTTTAATAAAAAGAGAGTTCATTTTTTCTTTTTGAAAAAGGCAGCTCCCACTTCATCTATGGATATATAAATTCCTTCTCCAATCCAAGATGGAGATTTTTTGTTTACAACACTATCGAGAACTTTCAATATCATTTTACTTTAGTTATTATGCATCTCACATAAAATAATGAAGCAATGGAAAATGATGATGAAATGGATATCGTTTTATATGAAGTATCTATATTTGTAAAGTGGTTTATATGAAACAACATGTAAATTTGTAAATCAAAAGAAAAGCCATATATGAAAATCTCTTCGAAAATTATAACATTGAAAGCAATTTTATTATTTAAAATTCTATAGGTTCTCGCATCATTCATATCAATAAAAAATATAAGAAAATAAGATAAAGCGTTGTC
Organism: Pinus tabuliformis; assembly: GCA_031772625.1. Classification (NCBI taxonomy): domain Eukaryota; kingdom Viridiplantae; phylum Streptophyta; class Pinopsida; order Pinales; family Pinaceae; genus Pinus; species Pinus tabuliformis. Next base: position 873,224,385 of record CM062819.1, read on the forward strand.
TAAAATTATACTTAGTCATTCAAAATTTAATTTAAAAGACATTTCTACAAATTAAAGTTGGTAAAAATTCATTTGATGGGATATGCATATGTGCTTTCCATGTGGAAAGTTCGAAAGAAGGTGAAACATGCAAGGGAGAAACAACATTTACCTACAAAATCCAAATAAGCTGCTCGAAGAAGGACATAAATGGAGGTCTTTAAGGGGAAACAATATCTTATAAAATTATCCACAAACAACTGCTGCCAAGATTTCCTTAATAGGAGGCTTAGTGAAACTACGCTCGACTTCATCCTTTTTGTGGGTGTTGTGATCTAGGTGGATGTTGGTGGCCACTTGCCTATTCCACTTGGACCCCCATCACTGTCTCTTTCTATTTTTTATTTTCCTTAATTGTAGCACAATTTACTATTTTTGGCAATTTTTTGGGTCCTGAACTTCTGGAGCCATTTTGAGGCCCTAAACGACCTTTTTTGGGAAAACTGGGGAAAACATGAGCCATCAACTATTGTTTTCCATGCAAAAGTTGTATTCCTTAGATATATATTTCTAACGAGGTATTGTGCGCATCAAACAGATTCGTGTGCCAAAGTTACGACCCTGGGAAGTTGGTGTACCAATTTACCCAAACGGGGCCCTTAATTTTGGCGCTTCATCTCCTAGGGTTAAGTTTTTGGATGTTTAGGGTTTTCCCTTGTTTCTCAATAATAAATAAGCCTTCAAGCCTCATTGTAACATAATTCAAAGCCATGTAGCCACCACATCTCTTCTCAGAGATAAGCTACCATCGCCTGAGCTAATTTTATGTCCATTTTATTTGTAAGCATATTTTAGTATTTGATATTAATGAAATGGAGTGCTATTTTTGTTGTATCTCTATATTTATGGTTATATATGGAATTTGTTGCGTTCTTGTTTAAGTTCGGATCAGTGGTATCAGAGTGGTCTACTCTTTCTCTGGTTTTTTCCTGTCCCCAACAAGGTTGGGATATAAGGAGTTAGGGCTCGAAACGGTGTGAGTTCCATAAGAGCTCCACTCACAACACGAGTGAGTGTTGGGCCAAGAAGTCACTGATGGCCAAGATGAAGGCTACCGAATCAGACACATGTTCTAACTCTGAGTCAGAACCCGACAAGGGGAATGATAAAGGGAAGCAGATCATTGGTGCAAAGCCCAATGCCACTGTGGCCACCACAAAGATCCAAAAGAATAAGCATGAAGATCTAAAGGAGGGGGAATGCCTCTTCCACTCAGAGATGTGGGTGAAGGGTTCTCCGCTGCAGTTCATTGTCAATAGTGGGAGCCGAAAGAACCTCATTTTATCAGAGGTCAAGAAGCAGCTAAGCCTACTAACTACAACACATCCGTAGTCATACACCATCGGGTGGCTTCACCAAGGCCAAGATATCTGTGTCAGCCAATAGTCTCACCTTCCCTATAGCATCAAACCCTTCACGGATGAGGTACTATGTGATGTTGCCCCTTTTGAAGTTTCTGATATATTATTAGGACAACCATACATGTGGAAGCGTCATGTCGTATATGAGTCACTACAACAAAATAGGCAATTTATGCCAGATTTAGCACCAGATTTTAGTGTATTTTTCTCTCCATTGGGATGAGCAGCCTGGTGCTAAATCTGGCTCTATTGTACAATTTTTAAAGCGTCTTTTTTTGCGCCAAATTTTACATCTTTTTTTTTACGCCAAATTTTGCATCATATTTTGCACTAAGATTTGCATTTGGTTTTACAACAGGTTTTGCTTCTAGTTTTGTGCCATTTTTTGCATATATTTTTGCATCATTTTTTGCTTCCTATTTTGTGCCATACTTTGCTTCTATTTTTGTGTTGTAATTTGCATCGAGTTTTACACCATCGTTTGTATTTGATTTAGTGCATTTTTTTGCGTCGAGTTTGTGCCAGTTTTTGCATCTATTTTTATGCCATTTTTTGCTTCTAATTTTGTACTTATTTTTACATTTATTTTTGCACCAATTTTTCTGCCTTTTTTTACACCATTTTTTGCATCTAATTTTGCACCATATGTTGAATTCGATTTAGTGCCAAAATTTTCATCCATTTTTGCACCATTTTTTTCATCCACTTTTTCATTTCATTGCATCCTATTTTGCACCTAATTTTGCATAATTTGTTGCATCCAATTTAACATCATTTTTAACAAAATTTCTTGCATTTAATTTTGCATCCTTTTAAGGATCTAAATTTTCACCCTATGTTGGACCATGTGTTGCGTCCACCTTTGAATCCCATTTGGTGTCTAATGTTATGTTCAATTTTGAGCTATTTTTTTCGTCTACTTTTGCATTTGTTTTTGCACCAAGTTTTGAATCATTTGTTGCGCCTCATTTTGCATCCAATGTTGCATCCAAATTTGAGCCATTTTTATGCACATTTTTGCACCATTTTTCCTACTTTTGTGTCCAATTTTCACCATTTTTTATGTCCAATTTTGCATCATTTTTGGTGTCTAATTTTGAATCTTTTTTGGAATCCAAAATTGCATCATTTTTTCTGCCACATTTTGTGTCCACATTTGCATCTCATTTTGCACCTAGATTTTAGTTTGAATTTTCATCTAGTTATGCATCTTTTTTGGTATCCTTAGTTTCACCATTTTTTAGGCCCATTTTTCTTACATCCTTTTTGCACCCAATTTTGCATCCTAATTTTACACCATTCTTTGCATCCTCATTTTGGTGTCCATTTTTGCATCATTGTTTGCACCCAATTTGGTATCTTTTTGTATGCCCTATTTTGTTCCCTTCTTTGTGTCTAGTTTTGCACCCTTTTTTAATTCTACTTTAAAGCCCTTTTTGTCTCATTGTTTGCCTTATTTTGATGGCTAGTTTAACATCAAATTCTACTTCCAATTTTGCATCAATGGTTACATCCACTTTTGGCTTCTTGTTTAGAGTTTTACTTTTACTTCCATTTTACTAATTTTATTACATAGTGAAATATATTATAGTTTATAAATATCATTTTGCAGTAGGATTTAATGCACAATTAGATGAACATAAAACCATCTCAGTTTATCCTAGAAACCTAAGATAGATTGGTTAATAGATAGGTTGTTCTAAGGCTCAAGATTCTTAGTAGATCAAGATGTAGAGTATAGATTAAGAAAAGAAGAATGAATTCATGTGAGTCCTCGCATGCAGGTCTTGTTGGAGTTTTTAGTGTAGTTGGGAAGCGCTCCTAGATAGCTCCAAATCTTGGTCCTACACATAAGAGAGAGAACAAAGAAAACTTCACAACATAATATCTTGATAATTGAAACTATCATAAACATATAAATATTACTGAATAAATAAATAAAAATCAAAATCCCATACATTCATTAGTTAAATAGGATAAGTAAAGAATGAATAGTAGCATATGGAAGGAAGAACAACTAATCTATATTAATAAAGGAGTTGGAGGAAAGTTACAACCATCAGATGCAGTTGCAAAAACACCTCCCCCAACTCTTAGCTCCAAAACTCTCCCTCTCAAGATAGATTTCAGCAGCGTGAAAATACACGAATTCCCATCATTTCCTCAATGGCCAAGCGTCCAATATATAGGAAAGTGAAGGCTACGAAGATTTCCCAAATTCCTCATTAGTTCAATTTTGGCAAAATCTTTTGGGTGAATAATGTTTCCTCATATATAAATGGCATTTTTCACTTTTTAGACGCTTTTGTGCTTAGAAAAAAGCTTCCCCATGATTTATGGTTCTTTCCCACTTTTGTATGATTTTATTTTTTTTACGAAAAATCTAAAGATGAGGATAAAGAGATCACATTCCACCATATGAGTTTCCGAAAGTGAACAAGAGTGTCAAATTCTAGTTAACTCGAGCTTTTTTCCTCGCATTAGAGGAATTTTCATTTTAAAATGTTAACATTGAATTTCCATGTCATAATGTGTAAGCCAATCAAAATCCTTTAAAATTTAAAAGACATACAGGTGTGACTAGGTAGTGGATTTTTTTTAATAATATAACTTACCTAATTTAACTGTGAATGGTGCCCAAGTGACCCAAAACTATATTAAATATTAAAAATAAAATTAATATCTTAATCTATAAAAGTTAGAATATCGAGAATATTTTTAATGAAGGGTAAATCATGGCATGTTAAATAAATAGATTTAAATATAAAATCCTAAATCCTAAATTTAATTTAAATTTTAAATTTACTTTCTTAATTTAAATTTTTGGTGTATTGATAAATTAATTTAAATATAAAATATAAATATATCGTTATTTTGATAAAAGTGCATTTATTTGAGTAACTTAAATTTATATTTTAAATTTTCCTTTTAAATTTAATTTTTTTTAAATCTTGTGTTATTATTTTCAATATAAAATACATGTAGATGGTTATTTTTTATAAAAGTGACATTTATTTGGGTAATTTAAATTTAAATTTAAATTTCCTTTAAATTTTGAATTTGTTTTTTTAATTTAAATTTTATTAAATCTTGTGCTAATATATTAATTTAAATATAAAATACATATACAGTTATTTTGATAAATGTGAGATTTATTTGGGTAATTTTGGTAAAAGAATAATAAAAATGATATATTAAAAAATTGTCTACATGGCATTATTTTATTAGTTTCTTAATTTTTTCTTAGGTGGTTATTTTTTGAGTTGAAAATTCCTCTAATGTGAGAATTTTGGTAACAAACGTTAGATGAAGGGGACAACTTGTTATAGACTAGGATACCGTGGTCCTCATGGTACATAACTTGTATTATAGAATTATATAGTTTAGGAGAAAGGGGTATTTCAACCAACAACATAGTATTCTCCTCCAAGATGATGAGGAGGTATTTTCATGTATAACACATTTAAGAATATATCACAATTCAAATTCATAACTTAGTATTTGTAAACAAATTTAAGGGTAATTGACAACATTCATAAAAAATATAGCAGTATCCTCATATATAACAATTCTCCATAAAAAATTCATTGACAATTTTCAATATACATATATTACTACTAAATCAACATTTATCGCAAATATCATTATTCCAAGGTAAATTCACAACATTACATCCAAAAATAGTAATATCATCATACATAATCATTCTCCATAAAAAAGCATTGACAGGTTTCAACACATATATAAAGTAACAAGATAATACTAATAATATCCTCATCATCTTTAATCAAATCACCTAAGATTCAAATGTGTGATTATCATATCAAAATATTTCATGAACACCATTATTCTAAGGTAAATTCACAACATCCATCAAAAGATAGTAATATCATCATACATAATAATTCTCCATCAAAATAATGTTGATAATTTTCAATATATACATAAAATAACAAGATAAAAATGATAATATCATCATCATATTTAATCAAATCAATTAAAAGTCAATGTAAAATTACCAAATAAAAATGTTTCATAGATATCATTATGCTACGGTAAATTCACAACATCCATAAAAAATAGGAATCTCATCATACACAATAATTCTTCATAAAAAAATTGTAAACAATTTTCAACATATTCATAAGGTAACAAGATAGTACCGATAGTATCATCATCATTATTCAAATAAACTAAAATTCAAATGTATGATTACCATATTAAGACATCCAACTAAATATAAAAAATAACGCATGGCTAGCTAGCACCACGAAAATCATAGTCAAGCTCATCCTCATGATCATTTCCATGATCATCATCCTAACCATCCTAATAATATCATCCACATAATCATCACCAATGCCATCACCATCCTCATCATCATCATCTCTAATATACGATGTAATCTAAACATAGTCTATATCATCATCTTTGTGGTCATTACCTATAGCGTTCTGGAAAAAAAATCAATATTACATGTTAGTACTAATTCTATAGAAAAATGCATATTTTTATTACAGTGCTAACAATAAAATGAGGTAGGACATAATAACATTTAATAGTACTAAAAATAAAATGAAAATATGGCTTAAGATATACTAGAGATCCGACTAAGGTTACACTTGTAATTCACATTAAGTAGTAGAAGCATTTTTTAATCCATATGAAGTAGGTACCCATTTGTTATTCATATTATATTGTGAATGTTTCTTATGATTTCCATGCAGAATTGGTAAATTAATATTTACTGGAAGCTTTATTTCAAATTACAATTGTAATTCAGATTAGAAATAGAAGAAATTTTAACAAAAAAAGAATGTCACATGAAAAAGTAAATTGTTTTTAATGAAAAATAAGTCGCATACAATATGAATGTGACATGAAATATTGAGTTGTTTTTAATGCATGTACTTTTCTCTATAATAAGATGGATCCTAATGTTCGTTCAACAACAAATTCTCACAAATAATTACTTCATTTTATCCATTATCACACTTAATCCATTATACCTAGTGATGACAATGATTCCATTCAAATTGCTTTGAACTCCCTAAATATAATGTAAAAGAGAAAACTCCACGACCACGACCATCACTGCAACCCCCTCCCTTGCCTCGTCCACCATCAGAGACAATGAACTTGGAGTTATGACCACGATAACAACCCCTCCCTTGCCTTGTGTCCACCATTAGAGGCATTGAACTTGGAATTAAGAGTACTCATGTTTTCTTTGCTTTAATTAATCTCCAAGGAATCAAAACTTGATCAATATATCAAGGACTCCATCAAGGAATAGATATATCATAAGAGAAGCTCAATAGGCTTTGCCAAAAGAGTGTGAAATAACACTTATCTCTGTTTTATGAAATAGCTCGAGTGAGTGGAATGAATGGTGGGAAACACTTACCAAGGAAAGGAATATTTTTGGTCCGTCCTTATTTCTATTATTATTTTTGCTTCTTAGAATGGAGGGAAGTGTTTAAAAAAATTCTAAAAAATATTTAAAAAAAATAAAAATAAAAATTATTTGCTTAAGTTTAGTTTTTTTTTTCAATATATATTCAGTTTAGTATTTTTTTACTTTATAAAAAAAATATTTAGTTTCTAGTTTTTTTTATAACAAAAATTATATTTTCTTTTTATAAAAATGGATTTTAAACATCCATTCATTCTAAATTTGTGATTTTATGATATAAGTTTAAATTATATATAAAAAAGTAACTTAATGCCATGTGTTGTGTCGCTGAGATGGGTATTATACATCTCTTCCTTGCTAAGTTATAGAATGTGCTTGGGTTTTCTTAATGAAATAAAATTAATTCTTCTCTTTATTATATCTTGAGATGTTCAACTTGCACCTAATAAAAAAATAAAGTTAAAATAGGTTTGCCTTTGTCCTTTGTAGATTTCTTTCTCCATTAATCCTTGTCTTAATAGATTAATTGTCTTATGGTGGCCTTGAGTGGTCATTCCCATTAGTTGCATGCTTTTTAGTTTTATGTTAGTGACATTTCTTAATATTGATAACATGTTATTTAATGTATGAAAATGTGTTATTTTCCATATTATTGTTAAATATTAATATTAAATATGTTGGTTTTGAACATGGTTTAGCAAAAAGTTCCCAAAAGTTTTATAGATTGTAATTTATAATGTAATGCTTCATTGCTTGATGAAATTGTTTTGGATATTTTTTTTAAAGATTCATTGATTGATGAAATTTTTATGGATATTTTTTAGTATATTAACTTGTATGTGATCAAGTCAAAAGTCACCTCTTTTTGAGATTTTCATTGGTATATTTCCCTTAAGGCTATCAAGTTCACCATTCAGTCCCAAGTTAAGGAAATATAGGAGTCATGAAGTGGCATTGTCCAATAACTTAAATCTTGGAACATTTTTTTTTTAGTCACATTATACTTCCTTTCTGTGTAAATTCTCCATGAAAATAGTCTCATGGAACATGAGGGACCTCAATAGTACAGGAAAACAAATACTCCTAAAAGAAAAATGGTACGCAAAGCACCAATCAATAATGTTGATATAAGAAATACAAATATTAAGTGAGGTTCTACCTCATATAATTAGAAAATGGGGGAGGAATTTCCAAGTAGTATTGATTGATGATTAGATATACTTGGGTGGAAAGGCTATTATTTGGAATGATCACGACATCAAGGTTACCAATATGTTTACCTATTTTCGCATTATGACAATATAATTTTAGTTAATTGACATCGAGGACTACTACCATGTATCCAATGTCTATGACTCCAATATTGAAAATGGAAAAACTCTATTTCTCAATTCTATTTCCAGCACAAGTAATTTATACTCCCCATCTCCGTGGATTATTGGGAGTGACTTCAATATTATCAAGTGTCTCGAGGAAAAGAAAGGATGACTGTTTACCAAGAGATTTTGTAAGATATACCATCAAGGCCCTAAAGTAGTATCCATTAAAGTTTTCAAGCAATGAGTCTCCAACCCACACAGTGGATCAATGACATGTAATACATGTGTGTGTGGTGACTAACTTAATACAATGTTCTAATAACTCCACAAACTTAAGTATTTCACTCCGTCACATGATTGACCGTAGTGTGACATAAGTAAACCAAGAGTAGACATGAAACCCTTAGGCAAAAAAAATTCCCTAGATCCTCAATTAGGTGCTTAAATGATGAATTTAAAATGAAAGGGGAAAAGAGGACTTCATGATTTAACCATCACAAACATGTGATCAAGTGTGACTAGGAGTGTATATATTCATATGTTTTCCAAAGAGGGAGTGAATACATGAGTTACCATTCATTGGGCCTTATTTTTCTTTCTTTTGATTTTTCTTATATATAGGACTTAGGGAATAAGGTTTTCATAAGTTTTGAACAACTCATAGATATAATATTTACATAAATTTTCACTTTAACCTTAGAGTTTAGACTTAGATAAATCATTATAGTGTATCTTTAATGTTTTTGGCTTTCACTTTTTGATTTTCTTTCATCACAAATGACAAAAGGGGAAATATTTTGCCACAAATCTATGAATGCTTAATCATAAAGGCGTCATGTGATGAAAACAAATTAATGATGTTATTCCCTATGAAAATGATGGGTATTCTTGAGAAACGTTTATGTTTGTAGATGTCTCCTCCCTGGTTGAGAGGGAGTGAACATTGACACCATATTATCCATTTGTCATGTACTATGGCTGAGACTAATAGTCGTAAGCCTACTAAAGACACCAGTAGGGAGAATGGTGGATTAGATAAACATCTGGGACCAATATTCTTTGAGAATTTGTGCTTTGACTAGGACTAACTGCCATAAGTCAAGTACATTAATCCAAGATAAGAATAGTCATGAGGATCGACATTTCCTGGTGTCAAATATTATGACAGTGGATTAGGAAATGATCATACGAGGACATGCCTGATGAACATCCTAGTGCGGTAAGTGCCTAAAGAGGCAGTGGTGTCCAAATTTATGCCTCCCAACATTGTGCTATGATCTAATGGAGAGATATAACTTGTTAGTCAAGGCCTTTCTATTTTGACAATGTTGGCTATGATGATGTAAATGATCGTTGATGCTTATCAATCCAGATCCCTTCTTATATGAATATTTCAATTTGAGAGTACTTTTTTGTCTCATTATGAGTATCTCCCTAGTTTAGAGGGAGTGTCATCATCTTCATTATCATCATCATCACCACCATCAATCTCATCATTGCATTATCGTCATAATCACCATTCATGTCGTCATCATCATCATCATCATTATGGACATTGTCGTCAATTGTTCATAATTATAAGTGTCATAAGAAATATCATCAACCCAAAAAATATTATGAGTGCTCAAAAAGGGTCGTTAGGACACATGATATATGCAAGAGAAATGACAACTTTATTTTTTAGAGATGATCAATGATCATCATCATCACTACCATTATCATTGTCAATATAATTTTCATCATCTCCATCATCATAATTAATGTAATTTCTATCATCATGGTTGTCAACTTCGTCATGAACATCATAATCATCATTCATGCCATTATTGTTGTTTATGGTGACCAAGATGAGAATAATGATAATGATGATCAAATGATGATGACTTGGAAGATGACTCTAAAGATAATGATTATGATTATGACCATGACAACATTTAAAAATTGGGAAGATTGTCCAAGGTCATTAGCATCGCCATTATCATTGTCATCATCATCATTGTCATTATAACCCCATCATCTTTATCATCATTTTGATTATCATAATAATCACAATTCATGTCATCGTCATCATCTTCATTATCATCATCGTCATAATTATTGACATTGTCATCAGTTGTTCATAATTGTTAATGTCATAAGAAATATCATCAATGCAAGAAATATATGAGTGTTTGAAAATGGATGCAAAAGTCAAAAAAAAAAATGGGGGCAACAATAGATGTAAAATTGGATGAAGAGTGGACACAACATAAGTAGATGAAAAACAAGATAGAAAAATTGACACAAAAGTAGATGAAAAAGTAGATGCAATAGTTGATGCAAAATTGGACACAAAATAGGATGCAAACATGGATGAAAAAGTGGGAGAAAACATGGGTGTAATAGTAGGCATAAAACTTAGCATGAATTCTTGTGAAATAAATGTGGATACAACAATGAAAAAAAAAAAGACACAAACTTGGATGCAAAAAGGAGGCAAAATTGGATGTAAACATGGGTGCAATAGTGGACACAAAATTATATTCAAAATTGGACGCATTAGAAGTGGATGTAAAAGTAGATGCAAAATAGGATGCAGAAAACATAAAAATTATTTGATGCAAACTTGGACACAAAAGAGGATGCAAATGTGGATGCAAAATTGGAGGAAAATGTGGGTTTCAATGATAGGCACAATATATGGCACAACAAAAGTGGATGAGAAAGTGGATGTAATAAAAAACACAAAAAAAGATGCAAACTTGGATGCAAGACAATATGCAATAAGGGATGCAAAAGTGGATGCAAACATGGGTGCAATAGCAGAAACAAAATTGGATGAAAAATATGGATGCAATGGAAGTAGATGCAAAAGATGATACAAAATGAGATGCAAAACCCAACACAAAAGTGGATGCAAAAATAGATGCAATATTTTGATGCAAAAGTGGATGTGAAGATGGATGCAAAATTGGAAGCAAACGTGGGTACAACAGTAAGTACAAAACATGGTACAAATAGTGTCACAAAAAAAGTGGATGTAATGATAGATGCAAAAAAGGAAGCAAATGAAGATGAAAAATAAGATGCAAAAAGGGATGCAAAAGTAGACGTAAACATGGGTGCAACAATGGATGAAAAATATGATGCAAAAGTTGATGCAACAAAATTCGATGCAAAAGTAGATGCAATATGAGACACAAAAGTTGATGCAAATCTTGACGCAAAGGGGATGCAAAAAATGTTGTAAAAATGGATGTAAAAAATGATGCAAAAAATGATGCAAAAGAGGATGCAAGAGATGATGAAAAAGTTGATGCAAGTGTAGGCACAAAAAGTGGATGCAATAAATGATACAAAAGTTGGTGAAACAAAATTAGGTGCCAAACTTGATGCAAAACATGGTGCAAAGGATGGCACAAAACTTGGCATAAAACCTGGCATAAAACCTGGTGTAAAACCTGATGCAAAACCTATTACAATACCTGGTGCTAAACTTGGTGTAAGACTTGGTGAAAAAATTGGCGCAAAATTTGCATCAATTTTTGCACCATATTTGATAAATGGACACAAATAGCACAAAAAATGGGCTCTAGATGCAAAAAAGGAAGAAAAAAGGGATGCTAATCACATGGTTTTGTTGTAGTGACTCTAGACATCACTCTATGATTGTTACTTTGGGCAATAAGTTGTACATGATACCGGAGGTAGCCCCACCAACCATCATCTATTTAATCACTACAAAGCAATGCAGTAAGATCATAACACAAACCAGGAAATTTGTTTTCCTTATGATTCGCCCTTAGGGAAAGAAGAAGATTGTGGCCATGACTTCTAGACTGGGCTCTTCCACACAACAACAGCATATGGACAAGGTCATGGAGGAGTATAGGGACATTTTCTCCTCACCTACGGGGGTGCCTTTGCACTATCAGTTCAAGCACTCCATCGATCTAACCCCAAGCGTGTTGCTACCCAATAGACTGATATATCGACATTCTGTTATGGAGAATGATGAGATGAAGAGGCAGATTCATGAGTTGTTGCAGAAAGGGCACATCAAGCCGATCTCATCACCCTGTGGGAGCCTGATTGTATTGGTACAAAAGAAGTATAGGACTTGGAGACTCTATATTTACTATCGGGCATTGAGCATGATCATTGTACGAAATAGGTTCCCAATCCCACAAAATGATGACCTTATGGACCAGCTCAAGGGGGCGAAATATTTCCTCAAGATTGATTTGAAGTCTAGTTATCAACGAGTGCCTATCGAACCCTATGATGTGTGGAAGACTGCCTTCAAACTCTAAGGAGGTCCTTTTCGAATGGTTGGTCATGCCTTTCAGGTTGACAAATGCCCTCGCAACCTTCATGAGATTGATGGACGACATCTTGTGACCCTTCACCAATGCATTCGTGGTGGCGTATTTAGATGACATATTGATCTTCATCCATAGTTGTGAAGAGCACCTCCACCATATTTGACAAGTCCTCCAAACCCTATGACAACACAAGTTGTATGCTAATTTAGAAAAATTCACTTTTGGCATGACCTAGTTTCAATATCTAGGGTACATCATTGATGAGCACGGTGTGCATGTGGACCCAGCCAAGGTACAAGTCATTTAGGGTTGGCTAGGCCTAACCACTCTTATAGAGCTCCATAACTTTCTGGGCCTTGCCAATTTCTACCACAGGTTCATATTAGGGTTCTCTCATATAACTTGGCCTATAAGTAAACTCACTAAGAGCAAAGCAAAAGAAAAATTCTTATGGTCTGAAACCCAACATAAGGCATTTTCCTAGTTGAAGCATCACCTCTAGTCTGCACCAGTGCTCACATTACCAGACCTGTAACAACCATTTTAGATTGAGACAAATTCCTCTGACTATGCTATTGGTGCAGTTCTTACTTAGTAGGGGCATCCAATGGCTTACCACAATGAGACACTTTCAGACACATTCTGAAAGTATCCCACCTATGACAAAGAAATGTACTCCACCATGCATGTCTGTCATCAATGGAAGAATTACATTATAGGGAAGTAAATGATCATCCACACAGATTGTTGACCCCTGCAGTTCATACAAACACAGGGAAAGTTGTCGAACGATCGCCATCAGAAATGGTCCACATACCTGCAAAAATTCCATTTGAACATTAAGTACAAGAAGTAAAACACCAATAATGTTGTATACTAGCTCAGCGAATGACCAGTCATGGCACTAATCACTGTGCTCGACTCCTATGGGCAAGAGACTTCAGGGTGACTGCAAATTTACAAGAGCGATCCAAAATTGAGGATCACATACCAGAAGCCCCTGGAAGGTAAGAAAGTTCCAAATTTTCACCTCCAGGGTGCACTGTTATGCCACCTGGGACACATCTATGTTATTTCAAGTGAGCATGCCAAGATGATTTGGGAGGCACACTATAGTCGGATCACTAGACATTTCAGAGTAGAGAAAATAGTGGCAGTACTGCAAAAGTATTTTTACTTTCCAAATCTTTGTCATGATGTTGGGAAGTACATTCGATTATGCACTGCCAACATCATTTCCAAACCAACCATCAAGAAGCAAGGCCTATTTACTCCTCTGCCTACTCCTAGTCAACATTGGTAATCCATCTCCATGGATTAGATGTCGGGTCTTTCTTCTGCTAAGCAAGACAATGACTACATTTTTGTGGTCGTCGACAAATTCTCTAAGATGGCCATTATGGCGGCATGCAAGAAGAATATCACATCAAAGGTGACTGCTAATCTCTTCTTTGAGCAAGTGTGGGTATACTTTGGGATCCCACAATCCATTATGTCAAATCGGGACAACAGATTCCTAACTGAATTTTGGTCAAGTATTTGGTCTATGCTGGATACCAAACTTACTTAGTGCATGACTTTCCACCCCCAGACTGATGGCCAAATAGAGGTCATCAATAAGATCATTGTACACATTATGTGCATGTACAACTCGAAGCATCCACACACATGGGATGAAATCCTCCCCTATGTCCAACAAAGCTACAATAGAGATATCCATAGCTCAACATGCCACAACCCGTTTTAGGTAGGGCTAGGATTTCAACCATTATGTCCCATCGATGTGGCCATACCATTTGTAGCCACTGAAAAAGATTCGAGTCACGTCTAGTTTGAAGCTAACAAGGCTAAAAACTTCATTAAGCTCAATCAACACATCCGCCAACAGGTCCATGATATATTAGACAAATCCAATGATAAGTACAAGAAGCGTCATGATGAGCATTTGGTGCCACACAAGTTCTAGGTGGGTGACAAATTTAGGCTACATTTCCAGAAGGAGCGCCTCGCTGGACCCCACCGCAAGCTTCACCCATTGCGATATGGTCCATACACCATCACCATGACTGTAGGGGAAAATTATTTTGAGCTAAACATTCAACCTTTTGTTGGTCTGCACCCAGTGTTCAATGTAGACTGCCTTCAGCCATACTTTCCGCCATTGCTAGACACATCCGACATTGCAGAACAATTCACACCAATAGGGTTAAACCCATACTGCATGGAACATACTAGAACTGATCAGATCAAGAACACTCAACAATAGAAGATACAACTATATCAGGTTGTCAAATCTGGCCCACTCTTACACCAAGGCAAGAGGCTCACCGGGGACCAAGTTTAGTAGAAGTTTCCCCATCTCATGGAGGCACTCAATGCAATGGGAACCATTGCTTCCTAAGGGGGAAGGAATGATCCAAGTGGATGTTGGAGGCCACCTGCTTATTCCACTTGAACCCCCACCACTGCCTCTTTTATTTTTTTAGTTTCCTTAATTGTAGCACAATTTACTATTTTTGGCAGTTTTCAGGTCCTCAACTTCCAGAGCCGTTTTGAGGCCTTAAATGACTTTTTTTTGGGAAAACCGAGATAAAAATGGGACTTTTATTGATGTTTTCCATGTGAAATTTGTATTCCTCAAATAGATATTTCTAACGAGGTATATTTTGTGTCAAACAGAGATCATATATCAAAGTTACAACCCCGGGAAGTTGATGTACCAATTTACCCAAACGAGGCCCATAGTTTTGGAGCTTCATCTCCTAGGGTTAGGTTTTTAGATTCTAGGATTTTCCATTGTTTATCAATAATAAATAGGCCTTTGAGCCTCATTGTTATACAGTTCAGAGGCATGTAGCTACCACATCTCTTCTCAGAGATAAGCTACCATCGCTCGAGCTAGTTTTATGTCCATTATGTTTGTAAGCATATTTCAGTATTTGATATTAATGAAATGAACTTTTATTTTTGTTGCATCTCTATATTTATGGTTATATCTAGAATTTACTGCGTTCCTATTTAAGTTCGGATCAGTGGTATCATAGCAGTCTGCTCTTTCTCTATTTTTCTTTGCATGTCCCCAACGAGGTTGGGATATAAGGATTTAGGGCTCGAACTAGTCGAACCTTTGCAAGACCAACCTTGCAAATCTCGACGAACTCCCATGGTGAAAGAGAAGAAATATGAGGGGGAAGGAGATCCTTTCAAAATCTTTCTCGAAGAAGCTCTCGAGTGACAGAGGAACACGATGATGGAAAAAAATTTCCAGATTCTTCAGCGACTACCTAAAGGCGATGCGTCTCCTTCCAGCAACTACTCTGGAAGTGACACACCCTTTAAGGTACAAGTTAAATTTGACACCCCATATTTGAAGGTTTGATAGATGCAAACGCCGTAGATAAATGGTTAAATCTGCTAGAAGAATATTTTTTTGTTCATGATTTTTCCAGTCGGAAAAATATTACTTTTGCATTTCTCAAAGTTGCCCCCCACATCAAGGACTGGTAGGAAACCTATTGTGAGAAGAAGGACAAAGTTACACTCTCACTATTTTTAGCTGCAACCACTTGGAATTCATTACGGGACACCATCAAGGAGAAGTACTACCCTGTCGGGAGCTATGAGGATAAATACATAAAATGGATCACGCTGCGGCAGGGAAGGGGCCAAGACGTGCTGGAATTTAAAATGTTTTTCATACCCTTCGGACAAAGTTGCGTATCAAGGATCCTGAGTGACATTTGGTACTCAAGTATCGCAACTACCCATACATGTATATCTAGGATGAGATGGATTTCCTGGACATCTCCTCGCTTGACATGACATACTGATATACTGTCAAGATTAAGAATAAGTTTAAATAGAGGAATTGAGACTTTGGATCTGCAAATCCAAAGTAAGGGAAAGTCGCCCCCAAGCCGCAAAGAAAAAGACAAAGCTAAGTCGGGGTGACCCAAAACAACTCGTCGAAGCAAAAAGAAAAGAACAACACCCTGAAGACAAAGAAGGACATCGAAAAATGGTGTGAGTTCCATAAGAGCTCCACTCACAACACGAGTGAGTGTTGGGCCAAACAACCACTAGTGACCGAGCTGAAGGCTTCTGAATTAGACTCATGTTCAGAATTTGAGTTAGAACCCAACAAGGGGAATGACAAAGGGAAGAAGATCATTAATGTGGAGCCTAGTGCCACCATGGCCACCACTAAGATCCAAAAGAATGAGCCTGAAGATCCAAAGGAGGGGGAACACCTCTTCCACTCACAGATATGGGTGAAGGGTTCTTTGTTGTAGTTCATTGTTGACATCGGGAGCGAAAAGAACCTCATTTCAATAGAGGTCGTGAAGCAGCTGGGCCTACCGACTACAACACATCCACAGTCGTACACCATCAGGTGGCTTCACCAAGGATGATATCTCTGCATCAACTAGCAGTGTCGCCTTCCCTACAACATCAAGCCCTTAATGGATAAGGTATTGTGTGATGTTTCCCCTCTTGAATTTTGTGATGTATTATAGGACAACCATACATGTGGAATCGACATGTTGTATATGATTCTATACCTTGCTCTGTGATTGTTACTTTGGGAAATAAGTTGTATATGATACCAGTAGTAGCCCCGCCTACTGCCATCTCTTTGATCATTGCAATGAAATGCAGTAAGATAATTTCACAGACTAGGAAATTTGTTTTCCTTATGATTCGCCCTTAGGGAAAGAAGAAGATTATGGCCATGACTTCCAGACTAGGCTCCTCCACACACCAACAACAGATGGAAAAGGTCATGGAGGAGTATAGGGACATTTTATCCTCACCTACGGGGGTGCCTCTACACTGTCAAGTAAAGCACTCCATCTATCTGACCTCGGGCGTGCCGCTACATAATGGACCAATCTATAAATGTTATGTTCTAGAGAATGATGAGATCAAGAGGTAGATTCAGGAGTTGTTGAATAAATGGAACATCAAGCTGAGCTCATCACTTGTGGGAGCCCGATTGTATTAGTACAAAAGAGGGATGGAACGTGGAGACTTTGTATTAACTATTAGGCGCTGAACAAGATCATTGTATGGAATAGGTACCTAATCCCACAAATTGATGACCTTCTGGACCAGCTAAAGGGGGGAAATATTTTAGCAAGATCGATTTGAAGTCCAGTTATCACCAGGTATCTATCGAACCCTCTGATGTGTGGAAGATTGCCTTCAAATCTAATGAGGGCCTTTTCAAATGGTTGGTCATGCCTTCCGGGTTGACAAATGCCCCCAAAACCTTCATAAGATTGATGGACGACATCTTGGGACCCTTCACCAATGATTTTTTGGTGGTGTATGTAGATGAAATCTTGATCTTCATCCAGAGTTGGGAAGAGCACCTCCACCATATTTGACAAGTCCTCCAAACCCTACGACAACACAAGTTATATGCCAATTTGGAAAAATTCACTTTTGGCATGACCCAAGTTCAATATATGGGGTACATCATTGATGAGTAGGGTGTGCATGTGGACCTAGCTAAGATACAAGTCATTAGTGATTAGGGAGCGCCAACCACTCTAATAGAGCTATGCGACTTAATGGGCCTTGTTAATTTCTATCGCAGGTTCGTATTAGGGTTCTCTCATATCACTTGGCCTTTAAGTCAAGTCACCAAGGGAAGATCGAAAGCAAAATTATTTTGGTTTGAAACCCAATAGAAGGCATTTTCTGAGTTGAAGAATCACCTCTGCTCTGCACCAATGCTCACATTACCATACTTGCAACAACCATTTGAGATTGAGACAGATGCCTCTTACTATGCTATTGGTACAGTTTTTACTCAGTAGGGGCATCCAGTGGCTTACCAAAGTGAGACACTTTCAAACACAGTTCGAAAGTATCCCACCTATGACAAAGAAATGTACTCCATTGTGTAGGCCTGCCGTCAATGGAATCATTACATTATGGGGAAGGAAACGGTCATCCACATAGACCACCGACCCTTGTAGTTCATACAGACATAGGAAAAGTTGCAGAACAATCGCCATCAGAAATGGTCACATACCTGCAACAGTTCCATTTGAACATTAAGTACAAGAAGGGTAGCACTAATAATGTTGCAGACTACCTTAGTTGACCACCAGTCATGGCACTGATCACTGTGCTCGACTCTTGTGGGCACGAGACTTCGGGGTGGTTGCATCTTTACAAGAGTGATCCATAATTCAGAAACACATACTAGTCACTCCTGGAAGGTAAGCAAGTTACAAATTTTCACCTCCAAGATGTAATGTTATGCCACATGGGACACATCTATGTTCCTTTAAGCGAGCGTGCCAAGATGATTTGGTAGGCACACTATAGTCAGGTCCCTGGACATTTCAAAGTAGAGAAAATAGTGGCAGTACTGCAAAAGTATTTTTATTGGCCAAACCTTTGTCATTGCAAAACCAACCATCAAGAAGCAAGGCCTATATACTCCTCTACCTACTCTTAGTGGACCTTGGGAATCCATCTCCATGAATTACATGTTGGGCCTTCCTTCTACTAAGCATGACAATGACTGTGTTTTTGTGGTCGTCAACAGATTCTCTAAGATGGACATTATGGCGGCTTGCAAGAAGAATATCACAACAGAGGCCACTACTAACCCCTTCTTTGAGTGAGTGTGGGTACACTTTGGGATCCCATAGTCCATTGTCTCAGATAGGGACAAAAGATTCCTAAGTGAATTTTGGTCCAGTCTCTGTTCAATGGTGTATACCAAACTTACTAAGTCCACGACTTTCCACCCCCAAATTGATGGCCAAACAAAGGTCATCAGCAGGATGATCGTACACATTCTACGCATGTACAACTTGAAGCATCCATACACATGGGATGAAAGCATCCCCTATGTCTAGCACAACTACAATAGAGCTCTCCATAGCTCAACAGACCACAACCCTTTTCAAGTAGGGCTGGGATTTCAACTATTATGTCCCATCGATGTGGCCATACCATTTGCAGCCACTCAGGCAAATTCAACTCAAGTCGAGTCTGAAGCCAACAAGGCTAACAACTTCATTGAGTGCATTCAATACGTCTGTCAGTAGGTCCATGATATACTAGACAAAGCTAATGCTAAGTATAAGCAACTCCATGATCAACATCAGGTATCGCACAAGTTCCAGGTGGGCAACAAAGTTTGGCTACATGTAGAAGGAGCGCCTCATTGGACCCCACTGCAAGCTTCGCCTGCTATAATATGGGCCATACACCATCACCAAGACTGTAGGGGACAATGCCTTTGAGCTCAACATTCCACCTTTCGCTGCTCTGCACCCAGTGTTCAATATAGACTGCCTTCGGCCATACTTTCCACCATTCTTGGACACATCTGATATTGCAGAACAACTCACACCAACAGAGGTAAACCTAGACTGCATGGAACATGCCAGAACTAATTAGATCATGGACACACAGATCAAGCACACTTGTCAACATAAGATCCAACTATATCGGGTTGTCAAAGCTGGCCAACTCCTCCACCAAGGCAAGTGGCTCACTAGGGACCAAGTTCAGTAGAAGTTTCCTCATGTCATGGAGGCACTCAACGCAATGGGGACCATTTCTTCCTTAGGGGGGAGGACTGATCTAGGTGGATTTTGGTGGCCAGCCCCTATTACACTTGGACCCCCACCACTGTCTCTTTCTATTTTTCAGTTTCCTTTATTGTAGCACATTTTACTATTTTTGGCAGTTTTTTGGGTCCTGAACTTCTAGATCCGTTTTGAGGCCCTAAATGATTTTTTTGGGAAAACCAAGGCAAACAGGAGGCTTCTACTATTATTTTCCATGCAAAATTTGTAGTCCTCAGATAGATATTTCTAACAAGGTATTGTGCACATCAAACAGAGATCGTATGCCAAATTTATGATCCCGGGAAGTTGATGTACCAATTTACCCAAACGGGGCCCATAGTTTTTGCGCTTCATCTCCTAGGGTTAGGTTTTTGGATTTTTATGGTTTTACATTGTTTCTCAATAATAAATATACCTTCGAGACTCATTGTAACACATTTCAAAGGCATGAAACCGCCACATCTCTTCTTAGAGATAAGCTACCATCGCCCGAGCTAGTTTTGTGTCCTTTATGTTTGTAAGCATATTTCAGTATTTGATATTAATGAAATAAAGTGTTATTTCTGTTGCATCACTATATTTATGGTTATATCTGGAATTTGTTGTGTTCTTCTTTAAGTTCGGATCACGTCGTATGCTAATTGTTCATGTGGAGGAAACGAGGGAAGGAGTGAGTTAAAAACATTGGAAGGAATATCAGCGAAGTAAACCTAAAATTATGGCACCTCCATTGAATGAGAAGTATACGTTGTTCATACTGCTCAATGATGGTGTAGGCCAGAGGTTGCACACCCTAAATCTGCCATGGGAAATACCCCATGTCCTCTTTTCAAGGTATAAGTCTGATACGCTGGAAGATTTCGCGCTCCAAAATAGGTTTTATTGCTTGTATCATTCTCAATTGTGTACATATCAAAAAAATAATACAAGCTAAAATAAATACAAGTATTGAAATTGAAGCAAAAATTTGGTCAAAATATTTTAGGGTTTGGATTTTTCTTTAAATCTGGTAAAATTTAAAAAAATTGTCCAAATAAAATCTACAATATAATCTATATATATATATTAAATGTTTAAAAAAAAATTCAGCATCATCTATATTGGAATTGGGCTTAATGGATTTTAATCTTTAAAATATATTAAATAATGAATGGCTTATATATGACAATTTGGGAATATTATTCCTATAATTTGGGAATATTTTTTAGTTTCTTAGCTCTGCTCATGTGATTTATGAAAGGTCACTGACATTATAATTTATTAAAACATTATTTATGAAATGTGGCATTGGCATCGTTCCACTTCATTTGGTGTGGCAATTGAGTGTTGATCGATGGATATACCTCAATGTTGAATGCATTCTTTTATGCCAAAACCTGAATGAGATATATGATTGTAATATGTTTCACATTTTTGAAGCTTCGACTAACTCGCAAATTGAATTAAAGTTGGTGTCAACATTGACATGGAATCCAATTTTCCCTCGATTATGAGAAGAGTATGAAAGAATTTATAGAAACATCAAAGTAGCTACAACTACGTTACAAAATTGTGTATATATTCTATCCCTACATTTATACAAAAATTATGTTGGTTAATTGCCCCTTCAAGTTGAAAGAGTTATGGTGGTGGTACCCCTTCGAAGTTGAATAGGTTAAGGCATTGCTGCAGTGAGACGGTGCAAGAGGTGGAGGCAGTGCATCGGTCAAATAATTGATCTATCTAACAGGAGTAATTATCTCCAACACCTCCCTTAATTATGACCATCAACTTCACCTTGACTCAACAAAACTTAAGCATGCCTCCTAATCTAAGTCTCAACTAGGCTTACAATGACTCATAAATTTTGACATCAACACTTGGGCTTGATTTCTTTTTCTTTTTCTTCTAGATAATGTATCCTTCAAATTTTTTCATCTTTGTCCTCTTTCCGCAGACTACAAATTTTAGTTTTTTGATTTGTTGTGTGAGTTGTTCCATTGTTTTAGCTTTTTTTATCACAAACACATATAAAATCATTTTAAGGTTGTCCATGCATGTCCTTTACTTCTTCAAAAATATGCTTGTATGTGGATTACTACCACATGTCATCTTCTATAGTTTGCTCTTCATCATCAATCTTTTGATTATCACTTTGCTACAACATAAGTCCATAATATAATTTTATCTTTTCTTGGCTCCATTGTCTAAAAAAATGTTCAACATTTTCTTCTTCAATTTCTTCATCTTTTTCCATGTCATTTTCTTCATGATATCCTTTTTCTACAGCTAGGAGACGATTGTCATGTTTACTTGCACACTCAAAATCAATGTTAAGTTTATATCAGAAAACATCTTCAGGACAATATTGGTTATGCTCATTCTGCTCTGCAATGAGAGTTTTCTCCTCTTCTTTCCATGCCTCTGTTCTTGCATCATAATCTCCATTCTCCACTTCTTTTACCAACCTCTGCTGCTACAAACAAGTTTTCTTCCACTTGGCTTCCAGACACAAATGAAATTCTCTCACCAAATAACAACATATCAATAAGACGTTTTTGTTGCATTATGTGCAACCACTCATCACTAGTTAATTATTATTCATCAAAGTTGACATCAACAATTTCAATTGTTGGATCCACTGAACCACTTGCTTCCCCATTGGTAGCTTTATCTATGCCAAACTCAGCGGTTGATGGTAACACACCATCATCATTGTCATTCACATTCAAGTGAAATTCACCAAACTCTTCATCTTTATTTTTATCTGCCACTACAAATCCACCTTCATTTTCATCTTCAAGCACTGTTACAACAACTTGTACAACAATATTATCTTCAACTTGATTACTCCCCCTTACATCAAAAATCCTCTAAAAGATATCCCAAACCTCTTTTTCACTATTTACTTGACCAAATTCATTCAAAATACTAAATTTTTTTTTTTTGTCATCATCAGTGACATAATACGAAATAATGCTAATGCATCTCTTCTCTAATCATAGGGATTTACACAACTTTATTAAACAAGATGCCATAAATGATCTGAACAAAGCAACTCTTACGTTTTATTTGCCCAGATGCATAATTCATACATGTGAAATATGGCGAAATATTCATTAATCTGTTCAATTCTTCATCTATCTCTTTATCTTTATTGAACTTGATTTGTTCTTCATTTTTATTTAATTTTTTAATCAGTCCTTGAAAACAATTGAATATAAAAAATGCAAATATCTTGAATATCCCAAAAGTTGTAAGGAAATCACGCAAGTATTTGCAATGAAACAATATGAAACTTATCACAAATAAGTATGTGAAAGTAGATGTTAGTATCATTCCAAAAAAATATACAACACACTCCACCATGAAACGAGATAAACATGATCTCCACCATTCAACTTGATTCATGGTAATCACTTCCTACTCAATGGCTACCGGGAACGACTCCCTTGGTGTTAGTGCTCCACGCATCAAAAATGTTGAGCTCTCAGATTTAAAGACAGAGAGCACAACTACAATTGTGAATGGGCATATGGTTTAACAACATCACCATACCTTCTAAATGATGTATTTAGACCTGCGTGAATTAAAGCTATGGAAAACACTGTGGATTTCCTGCAGAGTCGATCAGATGGCCACCTTGATAAAAAAACACGTCTTCAATATTCCAAAAGAGGTAATGCCTTAAATGGCCTTTGCAACATAACTTCTTGCTTCAGATTTGTTAAACGCATAAGCATTCACTCTCTCAGAGATAACTCAAACTTTTCATCATGGAATTTTCAACTTCTTAGAAGAGAGACAGCGCATCCAAGACAATTTTTCACTTGAGATAATGTCCAAATGCACAACTTCGCCCAATGCTCACATTGCAACAGCTCCATCGGACACTCAACACTCCATGTGCAACACTTATCTCACCGCTCTCTTTCAGCTAGCGTTCTCACATGGTCCAACAATCCAAAGCTCACCATTCACGATTCTTTGTGTAGCAATTTTCTCAGCATTTAAACAACAAATAACCCACAACTCCAAATTCCCACAACACCGGTTCACACTCACTCAATACGTTATGGCTTCTGGGCTCATTTGCTCTGATACCAGTTGAAGGTCAAAGTACATAGCAAAACATGACTACAACTGTTAAATTAAAGAAAAACCAGACATGCACCCCTTCTAAGTTGAAAGAGTTATGGCGGTGGTGTCCCTTCTAAGCTGAACAGGTTAAGGTGGTGCCATGGTGAGACAATGCTTATTTATTTGTCTAATGGTAGCATTGATCTCCAACAAAGTAGACACTGGTAATTACGATTCCATGGGATGTAACCAAGGTTTCATATTAAACATATTACTATTTTCATTGAAGGGAGGTGTTACAATTTAAAATTTCATGATGTATAAGGGGGAGAAGTTCGATTAAATTTTATTGTTAGGGCTTATTGAAAATATAATAATAAAAGGTAGAGATCCATGTGAATGGAAAATTTTAATATGAAACCATAAAAGGAAAATACTAATTTAAGTTTTAAATAAACCTAAACAAAAAAGGGAAAATCTTAATAATAGTTAATGATTTATTATTTGTATGATTGTTTAGTTTTTCAATGTGTAATGATATTTGACATTTATGTTTATGTATCAAATTTTTTTATAACATAAAAATAATAATTTATTTAATAGAATTTTTACTAGATTTTTAATTGTTTAAGATAAAAAAATTATATGAGAATTAATGTAGTTGATATAAGTCTATTTGATGTATATCAACCTCATTTATTAATGTGGTTGTGCTAATACATAAAAACTTCTTAAAATGAAATAATTAAATACAATAGAAACCTTAATATGATTGTGCTCATATATAAGCTTCTTAAAACGAAATAATTAAATAAAATTGAAACTTGGCCTGATAACGAAACCATACCTTATATCCGAGTCTCCACCCTTCATGGCCAACACATTCACATTCTCTATTGTAATGGATTTGTGTAAATCACATGTAGTTTTCTCGCCCTTTTTCTTGGTTGGATGAAGTATTGTTTATGATGTTGCCATGTTGCTATAGGGTGAATGACAAAATTAAGACAATTCACATCAAAGTTAAATGTTGTTTCAGAGTTGATAGATCTCATTGAATCTGGAATACCTAGGTCCATAAATATTTTATTCATTCTATGATTGCATTTTCGTATCTGTCGTAGGATAATTAGATACTTTATGTAGGTATAGTCTCTCTATTAGATGTTTGAGAGGTTTTTGTAGCCTATTTTCGAGTCTAATTTGTTCAAAATTTGAAATGGATTTGTTTAAATCACAAGTTTAAGTTTTTAATTTTCCACAGTCTAAGTGTCACAAAGATTTTTTCAGAGTACTCAATCCATATATGTAGCCATAAACTTAGTTTAAACAACACAAACCAAGATTTAAAAAAAAATTGACCAGATTCTAACCGAAAGTTCTAAAATGTCTAAGTACAAACAACCAGCTAATAGAAAGTACAATACAATGATCATATAGACATCCAACTAAGAGGAGGTACAATATAGTTATCATATTCATTCATTAATTGAAATTTTCTTTGATTGTACTAAATGTTCTGCATGGTTGTGTATTATTTTTTTCACTTTCTCTAATTATTAGACATTTTGAAGTTTTTGGTTGGAATTTTATGATTTTTTTGGGTTAAATATTGACTGTCATTGTTTAAAGCTTTTGATTCCATATATAAATTTAACACCTTGAAAAATGTCTGGGACACTCAAATTGTGGAGAGTTCATAACTCAACCTTGTGATTCCAACAAAAACCTGCTAGATTCTAGACGAATTTAACTAAAACTAGGCCAGAAAAACCTCAAAAATGTTTTTTTTTTCAATTTTACTAACTTTTTAATTAATAATAGATGTACGATTAAGATACTGCTTATGAAAAAGATAATTTTTTTTTTTTTTTTTTAAACCTAATTTAATATTTTAAACTTTTTATTGTAAAACTGAAGATTTTAAACATTTTGTAAATAAAATCATAAATAAAAGAGCGATATGAAAAAAATATATTAAAAAACAAGTATATTATTAAATTTTAATAAATATTTAAAAAATTTAAAACTTTACACATTTAAATGTAATCATCTTTTTACTTTAAAAGGATATTTATTATAATAAAAATAATTCACATGAGAATATCTCTTTTCATATTTATTAGATTAAGAAAGATTTTTTGGCTTATGGAGTTTTGGTGTTTGGAATCAATTTGAAAGTAGTCGTGCTCGTGTATAAATCACCCTTAGTGTATGAGGATACAAACAATATGAAAGCAAGTCCCATCACCAATTCTCGCCTTTGGAATTTTGGTGTTTGGAATAAATTTAGAAGTAGTCTCACCCGTGTAAAAAAAATTGCACTTAATATTGATTTTTTTGGGTCAGGTTAAAAAAAATTAAAAAACAAAAATGGTAGATACAAGTTTATTATCTTCTACCCGACAGTGTAACGCAATCAGTATTGTATTGACTACCAATTAGTGAGGTCAAATTTATGCCATTTGTTTTAATTTTATAAAGTTTAACTCTATATATATATATATTTTTTTTTATTTTTTATTTTATACAATTTTTTTATTAGTATTTATTTATGCTCTTATTAGCTCCGAATTTTAACACCTTATTGCACAATACATCATAAAGTTTGATTTTGCAGTCATTAATTTTTTATTAATGTAATGTACTCATTCTTATCCTATCAATACTTTTTATAAGCTAATAATTATATTTAAAAAAATAAAAATCTAAATTCAATTTTTAATAAAATAAAACATATACATTTTTATAAACTAATTAATAAACCAGTTTTATTATTATTATTTTCAAATGTAAATTAAAATTTTATAAATAAAATATATGTATTTTTATAAATTATAAATTATATTAAAATATTTTTATTAAATATTTTAATTTAAAATTTAAGAAATAAAATATAATTATTGACTTAAATAGATAACTTTGATTTGTATAATTAATGTAATTCAAATGTAAATACAACTATCTATAACGGTATCGATGGCAAGTATAGTGGCTTGTCATTATCATACCTTGTAACTAAGCTTCCATTATAATGGGGTATTACCCTAGGTAGGCTTCTCTCTTCTCTAGAGCATATGGTATAGTCATTCACACATTACAGACACTTTGCTTATTAATTGATGGTTAGATTTAGACTTGAGTGGTTGAGATAATGGAGAGATGTAATTTGTGCTTTTATTATAATTTTATACTAGAATGAAGCTAAGAGTTAGCTACAACCCAATGATGAAGAGGTGTTGAGGACCTAAGGGTGCCCAAAAAAAGTATTGGCATAACTAATGGAAGGTGCTAGAGTTAAGGGTAGCTAGGAGGATAAGATAGTAGAGGAAGAGGGAGATGATTGAGAGTTCTCCTCTAAGATAGAGATAGCCTTATAATATCCACTTTTCCATAAAACATTTAATGCTTTATTAAAGAGTTTAATGTTCTCCCCGATAATATATACTTGGTTGGATTTAAATTTATTTCAAAATCGGATGACCAAAAAAAGAAATGCCTCGTATTCCATTAAATGCGATATGCCTCAAGAGGTTCTTTAATGTAGGTTTTTTAATAATAAATATTAAATTAAATACCACCTCAAGAGGTTCTATCATGTAGGTTTTTTTAATAATAAATATTAAATTAAATACCAAATATTCTTCCTCTTTCTAAATAGAGGATGACTGAATCCGAGATTAAAATCTAATTTTGTACTTTATTTTCCTTTAATGTTTCATCCACAAATTAATATGATGTGCAATCAATTAAGAGTGATTATTTCTTATATGTAATCTGTTTTTGGTAATTGTTATAAGGAACCTTGATGTTGTTGGATTTGTAACAACATTCTATCCCATCTGGTTGCTTTCGACCTTATAAAAAGTCCTATTCGATTTTTGGGTTCATATTATTTTTATTCTTATTAAATTATTATTTATCATTTTTTGATATAATAAAAAAATTAAAGATTATATATATATATATATATAATTATATAATTTTAAAATCAGTAATTAATAATTAACAATTTTATTAAAATAAAATTACTTTTTACCCCTAATGATATTACATAAAATTAATATTCAAATTAAGTAGCACATCCTTAAAAAGTTATAAGAAAAGTTATGAAGAGGATACCATATAACGTCCATCAATATATATCTATTAACATAATTGCATCTATAAAAAGTTATGAAAAGGATATTATATGATGTGCCTCAATGTATATCTTCAATATAATTGTGCTACTCCATATATGTAAGAGAGCACCCAAGGTGAAAGAACAAAATATCTAACATCATAAATTTAAATCGAAACCTTGTTTATTTTAATCCACAAAAAGAAAATGTGAAAATGTTAGGATGGAATTGAATTATTCCTCATCCTAATCTACAAAAAGTGAAAAGGTTGTTCTTCCAAATGAATTTGGTATTATGTTACTAATCTAATGGGGTTTTAATGTTATGTACCAAAATGGGTTGTTAGAGTTAATTTATATGTGTGCTTAAGTATGATGTTAAAGTAATTTATAAATTTTGATTAAAAAATAACAATATGAGTATATTAATTTTTTTTTAATAAGATTGATTTTCTTAATATATTTTATTTATGTTTTAAAATTTTGGTAATAATTTATTTTGATTTATAAATTTTATTTGAGTCGTATATCTAATTTATATAAATTATGAATTTGATTAGAAATATAAATTAAAGTGTAGATAATTAGAAATGTTATAGGTTATTTTTTTTAAATAAATAAAGTGGAGAGTAATTTTTTCCTTAACAAACATGTTGTTTCTAAATATGTTAAATACATTAAGCAATTGTTCACATACATCGAAGTATTATAGGATTAAAATCTTCAAAGAAGGTAACACTTTAGAACTAGTTGAGGTAATATATTAATGTAAAAAGAGAATAAGTTTAAATATGAATTTTTTACGGTTGATATCAAATAAAGGCTCCTCTTTACTATTTAAATAAAAACCGAGGCAACATATTAATGCAAAAGATAATAAGTTTAAATATGAGTTTCTCATAATCGATACGAACAAAATAACATCCATGTTATTTAAATAGAAATCGTGGACCAATCAAGTTTTAAGTCATGGACCAATATAGCTATCAAGTAGAATATCAACCATCAAATCACTTAACGTCTAGAACCGTTATCATGATTGTTATATTATGCAACTACAAATACATACCAATTCATACTAAAGAAACACACTTAACCTAAAGACACATTAAGCCAAGTTGATATTAACTAACTCCTAACTATGTAAATATTTTAACATCCCTTATGAAGAACAATTTGAGATAGAGTTGAGGTATTTACAATGATGACATAATAGGAGAAGGAAGGAGACATTAGCGCCTATCCCCCCTTGGTGTCAACTTTCTAAACTCCTAAAATAGATTGAAGTTTGGAAAATTTTGCTTCTATAAAAGACTTTGTGAAAAGCCCACAACCATCAGAGAAATTTTGAGGTCTAAGATGTGCCTCCTAAGGATTATTATAAAATAAGTGGAAATAATAAAATAAGATTGGATTACCTCATCAAATTTGGAGGGAAAAAAGAAAATAACTTTTCAACTTGTATTTTCAACTTATCTCCCTTTGATTTTACTCAAATTTTGAGTCGGGGCACTTGTTGGATGCAAAATTTAATTTGTGTCCAAGGAGTACCTATGTTGCATACTTTCGATGAACTCTACTACACAAAAAATGTGAAATACATGAAAAAACGTGATTGCAATCATGTTTTTTCATGTATTTCACATTTTTCATGTAGTAGGGTACATCGAAAGTATGTAACATGGGCACTCCTTGGATGAAAAACTAAATTCTGCATCCAACGAAAACTCCCACTCGAAATTTGAGTAAAATTAAAGGGAGATAAATTGAAAATACAAGTTGAAAAAATAGTTTTTTTTTTACTCCAAAAATGGTGAATCATCCCCCACGGTTGACATCATCATATTGAGAGTTATTGGTTCTTATAAAGTTGATTTTTGTTGTACTTTTTTGTTTTGAGGCCCATTTTGGATCTCAAAATTTCTCTAATGTTGATCATCTACAAGGTAAAAGAGGACTTCAAGAATATAATCTTGAATAATATTTCTAATGAAGTGCATGTATAGTTCAATGTGTTTGTTGTGCTAACATTGAATTGGGTCTTTGTCATGCTTAATGAAATTCAAATTGTCACCTCATAGTGTGGTTGGATTTTTCCCTCCTTTTTCTCCCCTGCTTTGTTTCTTCTTTCTTCTCTTGCCCCCTTTCCCATGAGACCACCTTTCTAACCTTCCCCACCACAATACATTTTTGTTTCCTTTTTTGTTTTTTTCCCTCTTGCCTCATCTCTTTGTTTCCCTAATTTTTTCTCCTATGGATTTCTTGTTGACATGTATTTATTCTTCCCCATTAATATTGTTTCATAATAACAATAATAATAATAAGAATAAGAATAAGAATAATTATTATTATTATTATTATTATTTAATTATTTATTTCCTGGCCATTAATCATCCCCTCCCCCCACAAATATTTTAATTCTTATTAATCTGGTTCTCTAATAATTATTACTATTTATAAATATTTTTAATTTAGTTTTCATGGACCCCGGGCCATTTTAATTAATAATTAATAATTACACATTTTTTTGGGTCAAATGGTTCTCTTGGTCCTTTAATAATTATTACTATTTATAAATATGTTTAATTTATTTTTCAAGGTTTTAGCACCCCCGACTAATTTAATTAATAATTAATAAGCTCGTTTTCTTGAGTAAAATTGTCCTCTTGGTACTTTAATAATTATTACTATTTATAAATAATTTTAAATTACTTTTCATGGTTTGACCACCTCTTATCAATTTTAATTAATAATTAATAATCACATTTTCTTGGATGAAATGGTCCTTTCAATAATTATCCTCTCCCCCTCTTATTTATTCATCTCCTTGCACTCTTTTCTAAATGTTAAGCTTTAATAGTCCCCAATGATGGGTGGAGCATCCATCTAAAACATTGGAAATTTCCAAAAGTTATACACAATATAATTCTGAAAGCTCATGCAATATGCTGACTAACTGTGGAAATCTACATATTCAAACTATGTTTAGAGTTATGAAGATTTCAAGACTTATGATATCTATTATTAGGCATAGAATTCCCCTGCAAGAAGGTGTAAAACCTTTTAGATTAGAGTTAAGACAAGTCAACCCAATACTTTTAGTTGTAATATAAAGGAAGTAAGGAAACAATATATTCAAAATTAGGAAAAAAAAATTGATAAATTCATTTGTGTATAGATTTTACAAATCTTAATACAATTATTTTGAAACACAACTACCCTTTACTAAAAATGGATCACATTTTACAAAAGGTAATTGGTGCTCGAAGGATTCCTATGATGGATGGTTTCTTGGGTTATAATCAAGTTGTTGTGAAGAGAGAGACATATTTAAAATTGTTTTTACTATTCCTTGAGGAACATTTATATATGAGAAAATACCTTTTAGACTAGTGAATGTAGGAACAACATTCGAGGGAGAAATCAATATTGTTTTTCTAATGAAAAAAACATATTTAAAGGTTTTTATTTGGATGATGTGACTGTCTTTCAAAATCTAAAGAGGATCATATTAGGCATTTAACAAAAGTTTTCAAAAAAATCAAGTGAAATGGCTTATCACTAAATCCTTAAAAAAAAATTGCCATGACAATAGGAAAATCGTTAGGTCATATTATCTCCATAGATGATGTAAAAATTGATTCTAAGAGAGTTCAAGCCATTTAGAATATAAATTTCCCAGGACATAAGCAAGACGTGTAGTCTTTCTTAGGGAATATTAATTATTGAATAAAGTCTATACCAAAATTGGTTGAAATTGTAAAATACATAACAAATATGCTTAAAAAGGGAGTTGAGGTTAACTATTCTAAATTAGAGAAATCTTCTTTCCATCAAATTATGAGAGTCATAGGGGAAGAATTTGATCTCATATTCCAGATTACTATGAAGAATTTATAATTTCCCCATATATTTTTTTTCAAAACATACAATTGTAGCATTTTTGTTGTAGAAAAAATAGGAAGGGTTTGAATAACCTTAGTATTTTTAATAGAGCCTTTCAGAATGTTGAATCAAAATATGAAATCAAGTAAAAATAGGTTTTTTCTTGTTTAAAGTATTAGAAACATTTTAAGATTATCTGATACATTCTAAAATAGTTTTTTTATGTTCTACATGTGGTTGTTAAAGATATTCTTGAGTAGTAGGATTGTGATGGAAGTAGAGGAAAATTGATAACAAACATCCAGGAGTTTGACCAAGAAATTAGGTTGAGTCAAATTTCAAAACCCTTGGAATTAATGAACTTAATGTTTGTTTTCTTATTTTTAATAACTCATATTTGCTTCCCCCGATGTGGGTGTTAATGTGGTAGATATGTGGGTATTGGGGCTAGTGTCCACCACCCCTTGGGACATGATTGGAATTTAAGGAGGGGGGACACACTTTTCCCCCATATGCATATGCATGTATCCCTCTAGTTGGCATTTTCAATGGTTTAATGGTGGTTTTGAGTCTGGCTTGTTGTGGTGGTTTGAGTGGAGGTGAGGGTTGATCCTCGACCTCTCGCTGCATTCTCTTTAATCAAGCCATGTTGGTGTGGAGCATGGTGTTGAGTTGGGTTTTTAGTAATAAGACATTAAGAGGTGTTTTTGCTGGCCCATGCAAGAAGATGAAGAATTATTGGGGAATTGTGACTGGCTTGGTCCATGCATGGTTTCCTGGAATTTGGTTTGCTAGTGGATTGGTGTCGACATCAATAACTTCTCGTAGTATTGTGGTCTAGGTTGTTCTCTCTTTGCGTATGTCTTTTTCCTTTCATTGTATCATGGTATATGTCTATGAGGTCATAGGGTTGGTAGTTTGGGATTGGGTTGGTTTACCACATGGTCTATGCATTTTAGTTTGGGTTTCTCTGAATTGTTTTAAGTTTGGTAAGGTTGGCTCTGTCTGGTTTAATTTCTTTGATTTTTGGTGTGTGAAACTTTTTTCATGACCAATATTCCCACTACTGGTTGAACATCGAAGTGGGTCATGTACTATTAGTGTTTGTGATCTCATTTTTAGTTGGTGCCTGCTCCTATGTGTAATGGTTTTGGAGAGTGAGTCCTTAGTCGAGGCTACCATGTCCTCTGTCTCTCTCATGGGGGCTTATGCCTAGTCAGAGTTAGGTGTCTTGAGTTATGGTGATGATATCATGGGTTGGTATCCTGGTCTGTTAGAAGTTAAGTAGAGGGGTTCACACTAGCTACTCCAAGTGTGCCCCACGAAGCTCAGTTATGCGCCAAGGTAGAGGATGCAGTGTAGACCATGGGGAGTAGGCTTTGATATGTAGGTCCAGAGAAAAGTGAGACTCTTCACTTATGATTCAAGTACCACTTACTTCAATGTTGTTCTGCTAGATACAAGGAAGGAAATTCACAAGCTTGAGAGAGGCGCTGAAAGACAATCCCATTCAGACTCCAATATTATGGAGGACATGCCAGTATGGGTTCTTGACCCTGGGCACACCAAGGGTAGGAAGAAGCAATACTTGAATTTAGTGGCTCTATAATGGAAAATGAAGAACTTGTTTGGTTTGGTTCTGAAGGACAAGAAAGTAGGGAGATATAATGTCTTTTCCACCCTACAAGACTTTAAGATAATGCTAAGGAACCAATGTTTCTATTTGGATAGGATCAACTCTCACTTGGCGCATGTGGAAAGTCATATTGCCTGTGAATCAAGCAATGGGGATCTATTGTATCCTCCATGCTCAAGTGTGAGGGTCCCTGCGACAATTTCCTCTTTGGACAATGACTAATGATGGAGAAGAACATCATTGTAGTTGAATGGCATTTAAAATGGTTTTCGGTCTGGTTTTCAAAGTTATGGTCTCTTCGTTGGATTATTCCTTGTTTTGTTAAGTGTTGGTGCTGACTTTGGGCATTAGACTTATTGCTTTTTACTTGGCTATGATGGTTATGCATGGTTCATTTTATGTTATATGTATTGGGTTTTTTGTTGTCGATATGCCAGTTATGGCTATCTTGTTTGGTGCAATTATGTTGATGAATCTGTTTTGTAATGGGTCGATGGAAATTGTTTTGGTCATGGTGCAAATTTGGGTATGGGTACTGTGTTTTGGGGATTGAATGAGGAATGTTTGGTCTTGGTTCACCAACCATAGCATATTGAAGAGGATCTTATGCCTCAAAAGGCAATCTATAAAAAACTATGTATCTATGTTTTTTTATTAATATAATAGCCTTAATTTACAAAAAAAGAAAAATAACTGACATTTGTTTAAAATCATTGAATCATTGGACCTGCATCAATGAATTGTCGAATGATTTTCAAAATCATCTTGGTATGTAGATATTTTCTACTTCTTGATAAATGTATAACCGATTAAACATTTAGGAAAATCCCAATCTATATCATTGAGATGGAGAGCCATTAAGTACTCCATATTTAATGATAAGTTATATAGGAAAGGTTTCATTGGGACTCTTGTTAGGCCATAAGGCATTTCCCTCTAAAACCAGCTTCTCACCTGTCATCATTTTTTGCCGTTTGATCCATCCTTAGACGATTGGATTATCCATATCCGTTGATTTAATTGCACTTGACGGGTATTGTTTGGTTTATGGATTGTCCAGATCTGTTGATTTAATTGCACCCGACGAGTATTGTTTGGTTTATTAATTACTAACTGAATTTAAAAACTCACGGTGAATCTGTTGGAGTGGTTGTGTTTATAGTAATTGCTTTATTAGTGGCTATAACTGTTTGCAAAAGGAAGACTCTTGATTTTGGCGAGAGTTATGTTGTTAGTGGTTTTTCAAATAATGATTTCCACGAGAAGAATCAAGTTAGAGATGGAGGATATGGTTCAATTTATCCGGGTAAACTTTGGGATGGTCACATCATGGTAGTGAAGAAACTGCATCAGGATAATTGTAAAATATTCAAACAATTCATCAACGAGGTGCAGATTCTTTCGACCTTTTATCATCCAATCCTAGTTCATCTCTATGGTTGTAGTTCCCCACAAAGTTCATATCTGCTTCTCATTTATGAATATGTTCCACATGGTACTTTATCTGATCATCTTCACGGGGAACTGAAGAAGGATAAAGATCTAGATTGGGATACCCGTCTCAGAATTTTTATAGAGACTGCCCAGGCCTTAGCATTTCTTCACTGCCATGAACTGCCTATTTTCCACAGAGATGTAAAATCTTCAAATATTCTGCTCAACAAGGAATTGCATGTCAAAGTAGGGTATTTTGGGCTTTCAAGATTTATACCAGGTTTGTATTTTCTTTTTTTTTGGGACAGCGCAGCAAGTTTAAGTTTATAGTGCAGTAAGTTTATACCCTGTAACTGCAACTGTAACTGTAGTATGGAAAATGTCTATATAGATGGAACTCTTGTGAATTGATACTAAGACTTGTTTTTTTTTTTTTTTATATTTTCCTACACTAAAACAATATGAATAACAGCTTCCAAAAATTTAAACACGAATAAATCTATTACATGTACACTTTTATTTACTACATCTAATAATATAATAATGTTTATAACCACATATCCCTCCAGAGATGTATATGTAGTATTTCTTCTCTGCCTCTCTTTGTTTCTTGGTGATTTTCATTCCAAGTCAATATCACAGCCGCACTTACATACAACCAGGATTTAAGCAGACAGACACGTAAAATCTGTTGTAAAAATAAAGCAAAGAAAAAATCCATTGATGAGAGTAAAGCAAAAGCAAAAGTGCCCAACCGTTGAGATTTTATATTTCTTATTATTTATTAAGGCACTTAAATTTTGTTCAAATCAGTGTATCCTAGGAGTTTCCACCATAATGCATGTTCTTAAAAATTAAGATCACCATTTAAAAGAAAAAAGAAAAAAAGTAACCATCTAAAAGAAAAAAGAAAAGGAGTAACGATCACATTTGTTTTCTCTACAATTCGGTATGAAATGACTACTCATTAAAAAATTCAATTATTTGCAAGAACAAAACTAAATCTAATTTTATTTAACTTGTAAAGGTTTTACATTAACCTTATTTTGAGTTGGTGATTTTGGAGGTGTCGTCCTTAGTTAAATACCATTTTCAATGTAATTTGGGAATTGAATTTGGATTAATGTTCTGATCTATGTAAATGTTTGTTATTATATTAAAAATTGTACATACAACTAATAAGGGAAAATGAGCTTTTGATATAAGTAGCTATGCATCAATTAATTAGGCCGATAGGCCTTTTTTTTAATCAATTTAGTAGTCTACACTTTCATTTTTTGATTGACATCTGGCATATGATTTTCTCTTTGACATTTGGCTACATATCTTCCGTAGTTTGACAGCTGCCTACTTGACATCTGCTGTTTGACATCTGGCTACCTGACATCTAGCTATGGCTACCGTATTTATGTTGCAGAATTATGCTATCTCCAGTTCCTAATTATTCTAGTGAATTTTCCTATGACTGTTTCCTAGCGAATTAGTTGGGTCCCAGATTTGAAGCAGCCGTATTCACCAAAACTGGGTTGTTTCCATGTACGAATGTTTTCGCTCTGCGAGCTGCTATAAAGCAGGCCATCGCCAGACACGGTGACAGCCTATACATGGCCCTCTTTTCTCGCCATTGCACTGATGCATCGGTAAGATTTTTTGTCCAGCAAAGGCGTCACGACTGGGTAGTGCAGAAGAGACAACGATTTCCACGGGGAAGGACATGCAAGGGGTTTCTCAATGAGAAATTGGTGTATGAAGAATCAGGGATTCGATTGTAGAAAACTCTCCAACATTTTTTCAAGGTTCGGACAATCAACCATCTCGGATGAAAACTCGCCTTTGCATTCATATCCTTCTTCAATTCTCATATTGATCCTATTAGCCATCGAAATTGATATCAGGTGATCTCTGCCAACAATACCTGAAATAAATTGAAATGCGAAACTAACAATTCGAATTTGGAACAACGAGAAGATACAGGCAGGCAGAAAAATGTATTCAGAATTTTGGGAAATCGCCGACCCAATTCTTCATCTAGCCACTGCTGAAACCTTCGAATCAAATTTGGTACGAATGCATAATATACTAAACAACCATAGAGAGAATACCAAGATATGCAGAGATTTTTTGAATGAACAACAATCGATTCAGGAGTGGTTAAGAATGTGTCGGCTATAGTGAGTGTTCCCAGAAGGATGAACATATCACAAGTTGTTCTCCAGTACAAACTTAGACCGTAGATCATGCCTAATGAAATTTTGAAAAACCTACAGAGCTTGGACTTTGACTTAGACTTAGACTTGTTGGTACATACTTCGTTATAAAGGCTTGTCTTCATTTGTAATGTCTAAGGAAGTGAAGAAGGATGGACATGAATAATATTGGAGGGTAATTTTTTTAAGGGGAAAAATAGTCGTAAAGTTTGTAAAATAATAGAATTGAAGTTGAGAAAAAGGTTGCTCGTTGTATGCTTTGATGGGTGGTTGTATTTTGTATGGATATTTTAATTCGAATAAAAAATGGGACTAATTAGTGATTAAGACAAGGGGTGAGATAAAAAATTCTTTAATTAGTCATTGTATGCTTTGATGGGTGGTTGTATTTTGGATGGATATTTTAATTCGAATAAAAAATGGGACTAGTTAGTGATTAAGACAAGGGGTGAGATAAAAAATTCTTTAATTAGTCGTTGAGATATGCATTTTCAATTTATTTTTTATTTTTTTGGTTGGGAGCAACTTAACTTAGAGATAAAGGAATAACTTAATTTTATGATGTGGAAACTTAAGGCTAAAGCTATAATTAGATTTTGTTATCACTGTGCAAATTAGAGTATACAAAACCAAGAAAGAAAATAAAGTGCGTCTCTTGAATTCTGAACACATACTTTGACGTGTTCATTGGAAATTAGAAAGTTACTTTAACATGTTCACTGGCAAATGGAAAGTTAGATTCAGGGCGGCTAAAACAAGACCAACAAATATTTATTTGTTCGTCTCTATGGAACAGGCCTTGGCGTGCAATTTGTGTCGAATGCAGCTCGAAAAAGAATTAGATGTCTCATCCATACTATTAATATATTCACTATGTTTTGCTACATTTTTTTTTAAATTTTTATAAATGAATATGTATAGGGAATCATACCAATCTGAGAGAGCCCAAACATCTGGCCATGCAAGATTCAATAACGTACAAAATACTTCATCTCCATAGTTAGTACTAGAGATAAATTCGTTGTGCTCTTCAGTCTTTATGTTCACCCTTGTGACAAAAATGCAATTAAAAAAATGAGCCTGCTAAAAGATAGAGGTGAGACTATAAAAAATTTAGTACATTCAGTTGCAATAACATGTTTATGTAGTTTCCAAAATAGAAATATGTTAATTTATCATGTAAATTTGGACCATATTTACAAAATCTCTTCCTA
Source organism: Pinus tabuliformis (assembly GCA_031772625.1). Classification (NCBI taxonomy): domain Eukaryota; kingdom Viridiplantae; phylum Streptophyta; class Pinopsida; order Pinales; family Pinaceae; genus Pinus; species Pinus tabuliformis. Next base: position 873,262,983 of record CM062819.1, read on the forward strand.
TTAATATTAGCACATTTGTGTCAACAGTGGATGAAAAACACCAATAAAAATGAATCATAGATAACCATAAGTTTTCCTAGATGAAGTTATGGATGAAATACACCATATAAATTTTCCATATATTCCTCGTACCATCGATGATGTAGTTCTTGAATACACATCCAACAGTATGCCTCAGGGCCAATTGCTTATGAGTAATTATGGGGTTTGATTTCACAACATTTGACTATATCTGACAACTAAAGGAGTTGCAAAGAACCATAATTAACAATTAGATAAATCTAGCTTTAAATGATGAAGATTAAGAAAGAGGACTACCATATCTCCATCATTCAATTTGGAACCTTCCATCTAATTCCAAAATATAATCACCTATAAACGTAACTAGAAAATTGTAAATAAAAGATAATGAACATAATATATGTCAATTTTGTCAAAATATTCTTATAGGTTTACAATACCTTTAGTCTATCATGTAAACTTAGAAGTTGATTATAACACAATTTTTTATTAATTTCAAAAAATAAAAATAATTGATAATCAAAATAGTGCATTTCAATTTTACAAAAAAGTCTTAATAATAAGTACAAAGCCATGATATTGATAATATTTAAAATGATAAACATGGATATTGGTTACTAAACCTTTTCCTATCAATATTAGATTATTTGAAGTCAAAGATAATGAATAGAATGCATATCAATTCAACAAAAGTATCCTTAATGATAATGATGAGTGTAAGTCCGTCTTGCCAATTTATTATGTGAATTTGGACATTGGTTATAAAACCTCTTCTTATCAATATTAAAAAATTGGAAGTAAAGATAATCAACATACACATAATTATTCTTAATGATGAGAGTGAGACCATGATATTGATAAAATTTATAATACATCGTCAATATATTTGTAATGGGAGCCTCATTTTTATTGTATTGGATGCCTTAGTTTAAAGTGTATTGTTTACTTCTAAACCTAATGCAATTTATTTGGTTTTCCCTTGATGATTATTTTCTCTTACCCATATAGTTCCTCATGGTTTTTGAATGTTCAAAATTCATCTATGTTGTATCTTTGTTTTCATGAAGTGGTTGTTAACATATCACATGAAATAAAGCACAACTATAAGAGAATTTGAAAAAAAAATCACAATAATATTTTGAAATAAAAATAGCTAAATGAAAGTGTATATTATCTATTTTTACCAATAAAAATACAAATCCTTATGATCTCATGTAATGAATGGAATCTTAAAATCTTCCTAGGGTTTTTAATTTTAAAATTTCATATGCAGATGTTGTCTTTTCCCCCCATGAATGGATTATCATAGCTTTAAATAAAATATATCACATATGCATTTGAGAATTTAAGAAATACTATAAAATATTGTTTATTTTGATGTGTAAACATTATTTATATTTTTGGAATTATAATGATATATAAAAAAAAAATTCAAAATGTAAATTTTATTGATATGGTTGAAATAAATCAAATATATAATTATCATATAAATCTTTACTAGTATTTAAAAAAAATCATCGTTTTGCTTTATAACAAATATATATAATTTCCTAAATGAGATGTGGTTTCCTCTTAGTATAAATTATCCATTCTAGAAAATCAATATTTCTTCACAATAGTTCTAAATATTTCATTGGTAAAATAAGTGATATATTATATCTTGGTCAACTTTCATTATCTCAATATTTCAATTATTATTTTAATTGTGTATTACCAACTTAACACAAATACACTAAACAACCTAAATCTAAATCAACAATTATTATTTCAAATCAAAGTACAATTTTTTCAATTTAACTATCCTGTCGACCTCTCTTTGCACCTTTTGGGGCAATTGCTAGTGGTACACGTTGGTATCACTCTAAATGCAGTTGTAGTTGGCCTTCAGGTTCCCCGCGTCAGAGGAAATAGTTGCTCAGCTTAAGGAAATTACACAATATGGATCGTTTACAAATAGCACGACGATCTTTTCTCCCATCGCTATGCAAGATTGTCCACTGGCTCGGCGGAAGCTTCTTTTCCAACACCAACAACAGTTATGGTGGGCCACGTATAGATTAATTAAAAAAAAATTATGTGGATTGGTGAGATCGAATAGATGATATTTTATTTTTTTATATATCAAAAGGTTAAATTAAACTTTAATAGTTAATTATTCTTTTCTTTATTATTTTATTTCAAATACATATATTCCTCATAATTATTGATGTTTAAAACAATAATAACTTTAAATTAAGATTAAAAAATAGGAGAAAAGTTAATAATTCAAAAGTAAGATTAAAAAAATAAGAAAACAGTTAAAATTAGAGTGAGAAGGAATCATCACTTTTAAAAAAATAGAATTAAATAAAATTTACAATAAAATAATGTGAAATTTGTTTTATTGTAAGAAGATATAATTTCATTTTAAGACTATCAACATTAATTAACTATTTAATTTATTTAATTATACTAATTTATACTTTGCTTGGCTTCATAATATATAGGAAAAAATATTTTATTATGTAAATAGTCTTCCTTCTTGTATGGAATACTCCCTTTATTTCCCTTTATTTCCTTTTTTGCTTTTACTATGGTGTGAAAGGCCCCGGCTCCGTACTTTGGCATTTGAGGTTTCAGTGGGAAAGTATCACTTCAAAGAGTTGTGGTATATTATAATGGAAACAAATTTATTAGAACTGAACAGAGGAATTCAATATGCCATCTGAGAAGAGATAGAAGACCATCATGTTGGATGTTGGAAATGGTGTGCATAACGTTGGATAGCACTTGCATCTTCTTACTCATTGACACAACTCGTTTCCCTCCAAATTGGTACATACGTTTTGCCCTTCAATATGTTAGCTCTGTAATATTGTTGGTTGGTTTGCAGTGTAATGCATGGCATGAATACGAGTATGATGAAACAGAGAATAATATGATGCTCAACGATCATATGATGGCCCTTTGAGTGTTTTGGTCGTTACATTATTCTCCCGAAACATTCTTTAATATTATTTTTTCTTTTAAATGTGCTTTGATAGTTGGGTACGTGAGACTGCAACTTTTCCCATCATTACCATAGTAAATCCTATGATTCTATAAACAAGAATTTATCCTTCATTGAATGAATATAGTGCTCACCCATATCCACAAGAAGAAAGCAAGCTAAAAAGAATTCTGCAGAACATAAGTTAACCATTGAGCAATTGGTATTTCCCATAAATAATCAATGAATAGGATTTAAAAATGCAATTTGTTAATTGAAATTTAGATTGCAAATCATTTTGATACCTGGAAAAGAGTGAAATGGATCAAGAAAAGGACAAGTTCAGGGTGATTGAACCAAAACAGTTTATTTGTTGGCTGCACAGTTGGGGTTCCTTTAACTACAACATGCCTCCCTTGAATTTCTAAGGCCAACTCTATTATTATAACTTGTAGCTTTGTTCCAACCAACAAAATTATTTGTATATTTTGGAGATAAAATGACATAAAACCCAAAGAATTCAATCAAAAAAATTGTCATGATTATTATCTCCCATTATCAATAATTTATTGTCATATAAGTCCAAGATTTTTTTGCACTTACAACTAAGGGAACTAAAGAGAGCCAAAAGAATGAATACCACCCTACTCACAGAAATAAATCCAACCAAAAAGAAGATGTTAGCTTAAACAGTAGCAAAAAATCCTTTTAAGAATATGCAGATTGAAGTCATTGGAAGCAGAGAGAGAGTGTTGAAGACTTACCATACATTGAGAAGCAAAAATATTATAGAAAAATCCCACAATGGAGGATTGTAGATAACCATTTTTAACCATTTTTAACCCTTCTTAGTTCCTCTTTTCTTGTTGCCCTTATTCATCTTACTAAGGAGGACAACATTCTGCTCCTCCTCAATACCTGCAATAGTATCCAGTATTGTCTCCTTCTAGTTGAAGTCATTCCATAGCCTGCTAAAAATGGGAAGTTTTTTTTGGCGAGATGTCATAGACAAAAGGCTTCCAAAAACAACAAGACCTATTTAATGCAATGGCCATTGGGTACTAGCTCTTTACCCTTCACCTACTAATTTTCATCTTCAATGATTCTTTATATGTCACAATGCTTCTCGAATTTATGCCTTACGAGGTCTCCTTTGCAACATCTTGTGCAAATGCTAGTTAACTATATTGTAAAAGAAGAAACTAACTATTTGATAAGTCAACACCATATCGGAACATTTGGTGGACATTATCCATGCTTATTTATTTGGGTCAATAAAAAAGTTATAGTTTGTGATAATGCTACCTATGCCTATAAGCGTTGTATATGGTGAGGTTTCTCGTGGCGACATTATTCATATCCGTTGTGCTCAAAAGTGTCCTCCATGTGCTCGATGCGATATTCAAAGTGTGTCTTCCACTTCTCGGCACGATCTTAAACACGTCCTCCATGTCACATCATCATGAACCACAATGGCATACCACGCAGTGCTTGAACCGATCACTGAATTACAATGGCTCGAGCCGATCATGAACCATAATGGCATACCATGCAGTGCTTGAATTAGTGCTGAAAAATTTATGGCGTTGAAAGTGACCTATAACATAAATATATGATAGAGAGAGTATTAAGAGACCTTATGTTGTCTCCAGTGCCTGCGATTTCCTGGAAATGTTTGATGTAAAAAATATTTGAGAATTTACTGCACAAAGACAATAAAAATATAATTCAGAATAGTATGCCTAAATGAAGAGAAGGACATGGCACATAATATGTTTATGTAGAATCAGAATCAACGAATTACCTTTCATCCTCCCAAGTTACATTGACTTGCAGAACAAGAACAACCAAAACTACCTCTAGAATTCTACCAATAACAACCACGTCAATGATTTAATTGCATTGTTGATTGAAGTCACTTGAGACAACCACCATCAAATACCTTCGCCATCCCTTCACCATTCCAAAAGAGGGCTACCTATACTCAATACTCAACTCAACAAATGGATTTTACCCAAAATTCTCTGGTTGAGCCCTTGAAGTGGACAGGGTAATATCGTGGTCAGTGTTATCTAGTAAACTACAAACACCTTGAGAACTAAGTAAGGCTAAGAAGATTGGGGCTCTCCTCTCTTTCTTACCCTACCCATTGCCACGGACTACTGCACAGCAACTTAAGGATGCATTTACCAGGGCTAACCAAGAAGAAGTAGAAAATCCCACCCCCAAGTTTCAACAAATGGGGAAACTGATTGAGAAATAGGCAAAGAGGAAGTAAAAAATCCCGTCCCCACCCAACCAAATATGAGAAATATGTGATAAGATACTCCGCTCATTGGGAATAATCCAATGGATGGAAGGAATAAGCCATCGAGACTCCTATGGAAAGGCAATGAGCAATGTGAGAATAATTCAGTGGGGAAGAAGCCATCAATATATGATATAGCATATCATCGCACACATATCTATGTTTGACTTGTCCATTTGAGGTGATTATTAGCACCATTCCCTAAGTACACCACTTTAATAGAAATCCCACCCACATGTTTGTTTGTTTGGTTGGGACATACTTCAAAATCTCCTAAGAGAATCCAAGAAGGTGGGGTTCTATTAGTTTTTTCAATTATCAAATCTTATCATTAATTTCGGCCTCTGGAATTTTGATGATCAAATATCTGGAAGTATCACCCATACTCCTGTAGTATAAAAAGATACAAGCAATATGAAAACCAGTCCCATCACCAATTCCTACCTCTAGAATTTTGGTGTTTGAAATCAATTTACAATAGTCCCACCCATTTTTCTATTTAGTATCTTGGCTTCTCTTACAAATACCTTACTAGCTTCCTCCTCAACTTGGCTTGTTGTCCAATCTCTACCATCTGAACCTTAGCCAAAATAACTTTGAGGGGAACCTTTTCCATTGCTGTGGGAAAATCAAAAGCTAAAGTACAAATAGGTGATGAACGTGACACCTTTCAGAGGGAAAGCTAGCAATAGTCCATGAGATTAAGTCATCACACACCAGTGGTTTCAAATTATCGACCATTTGTGTCATTTGAGTGTAAGACCGTGTCCATGTTGCAAAGAAGGTTTCTAATGGTCAATAATTTTTTACACATGTTTATTCACCATGTCATCATCATGCCCTTTGACTGTATGATTGTGTCCATGTTGCAGAGAAGGTTCAGTGTTTTCATTCTCACTCTTCTTTTGTTCGCCGAAGGAAAAAGCAAATAGACCAAGCCACCCCCTATTTTCTCCCCACACCAATCTGAATGGTCTTGGGTTGGAAATGGGTTGGAAATCTTCTTCGAAACATCCCAACATTTTATACCCGGTGGCGCTGATCTTAATAATACTTTATCAAGATATGGATGCCCAAGAAAAATAATTACTTAACAATGCAAAATATTTCTCATATGGCATTATGATGAATTTGTACCAAAATTCTAATAATTCTCTAGGTAATTCAACTACTTATTATCATTAGGGAAATTAGTTAGCCAAGTTCTGTTATAAAATTTGATTAAAGTCACATAGAGAACAAATTTTGATAAAAAGAGAAGTTATGAATCTTAATTAAAATATACATTATGGAAGGATAGAATTAGTGCCAAAAGGTCAATAAATACATCATCTTTTCAATTAATATATGGGACTCATTTTATTTTTTCCATTCATTTAGGGATACTATTAATGAAAATCTTACAAGAATTATAAGAAGAACCAAATGACATACAATGCAAAATTAATTGGTTAATCCAAATCCAACAAGAAAGAGAATAAGTTAATGACATATTTCAAGATTATCAAGAGAGAATAAAAACGTTTTTTGATAAGAGAGTAAAGAAAGGAATGTTTGTCATAGGTGATCCATGTTGTACAAGGATCAAAATGAAAAATAGGAAAGAAAAATAAATTCACACACACATAGAAATATAGAAGAGAGTCTAGTAATATAGTGAAAACCCAATTATTGTAGAACAAAAATTGGCTAGAATGACAGTAACTATCTCTATAGAGATTGATGACTACTGCATTCATTCACAAAAAGCTATTACAAGAGGCCCAAATAATGGAATTTTAGCATAAAAAATAACCTTAGAGGTCCAAAACACTAAACCTAGAAGATGAGGTGCTAAAAGGTTTGTGTTCCTTGAGGTGGTTAGTTGGTACATCAACTCTCTAGGTGTGAAACCTTTTGCATACAATCTTTGTTTGGGATGCACAAAAAATTGTTGGAAATAACTATAGGGGAATTACATCTTTTGGCTAGGGAAACAATAAACAAAAAGCTAGAAAACATCACTTAGATATTCAAAATGACATGCATAACGAATTTCATTACTCACTTAACATCCCATTATTATGGAAGTTCATCTATAGTTATGAACTTTTTGGATAATGATATATCAATATTTCAGTTTATGATTCTATAGGGCTAATTGATTTTTTAGTTTGTATACAAATTGGAAACATCATGAGTTATAAGGTTGTAGAAAGTTGTACATATTCGTATACCTTTTTTGTGCAATTAGAAAGTTAAAACCCGTGTAAAAAAGACCAAAAATTGTGTTGTAGGACAAAGAAGGAAAATTGTTTAAATTTAACTTCGTAAAATGCATACCAACTTAAGTGATATACAATCATAGTGGTGAATTTTGTATGATGAGATGATGAGTACATAGGCTGTTGAGTAATGTATTCCTTAAGAAGAGGTATGTATTCCTTAAGAATAAATGCACACTTAAAATGTAAATTATGTGTTTTTTAAATGAAGACATGGCATGTAATGCACACCCTAGAGTGAAAGATGAAATCCTTGTGTTAGGATTTGAACGATAGCTTCCTAAAACCATAATTTTATTTAAAATTCATAGGTTTAGATCAATTATGCACATTATGCACACTATCCTTATGAATTTCAAGAAAATTGAGCATTAACGAATATGTGCTCCTTATTAGGGGAAAATGTACAACCTCAAGTAAAAAGGCATGCTTACCAATCTTAATTGATCCATAACCGAACGCCCCTAGCATATCCTACTAATATATAATTGAATATTAAGTGATCCACTATGTTGTTGATAATAGCTTGAACTTTTGGTTCTAGACTTGGTGTATGTGTATGTGTTTATAAGTCCTCCTTATTCACTAGTTGGTTAGGTATGCATATTTTCGTTAACAAATAATCCAATTGAAAAATTATGTACATTAGGTAGATTTTGAGGTCTAAAATAAGCCTCATAAGGAAAATAATAAATAATAGTTAAAATAATAAAATCAGAGTTATGAATTTTTAAAGGAAAAGAAATGAAACTAGTTTTTTTTAATTGTGTTTTATATTGATCTCCTTATAGGTTTACTGAAATGTCAAGTGTAGACACCCATTGTATGTGGAATTAAATTCCACATGAAATGAATACCCATTATGCATACTTTTGAGTAGTCTCACACTGAAAGAAACATATTTGTTTCATGTATTTTCAATTTTTTCAGTGTGGATCTACTCAAAAGTATACATAGTGGGTCCTAATTGGATGTGGGATTTAATTCCACATCAAATAGGTGTCTACACTCGATAGTTGAGTAAAAATACAAGGAGATACGACAAAAATACAGTTTAAAAAGTAGTTTTTTTCTTTTCCCTCTAAAAAATATTTACCCTTAGAGACGACATCATCACCTTATATATTATTGGTTTATTTAGAGTTGATTTTCTTAATAATTTTTTTTGTTTGTTTTTAGACCCATTTTAGACCTCAAAATTAACCTAATGGAATGTCATCCATTCAAGGGTGATGACCATCCTTCTAATGCTAAAAGATTGAGACAAGAAAATGACTAAATCCAACTTCATAGGTTCTTGTGGTAAAAGAGACTTATTAGAATATTTTTCATTGAAATTGTGAACCCTTTGTTGTTCAGAAATCTAGGGAAATGATTAGGTTAGGGTTCATTAAATGATTTCTCTTAGATTGAAAAATTCTTGTGATATTATTATATTAGTGCTATTTCCATCATCAAGACAAATGCCAAAAATAAACAGACACAAAAAGAGGAACACCAGATGTAGGCATTCTACTAGGGCAAAACCCCTAGGAAGGAGGAAACCTAGTCAAACTCTTCAAATAGTATATTCAAATCAAGTTGAGATGACCATGACACTTCTTACCTAGAATGAGAAAACTTTCCATCCATCAAGTCAGACTTGTTCATAAATAAAACATCTGGTAGTCCATTTCTTCATATGTAGTTCATCAAGATGCTCGCCTTTCCTTACACTTATGTGACTTCAACTTCTTCCATTCATATAGAATTTTGGTCTTGTGTTCTTAGAGAACTTTGATCCTATAGTCATCTAATACTTCGGTCTTATAGTCATATAAAATTCCGGTCTTATAGTCACATAAAGCTTGAGTCATGTAATAACATGATGCCTAGACCCAATAGTCACCCAATACTTCGTTGTCCTATAGATGATCTGAATTATCTTGATAACCATAACTTTTTTGTCCTGTAATTTATATCTTAACTTCTTGAAAACCCCTTGTTGGGTCGATTTCACTTGGGTATATATAGTTGTTTGTGCCTATAAATTGAGGCCGACATGAATAATAGGAGAATCCAACTTATGGAAGATGAAGTTGGAACCAATTTAGAAGAGCTTAAGGCCGACTTGATGGATGGAGGGTTTGACATGACAAAATAAATTTCTTTTTCTGATACCATGAACCCAAGAAGGGTTTCTTACATAATAAAGTTGACTTTGACTCAACAAAAATCCTGGAGCACTCAATGGGTGCTTTTACCTATTGACCATTGACCCAAGCATGAAACCCATGCTTTAATAAGTCAATAAAAGTTTAATTTTATAAATAATTTTGCTTTTCTTTCTTTTGATAAATATAGGACTCAAATACAATTATGAAGACCGAAACTAGTTACATTCTTCAACACTCCCTCTTAACTAGGGAGGTCTTCACAATTACATACACATAAAGGTACATGGAAGATCTCAAAGTGATATGAACTACGAAAAGTTCTAGCACACGCAATGCTACAAATTAGATAACTGACCAAGGTACTCTAATCGGATGGGACTAAGGTGAACTCAAGCTTTATCCTCTAGGTATCGTCAGGATTTTAAGCTCTATCACCAACCCTGGGATCTAGGTGTGTATCGAAGGTCGGAGCTCCATGACCAACACCACCCTCCTTACTTCGGGATCTAGACATTAACAAATATATCGACCAAATGTCCCCCCAAGCATCTTGTTGCCACAACATGCTTCATCTCTCTTATCAACTAAATTAGATATATATCGAACAATCCAAGCATACTTCAAATGTTCAATCTTTTTATGGAGATATTCTACACAATCACAACCCCAATTAGTAATAAACTTTCAAATATATATACAAGAAAATACAAACCTTCAGGGTCCTCAATCATTATGATGATACTCATATCATTATCAAGTTATCAAATATAACTTGTTGGAAGCTTTCTTCTTTCACTTTTTCAGTAGCACTATATACAGTCTCAGTACTCTTCAAGTCTTTTGCAAATTCATCTGTAGTACTTTCATTCAATATTTGGTTTTATTTTTTCTTCATTGTATTTGTTATGACTGGCATAATATGCCCTCCCTCTTAACTTAGGGAGATCAAAAAATTCCTTCTTTTATAACATTGAAGAAACTTCAACCTTTTAAGGCCTCATGGCATCAAGGTCATCTTGATCATCACCCTTCTTATAGCTTCCTTCATCATGCTCATCATTATGAACATCTTCAACATCTTAAAGATTATGTACTTGCAAAAACTTTAATAACAAGTAAAACCAAATACAAACATATAGAAGCATGAAGTTAATTATATCAAAATCAAGTTATTACTATGGAAGCACCAAAAAAAATTTAGACATTAAAATATGCTCAAAAATCATAGTGCTCGGAATCATCAAAAATAGGTGCCAAATCATAGATCTCGTCGTTCTAATTCCAACGATGCCTGAATCGCTTCAATCCGACACCATATGTGAAAGTTATCACGTTATGAAGTTTTTTCCCAACCAAAAAAAAAATCAACTTGAAGGGTTGACTAGGCTACTGATTGTGCAGGTTGTACGCTGACATCAATACCTGACTGGGCAAGTGCAGTGTGTAGTACAAGCCTATCTCATGAAGTCACATGGAAATATCGTACTGGTTGAGGTCTCACATTTTTATTGGTTGAAGGGTTGTAAAGTGGGCCAATGATGAGGCACCACATGGCCCAATGGGAGGGCACCACGTGGTCCTCAGTTTTCATGCCAAAAAATTATAAGGGTTGATAGGCCTTGGTAGGGTTCGACCCCTCAACCCCCTGCACAAAAATCCAACGTTTTACTGTTATGCCATGCCTTTGGTTCTTAATATATGGTGTACGCCGTTTATATTTGAATCCAAATCATTGACACGTTGGGGGAGGAAAGGTTGGGACAACGGGCCCACCTAACTTGCCTTGGCCCCTCGTCGCATATAGTACCACATGACCCACAATGGAATGACGAGAGGTGAAAGTAGAGGGGGTTGGGATTAAGCCTTGGCCCCTTGTTCCATGGTTCTATATGTAACCACATCACAGGGTATGGCGGAGGGGGCGAGCGGATAGGCCCTTACCCCCGGTTCTATCGGACACCCATATGACTAGTGGAGACAGCTAAGTCAATGGGTGTAGGTGGTTAGCCTGACCCCCAACCATATTAATGACACATGATCACGACCAATGGAGTGGGGGCTAAGCCGATGGGGGTAAGCGGTTAGCCCAGCCCCCAACCATATGCGGCCATGTGACCACCCTTAAGGGCTAAAAATTCGGTGTTAAGACATTATGGTGTAATTTAACTGTTCGAAAAATTGCGCCAATTGTGGTGGGAATTCCTCCAGTCCCAGGAAAAATTTCCGCTCTACGGTTAGCAGAAAGGAAAATTTCATCACATAGTTAGCCAATTTTGCCAATTTCCTGGACAGATAGGAGGGAAGTGGAAAGAGGCCTAACTTGGTCATTCTTCAACTTTTTTGAGCCCAAGAAGAGCCTACACAATGTTATCAACTCAATGGAAGTGTTATTTTTGTGAAGAGCCAGGCAGAGATTGTGTTTGGATTTTTGAAGCCATATGGAGAGCTTTTTTAGCATGGAAAGAGCCTAGACATGGGTTTTCCATCCTTCTAGACACATCTGCAATAACTGATTCTTCATTAGAGTAGCCATTTTCAGTCTATTCTCAGTATGTTGGTGAGAAAAGACCATTTTAACACTTCATTATGAAGTAGTTGTTTTTGTGCTTTTTGATCTCAAAATGAGTACAAGGACCTGTTGCCACATTCAGTGTGAGAGTCCTTTTTCTTTTGTTGATATCATTTCTTTGTTAAAGGGAGTCAACTTGTGAGTGAGAGTTCTCTGAAGGATAACATTTCTTTGTAGGAGAAACAAGTGCCACTCTAGAAGGAGGTTTACTCTACGAGTCAAATATTTGTAATGTACTCTTTTTATTGCTGAGATAAATAAAGAATCCTAGCCATTGGAGTAGGGCTCAGAGACGTATCCCGGGAGGGGTGAACTCCGTTATCACATGGTTGTTCATTTTTACCATGTTGGATTGCATATGATTTTGTTTCATCTTTAAGTTCATTGAAAACGTAACTATTTGTAATTAGAAAAGTTGAAAACTAAGTTAACGTTTGAAGACCCAAATTTATCTTGCAAAGTGTCAGAGGACGATCGATTTCCATTTTTAGATCACGTGGTACCAGAGCAAGTTTTGAGCAGATTGCAAGTATGGGTGAAAGTTGCAGAATGCAAGGCTCCTAGAACTAGAAGAAATGAAATCTTCTCTCCAAGTGGAGAACATGGAACTAAGAAGATTTCTCGAAGCAGTAGAGGATGAGAAGAAGAATTTGTGCTTGATGTTGTAGAATTTCATTGAAACTAAAACGAGGTAATGTTATCTATTGAGGCTTCCCTCAAGGCTCAACAAGTTTGTGGTTATGGGATGACTAATGTTTGTACCCTTTGTCAAATGAAGAACACTACTTATATGTTAAATCACAAGAGTGGTTTTCATGAATCCTCATCTATCACTTCATATACAAAAGATAAGAAGGAGGAGATGGATAAGCTCCATGAAGAGGACGAAGAGTCTCAAGCAAAAAAGGAGGTAAAAGATACTTCTTGTTCAATTCATTCTATTAACAATGATCATGCTTCTTTTGCATTATTTGAGAAACATACCAAGAATATTGGTATGAAATTGTTGACCAAAATGGGGTACAATGGTAAGGGCCTTGGAATTCATAGTCATGGTATTGTTAATCCTATTGAGGTGAGACCGAAACCTCAACATGAAGGATTAGGCTATGTTCAAGAAGAAGTTGGAGAATGCTCCAAAAATTCAAAGTCAAGGAATTCTTCAAGTGTGAAATTCGTGAAGAAAGAACCATTGCAGGTTGAAGGAGAATCAAGTCATGATGATGATGTTGATGGAAAAAAATATCCAAAGAGAGATAACCACTTCAAAGGAAGAATTAAGTCAAGTTCTCCTCGCCAGACTCATAATCCCAATGACCATCATAAAAGATATAAATGTCTTGATTATGGAAAGGATTTCTATGACTATAAACAACATGATGATTTGAATAAAATATTGTGGAATGTGTTTCCTTGCACTTTTTGTCATGCACCTAACCATTGTGTAGCCAAGTGCCAAAAAATGAAAGCATTAGTCAAGAAAATGAATATGTCGATTGGAAGTGAGACCAGGAAGGAAAATCCTCTTCCAAGTTCAAAGACATTTTTGCCAATAAATGCTCACAAAAAATTTTGCACTCATTGCAATATAAGTGGTCATTGGATTGAGAAATGTTGGAAGCTACATCCACATATTCATCCAAAGAAGGACAAATAGGTCATGAAATTACTTGAGAAATAGAAGGGAAAAGAACATGCAAGGCACACCATATCCATCTTTGAAGCAGCTCCAAAAGAAAGTGAAACGCAGAGAGAAAACTCCCTAGCCTGGTTGGGTAAGATATGGTTGGACTATTTGTCTAGTTAAACACTGCATTTATTTTGTATTCCACAAGTTTCTTATCCCCATAGTAGGGTATTTTGTAAAAGTGATGTTGTGAATAAATCACTTATATGCAACAATGTTTTCTTTGGCATATTATGCTATTTTGGCTTGTTGTTAAGACAATTTGTATGGGAATTTGAGAGTCAAATTCATGACATTTTGTAAAAGATGCATTTACTTCATGAATATTGTGGTAAGCATCCCAGACTTTGGGATGAGAAGTTTCATTACATATAGCATACCACAATCGTGTTAAGCACTCATCTATGCAAGTATTCCCATTTGAAGCTTGTTTGGGTTATTTGCCAAAGTCTCTTTTGCGTTTTATCTTTGGTAAATATTTTGCAATAGATTGGCATAGTGATGTGGAAAAAGCCAAGAATTTCATTTAACAAATTCAACTATTTCATCAAGGAGTGCAAGAGTAGCTTGAGAAAAGCAAAGCCAAGTACAAAGCAAGGCATGACAAGCATCGAGTTGATCATGATTTCCAAGTGCAAGATCAAGTTTGGTTGCATATCAGCAAGGGAAAACGTCAAGGTAAAGATTGTACAAGACGCCGAGAATTGATGATCATGAAGAGAATGTTCATATTCCATCTATTGAATATTTTTCTCCTGAATATTTAGATGAGTTGTAAGGAGACTCAATTCTTGATAGAAGGATCAGGACTGCACGCAGAGGCAATGTGGAGTACCTTCAAGTGGGACTCAAAGGAACCAATCCAAGTAAAGCAAGATGGATTGAGATCGGGAAAGTGAGGAAGTTTTACTCTCCCTTAATTGCTAAGTAAAAATAGGCTTTTGGTGGTCCAAAAGCTTCCTAGTGGGGAGGCATGATCAGGGATCAAAATATGCTCAAAAATTAAAGAGCCTGGAATCACCCAAAACTAGTTCCAAATCATATATCTCATCATTATGATTCCGATGACGATTGAATTGCCTTAATCTGAAATTGTATTAGAAAGTTATCGTGTTCTAAAGTTTTTTCCCAACAACAAAAAATTCAACTTGTAGGGTTGGCCAGGTTGTTAACTGGGCATGCCATATGCTAAGGTCAGTAGCTGGCTAGGCAAGCATCTTGGAATCGCCTCAATCTGACACTGTATTAGAAAGTTATCATGTTCTAAAGTTTTTTCCCAACAACAAAAAAAGTCAACTTGTAGGGTTGGCTAGGTTGCTGACTGGGCAGGCCATACGCTAAGGTCAGTAGTTGGCTAGGCAAGCATCTTGGGAAGTAAGGGCCAATTATGTGAAGCCACATGGCAATACCATGGTGGTTGAAGTGTCACATTTTTATTGGCTGAAGGGTTGTGAAGTGGGCTAATGATGAGGCACCATGTGGCCCAACGGGAGGGTCCCACGTGCTCCTCAGTTTTCACTCCAAAAATTTATAAGGGCCAACAAGCCCCAGTAGGGTTTGACCCCTCATCCTCCCACACAAAATTCAAACATTTTACCACTACTCCATGCCTTTAGTTCTTAATATATGATGTATGTCGTTTATATTTGAATACAATTTGTTGGCACGTTAGGGAGGAGAGGTCGGGTCAGTGGGCTCACTTGACTAGGCCTAGCCCCTAGTCGTATACATTACCACATGACCCATGAAGGAACGAAGAGAGGTGAAAGTGGAGGGGGCAGATATTAGGCCCCGACCCCCTGTTCCATGGTTCCACATGTGACCACAACACATGGTATCACAGAGGGGACAGGCGGATAAGCCCCAACCCCCAGTGTTATCAAACACCTATATGACTAGTGGTGAGAGCTAAGCCAGTGGGGGCACACTTTTAGCCTGACCCGCAACCATATTAATGAGACATGACTATGACCAGCGGAGCGAGGGCGAGCGGTTAGCCCAACCCTCGACCATATGTGGTCATGTGACCGCCCTTAGGGGCTAAAAATTTGGCACAAAGGCCTTATTGCGTGATTTAATTGTTTCGGAAATTGCACCAATTGCGGTAGGAATTCTTCTAGTTCCAGGAAAAATTATCTCTTGATAGTTAGCGAAAAGGCATATTTCGTCGCACAGTTTGCCAATTTTTCCAATTTGCAGGACAAATAGTAGGGGAGTGGAAAGAAGCCTAACTTGGTCTTTCTTCAGCCTTTTTTAGCCCTAGAAGAGCCTACACATGGGTTTTTGGGTGTTCTGAACTCAATGGAAGTGTTATTTTTAGGATTTGAGAACTGTAAGTTGGACATTTTATAGATCCAAGTCCTTTTGTGTTGAAGGCAAAGATTATGTTTGGCTTTTTGAAGCCATATGGAGATCTTTTTTAGCATGGAAAGAGACTAGACAAGGGCTTTCCATCCTTCCAGATGTATCTACAGTAGTTATTTCTTCATTAGAGTAACCATTTTTAGTCTATTCTTAGTATGTTGGTGAGAAAAGACCATTTTAACACTTCATTATGTAGCAGTTGTTTTTGTGATTTTTGATCTCAGAATGAGTAGAAGGACCTGTTGCCACATTCAATGTGAGAGTCCTTTTTCTTTTGTTACTATCATTTCTTTGATAAAGGGATTCAAATTGTGAGTGAGATTTCTCTGAAGGAGAATGTTTCTTTGTAGTAGAAACAAGTGCCACTCTAGAAGGAGGTTTACTCTATGAGTCAAATATTTGTAATGTACTATTTTTATTGCTGAGATCAATAAAGCAGCCTAGCCATTGGAGAAGGGCCCAATGATGTAGCCCACGAGGGGTGAACTCCATTATCATATGGTTCTTAATTTTTACCATGTTGGATTGCATATGATTTTGTTTCATCTTTAAGTTCATTGAAAACTTAACTATTCACAGTTGGAAAAGTTGCAAACTAAGTTAATGTTTAAAGACCCAAATTTATCTTGCAAAGTGTAAGAGGATGATCAATTTCCATTTTCACATCATTCTTTTATAAAATCAGAGAAAATTTAACCTTTCAAGGCTTCATGGCATCAAGGTCATCTTGATCATCATCATTCTTATAGCTTCCTTCATCATGCTCATCATTATGAACATCTTCAACATCTTAAAGATTATATACCTGCAAAAACTTTATGGAAAGTACAACCAAATACAAACATACAAAAGCATGAATTTAACTATATCAAAATAAAGTTATTACTATGGAAACACCACAAAAAATTAGACATCAAATACCTAAACCTAGTTAGGTTCATAATCAACGAGAGACAAATATTTCTACATATTAGACTACAACTTCTTGCTAGGGTTTTGTCATAAAACCTAGACTTCATCTTCGAGACATAAACCCTTAGATATCAACAATTCAATCAAATAACAATATATTCATAATGTTATACATCTGAGATTTCAACAATATGCTTTTAGAATTACATGTTAGACTCTACCAGGATTTGTTGCTAACCCTAGATTTTATCATCAAAGCTAAATCATGTCCTAGAATATCAATCTCTACTAGGGTTTTCACTAAAACCCCTAGATTTCACAAACTAAAATATGAGTGTTAACAATTAAGTTAGCATACTTTCATATACATATCTAGGATGCACTAGCATTTCACAACAATATCTACTAGGTAAACTCAAGATACAAATCTCGAATAACTATTGACCAGGCTAGTGTTTCGATCAAATAGATGATTATACACCTAGGGTTTCATTTAGAAATTAACAACAAACCCTAAAGAGCTAGGGTTTTTACCATAACATTAACAAAACCCTAAAATTCAAAAGAATAGGATTTCACTATATGTTCTAGAATTTATCAATAAACCCTAAGAAGACTAGCGTTTCATAATCGACATTAACATGCCCTTAATAATAGCCTAGGGTTTTACAAGAATGGTCAAACATCAAGAGATAGTATAATGAGGGTAGATTCAATCTAATGATTAATCACCCTAACAAGAATATTTATGATTAAAAACCCTAGACATGAAAGAGTTAGTAATGTAGAACAAACTTTTAAAATGACCACACCTTGTAATATGAAGAAGATTTACTATAAATATTTATACATACCTTGAATTGATCGTTTTACCAACCTGATAATTTTAATGAAGGGGTCTCTTTGAAGAATTTTCATCTCCTTGTTTTTCAAATTGTGCTATAAGGATTTTATTTGCCAAGTCACCATATCTGCAATATTTCTCGACATGTACTAACAAGAATATACTAGATCTAAACCCAAGAATAAATTACCTTGAATGAATTCAGAGAGGGTCTAACTAGTTCTAGAGGATTTATGTCAAAATTTAAATATCATACAATTCTCTTTTTCATAAAGAATGGTCATATACCTCTAGATCTTAGATATCATGATTTAGAGTTTCATAGAGGGAACAATAAAATAAGATGTACTATATAGGGTCTACAATCCCTAAATAACTAGCCAACCCTTAAAGTCATATAGGTATCCAAGCTCTAAAAACGTGATATACATACCTCAAAATTGCATACCTTTGATTTGATGATCCATTAGACTTGTTGCTACAACTGCATACATATTTTTTAGACAACTAAAAACATAAAGAGTAGTAATACTACTTAATTGATGAAGACTTTGAACTGGTCCTAAGATATTTCCTACCCTTTTATTGATTGTAGTAAATTGATCTTGTTATTTGTCTCCAAGCAGACTTGACTCATATTGATATATACTGCTTCTTTTTAGTAATATGCATCATCTATAAGATATGTACACCTTAACACTTAATGATCTTCAATATTTTATGCCAGGTACAAATATCGTTATCAAGTCAACTTTTTAGGTAATCGTAGAAGCTTGGATCCTATATTTATATGCCCAAATTCTCGTCCTTTAATCACTGTGGTTTCAATTTCTTTTACAACAGGTCTTCCAAATGATAATTTCTCTTTGTTAAAAGGAGATATCATAGATTTTACTTTGGTCACCAACAAAACTATGAATGCCCATGTTCTTGGTTTCATTTTTGGCTTCTCCAAAGATTGCGACTTAGTAATAGTCCTTCAAAATAACACTTGATTTTCTTTGTTGCTAGTTGTCTAGAGCTTCCTTTAAATCTACAATGAGACTAATTAAACTTGGATTCAATAACCCATAATTATGCACAGGCTTCTGAATTTTTGGATCTTTGAAATTAGAGAATTCAGATTCCTTTTGTAGACCTTATTATTTAATTCCCAGAACTACGTTTTTCTCTCCTAAGGAGCTCGGTCCTTTATAAACTATATAATTATCCTTTTAGTCTTAGAGGAAAGAGCCACTAATTTCTTCTAAACTCTTCAAATTCCTATATCAAGTCTGTGACCTTGTTACTATGGTTAGGCTTATGAATGAGACTAGAATTTGTTTTATTTACTTCTAGGAACTCGATCTTAGGAAACTCTTCTTTTCTATCTAGTCTTGAAACCTTTTGTTACTACCCTCTTGTAAAAGTCCTTAGCTATGATACCATGTTGATAAATCTAGGGCAGTGATTAGGTTAGGGTTCGACTGTCGCTGCGACAATGACCCTTCAGAATTTTTCCTATGCTTGTTTTGGAGCCTATGCTAACTATTGTTTCAATGCCCCTTGTGTCATCATGTGGTTTTATTTGTTATTTGTGCAATTTCTCCCAGTGTCACACCCTCCTAAGTCAATGTTTCTCAAGTGTCATCACTTAACCATTAGAAGTGTTTGAGTTAGTAAGTGTATAATTAAGTGAACTCATGGTCTGTCTTGACTTAGAAACTTGCCTTCTTGCCATGCACACACTTAAAAAGCACAAAAAAAAATCACTCATAAAATCTAAAAGCGCACTTTAAGTTGACGAAGACATGCTCTTGAGGTGAGCACACTCCTTCAGGTTGAAGAAGTGCACCCTACCTGGGCACATTCATTCATGCTGAGCAAGGGTGCCCTATCTGGGTGCACTCCTTCGTGTTGAGGACATGCATCCTTTCAAGTTTCATGCATGAGACAACTTGTTGCATGAGGGAAAACTCCTAGAAAATAGGATCCCCCTTAACTCCTCTTAACTAAACTTTCATGTGATGACAAGTGGCACTCATGCATGAGTCAGTTTTGCATGTTAATTTCTTTAAATAAAATTAGTTAATCATTCTTTCCATAATCATTTCATCTGATTTAAGCACAAAACTGGGGAATCAAGAAGCTCTTCATCAACCAGTGCATCAAGTAAGTTTGCATGTTGAATATTTTCATTATTTTTCATCATTTCACTGCCAAATCTTGCTTTTCTTGTTGGCAATCTCTTGTTTTGCAGTTTGTTTGCTGGCGTTTTACCGAATCTCCATCTTGGAAGTGTTAAACCATTGTCACATGCAAGAAAATCTCCACATTATTGAAACCCTTCATCTTCCACCATGCATGCAACAAAAACTATAAAGCCTTGCAAATCATTCTCCTCCTCATCTTAGCATCAAATCCTATTGATTGAACCTATTTCTAATATTTTTACAAGAAGAGTGCACTTCCTGAGCTCGAAGCTCCTTCAGCCTTGAAAAATACGCCCTGTGTAACCATGTTTTCTTCTTGAGCGCATGGGCGCATCATGAAGGCATAAATCCTTTCCCTTTAACCCTTCGGAGTGAAAAAGTGTGCCCTCTTTTCTGGCATAGAGCCTTTCCTTTTAACCCTTTGGAGTGCAACAATGAGCCCTCTTTACCTTAGAGCGCATGAGCGCATGACGAAGGCACAAAGCATCACTCATTCAACCCTTCAGCATGTGAAAGTGCACCCTCCTTTGCCTTGAGAACATAGGTGCACCTTGAAGACACAAAGCTTTGTTTCCCTCATCTTTAGTCCATTTAGAGTGCGACAATGCACCCTCCTTGTCTCCTTAGGTGCATGGAAACATAGGGAAGACCTGAAGGCCCATTTTACCATTCATTCGACCCTTAATGCCCTCTTTCTTAAGTGCATAAGTGTAGTACGAAGCCTTGAATGACCATGAATTTCCCATTCGTGCTTTGAAAGTGTACCCACCTAGTTTGCATCTGTATTTTTGTTTGCATGCAAGTTATTTTTTGTTTTCATTCATAGTTTTTCATGATATATCATCCATGATGGCTCTTTGAACATGATTTATAAGGATTGTTGTGTAGTTAATTGTTTTAATCTTATCTTGTGGTTATGATCGTGATTCCACAAACAGGTGTTTGTGCTACAAGTTGTGCCACTGTGTTGTCATCTGTTGGAGACATACCATCTTGTAAAGTAGCCTCTAAATAAATTTTAGAAGCTAGCATTAATGAACCTATTGTTTGAAAGTTGGAATTATTTGTCTGGCTAGTGGCAGTAAGTGTGTTGGCTTTGATGTCAATAGTCATGCTGGGAGATCGAGTTGGGCAGTTGGCATTGCCTAACAGTTAGCAAGTGTGTTGGCATTGATGTCAACCATATTAGCATGGATGTATATTCTAGCATGATGTTAGGTAAGACAATATTGATGTCCACTAGGGTAGCTATGATAGCATCAAATGCTAGCATTGATGTGCTTGTTGTATCAAGCTCAGGGAGAGTCCTATTATTTCTGCAGCTTCTTGTAGAGAATCATCATAGTAGCAGAATTATTAAAGAATCCATAAAATTATGGCTATGATGGTTGGGAGTCCCAAACTTTGGAGGAGATTATGCCTCAAGAGATCAACTCAAATACTCTTGGAGTTAGAAAAGTTGGTTAGTGGGCAAAAATATCTTTCCAACGGTAGGTGGAAGTCCATAAATGTATCTCGGGATCAAAAGTCATTGATAGCATAAGTAAGGATCTTGAAGTCCTTAGAAGTAAGTCAAATTTCAGAACCAAGGAAGCAAGCCGAATTTCAAAACCGGGAAGCAGGCCAAATTTCGGAACCTGGGAAGTAGGCCGAATTTTAGAGGGTCAAAATTTTGGGACCTCAGAGGGTAGAAATCTCGGAAGGCTGAAATATCAGAAGGTCGAAATATCAGAATGTCGAAATATCAGATGGTGGAAATCTTGGAGGGTCGAAATTTCTGACCTCGGAAGGTCGGAATTTCAAGACCTCGAAGGGTCGGAATCTCGAAAGGCTGAAATGTCGGAATATCAAATATTTATTTAAAAACAAACCTGAGATAGCATGGAACCAGGCAAGCAGGTCGATCTCGGAACTTCAAAACTTTGGGACTTCGGAACCTCGGAATATCGGAACCTCGGAACTTCAGGATTTTGTAACTTCTTATAAATTGAATTCTTTGAAAAGAGTTGAGGGTTTTGGGGAGCAGGGATTTATGAAGGAAATAATTTGAAAAACCAAAGAACCAAGGACCTTTTCTCTCTCCTTGGACAAGACACATGGAAGCAGTTGATTGGCCCTTAGGAGTTTATGGTGGCAAGTGACATCAGTATGACATGGCTATACGAAGGACATGTGGCAGTCAAATTCAACATTATTGAGTGACCTAATGGGGAAAATCTTGGCAACATGTGTCAACAATAAGGAGACGCTACATGGGATTGATGACGAGAGCATGATGTCATCCTGAAAGCATATCAGTGGTCGGGGATTTCGTAACTCTTCCATAATTGCATTTCGAGAAAGCTCTGATATAGGGAGCTCTGCTTTTGTTGGCATCTGGTCATGGAGACCAAAGAACCAAGTGCATATAGGAACATAAGTTCTATGGAGACGCAACATAGGTATTTCGAAGGTCAGATATTTCACAACTCCACTCTAATTGAAATGCAAGAAAGCTACGATACTAGGGACTTCTGATGTTGTTGGAACTTGGTCATGGAGCCCAAAGAACCAAAGGAATAGTGAAGGGTTTAGCTCCTAAGTGTTATGGAGATGCCACGTGAGCATATCGGAGGTCGGAGATTTTGTAACACCTCTGTAATTGCAATTTGAAGAAATTTCTGATACAGGAAGCTCCGATGTTTTTTACTTTTGGTTGTGGAGCCCAAAGAGCCAAGGGTGTAGAGAGAAGACACAAGGAAATAGGCCCTCGACAGGATATTGAAGGGCTTAACACCTAAGTTCTATGTCGTCAGTCATAACACCTTGTCATATGGTGAAAAATAATAAGAGGCTAATCAAAAGGGGCTAAAGGCCAGGCTCGAAATTTTGGGATTTCATAATATCCCGCCTTAATAAAGTTACGATATGTGGGGATCTAAGATTGTATCACAGAGGTGTATGAAGTTGCTGGTTACAACACATGGTCCTATGGTGGAAAAACAATAAGAGGCAAAGAAAAAGGGGATAAAGGCCAGGCTTGAAATCTCACGATTTTGTAACATTCTTCCTTAATAAAGTTATGAAATGTGGGGCTTCGAGATTGTAGCACAGAGGTGTATGAAGGATGAATGAGTCGACAGCTGAGTGTAAATGCGCACATAAGAGTTGGTGTCACAGGAGTAATGGTGACTATAAAGATCACCAAGTCAAGGCAACGAGGACCATGATTTCACAAAAGCTTTAATGAAGTCAATAACAATTATCGTGGGTGGGAGACAGAGGCAGATAGGATCACAATTTGCAGAAGCAACAATTAACTCCAGAACAACCGTGCTTGAGATTTCTTGCACACTACAAGGAATCTGTCATGAGCTGAGACAAGCCATCCCTTATCTTTCTTCCACAGTTCATTGAATTAAATGAATATTAGAACCTCTGAGATATGATATTTATTCACAGAGAGGACAAGAGCCTTTTATGGAGTGTGAAAATTGACTGAGGATTTATGTCTCAGCATGGAGACACTTAGGTTCCCATCCTCATGTTTAATGCAACAACAATTGGTGAGTGAACGAAGCCCAGTCTATGATTTAATGTTGCAGCGATAGAATTCAAGAAAGGGACGCAACAAAAAGAAGGAGAAGTTATGCAAGAGTACACTCAGGCAGTGTGAATGGAAGAGTGATGGCTGATAGAGACAACATCGATCACTATGTTTCAGTGAAACAAAACCCAATATTGCAGTTAAGAAATTGGGAAAGAAAGATTGTTTCTAGTGAGTTGTGTGGAGAGCTATGTGGGTGTGTGTGCATTATTGTGTGACGCCAAGTGAGCCTATGCTGCAGAGAAGAGGATGAGAGTGCCTATGCATAGGAAAGATACCTTGAAACAATCTATGTTGCTGTGTGAGAGGCTGAGAGAGCTTGTGGAATAGAAGAGGGTTGAGAGCAGAGTATAAGTTATGGAGTGTGATCTGTGTGGAGAGATATGAGTATGAGTGCACTGCTAAGAAGAGGCCATGTGTGCCTAAGCAGAAAGAGAAGGCCGAGAGTAGAGAGCCCGTGTGAGTATGTTGCTGCAGAGTGGGAAAAGTGTAGAGAGTGATGCGTATTAGTGTAGATTTTAAATCTAACATCAAGCTACTACATAGTGTGTAGAGAACATATAAGTTGCAGCGGCTAAGGGATGAGGAGAAAAACTAGTTGAAAACAGGCAGAGAGGCTACCAATTATAGTGAGCAGTAAGTTTTCTTTTGAGTGTGGGTTGGTGTCTGCATACAAGAAGTTGGTGCTTCTATCTATAGTGGGTGTCTAAGAAGGCTTGGGGGTTGGTGCCTCCTACAAGTGGGTGCTTGCATCAATACAAGGAGTCACAAGTTCATTCTTGAAACAAATCCATGAATTTGGTGCTTTAGATGGTGCTTCTAGTAGGTTGATTAAGTGTCTGCAAAAGAAAGGAGTTGGTGCTTCCTATGAGTGGTGGCTCACAAATAGATTAATGTAATAGAGTAGATGCTCTCATTTTTACATCAATAACAACAACAAGCTTTAGTGATTTTTTCCCGGAAGGGTTTCCACGTTAAACCTCCTTGTCTCATTTGTTTGCTTCTTATGATGTGTATGCTTGTATTGGTTTACATTGTTGTTTTTATGGATTGTTAATGGTTTCTCTCATATAATGGATGCCAAGTTTGAATGAGTAAACATAAATTGGCATAAAAGTTAAAATTAACCTTAATATTGATTCACCCTCCCCAATATTAACATTGTTTCTAAAAATTGGTATCAGAGCCAAGTTCCTTAAGGAATAGCTTAATTGCTAGAAGGTAGATCAAAGGGAAACAATGGCTAATTAAGTTTGGCTAAAAATAGAAGGAGTTCTAGTTTTAAATGGATTAGATTATGAGCTCTGGAAGATTAGAATGGAACCCTATTTTATGGTAATCAATGAAGACATTTGGCTGTTTGTGATATATGGAGAGAGAAACGAGTTCAATACAGAAGCCAATGAAATCATCATGAAAGGGTTGTCTAAGCTAGATGTTGATAAAGTGAGGCATTGTGAGTCAACGAAGGAAATGTTGACAAATTACAATGCCTATATGGAGGATAAATATAGACATCTCAAGAGGAGGTTGAAGAACCTTGATGCTCAAGTAGTGAACCAGAACATGTAGTTGTTGGTGATAAGAGAAGAAAGAAAAAGACAAAGGCATCTCAAAGGAAAGATGCTCAAAATATTGAAGATCCTTCTTCCAATAAGGAAGTTTCTACCCATCACTCTTGAGTTGATGATGATGAAGAATCAAATGAAAGACCATGTTTCTCAAGAGGTAAGCTATTGCTTTGTAGTAAATGTAAAGAAATAGGTCATTCATTATCTAGTTGTTCATGTGAATCACTTGAAGGTAGAGATAGTCATGCATCTAGTAGTAGTAATGAATATAGACCCACTTTAGTAGCAATAGCAAATGAGGGATCCTATGAAGAAGAATAAAGTATATCCTGTGAAGAAAATAGAGGTATCACTGGAAGTGATGAAGATGGAATACTCCTCATACTTGTGGAAGATTCCATAGACGCAAAGATGGGTTTAGGTCTCTGTGGTGACTCAGCTAGCACCTCTAATAATGAAGAAAAGGATCTAAATGAAAGGATCTATTTTAGGAGGAAGTTTATCTCTGCTCTAAAATAGATCAAGGAGCTATCATAAGAAAATCTCAAGAAAAAGGAGTAGTTGCAAGAGTATGAGCTTAAGAATGAGAAGTTTAGCAAAACAATAGTTGATATAAATGCTCAACAAGAAGAGGCTAGCAGACTAAATGGGAGGCTAACCATTCAACTAGATAAAAGTGAATCTCACTGTGAAAGACTACAAGCTAAAGTAGTCTCATTGAGACAAGAGTTGGAGAAATCAAATAAAGAGTTGTCTCGATACCAAAAGCTTGAGGGGAGCACAAAGGATTTGAATGAGATGATTTTTAAGTAGAGATCCCCTCTCATCAAGGTTGGTTTTGGTTTCAAATAAGAACCAAGCTCCAAAATGGTAGTTTGAGGTTCCAACAACAATAGAGGAAACAGAGTTGTTGACCTTCAATAATAGAAAGGAAAGCAACAACAGTAAGAGAAAAAAGTGAAGCAATAGAATGGTAAGCAACAACAAACATAGTTACCAATCAAATGAGAACTATTACTTCAAAACAAGTACTCAAGCCCAAAAGCCCCAAAAAAAACATAAAAAAACAACCCAAAAATAAAAGTGTTGATTCTGCATCACCATCTTTTTTCGGAGTAAATTTTCAATATTTTTTTAAAAATAACAGTAAAAAACAACAAAAGACATTTTGTTTGGTGCAAAAAACACCTTGAAATTGAAAAGTGTTGATGCCGAAATAACGTCTTCTTTTTTTCCAGGGTACATTTTCAACATTTTTTAATAATTACGTTAAACATAAAATATCATGACACTGAAAAACTTTAAATTTCCAACGATTTTCAAGCATGACATTAAAGATAAAATGTCACGTCTTTGAAAAGCCTTAAAATTCCAACGATTTTTAAGCATGACATTAAATTTAAAATATCACTTTTTTTAAGAACCTTAAAATTCCAGCAATTTTCAAACATGGTGCTAAGAAACAATACTTATAAATGTTTTCAACCATAGCATAAAGATAAAATATTACGACTTAAAAAATCATTAAAATCTTGACAAGTTTTCAACCATGGAATTAAAATCAAAGATTATGACTACAAAACAATCTTATCTTTTCAAAATATTTCAATCATGACATTATAGAAAAATTTATGACTAAAAAATCTTTAAAAATGAACACCTAAATGAAAGAGTTATTATACCAAAAGTAATTTTTTTTTAAAACTAAATGTATAGCGATTTTAAAATCTTAGCCTAAGACAACTTGATACATTGCAAAACAAATTTAAAAATCAACTATCAAATTGACACGCAGTGTAGGTGAGATCAACCCATTGTAATGAAAACTTAGATACCAACCATGAAATTAACACATTATGGGGCAGACTCGATTCATTATAACGAAAAATTTAAAACCAACTATCAAATTGCACATAATGAAATCGGGTTGCTAGAGAAGCATCGACACAGACCCTAGAAAAGATAATATCTATATATATATATATATATATACACACACACACACACACACATAAGAAAACACAAATTCAAATATTGAAAAAAAATTAAAAATAATAACAAGTAATAAAACATAAAAAAACATGACAAAAAATATCAAATATAAAAAATATATAAAAATGACATAAAAATAAATAAATAAATAAATAAAATGTAAAAAAAAAAAAAAAAAAATTAACAATACCATGTAAAAGAATAAAATAAAATAAAAACTAAAAGATAAGAAAAAAAAATAGTTACAAAAAAAAAAAAAATTAATAACTTAAAAAATAAAAATAAAAAATTGAAGTTCCCTAGTCACTCCAGACCCAAAAAAAGAGTTAAAAAAACCATAAAAATGTATTAAAAAAAAAATTACCCTATAAAAATGAAAAACTTAAACCAAAAATAAATAAATAAAACAAAAAATAAATGGCGGACAGGGAGCGAGGGAGGGTTGGGGTAGGGTGAAGAGGGGAAGGTGCGGAGGGGGCCTGGGGTAGGGCAAGTAGAGGAGAGCGACAGTAGGCTGGGGCAGGGTGGGCAGCAAGGAGGGGTGGGGTAGCGGGAGGCAGATGGTGGGGTAGGGTTGCGTGGAGAGGAGAGGGGGAATTTTATTTTATTTTTTATTTTTATTTTTTTAAAATTTAAATATTTTATTAAAAAAATAATTTCAATATTTTTAATTTTATCCTTTTTTTTTAAATTTTAATTGTTTTAAATTTTTTTTTTTTTATTTTACTTTAAAAAAAAAAAAATTAATGCCTTTTTTTAAATTTTTTAATTTAATTTTATGTTGTTTTTAGATTTTTATCATTTTAATTTAAAAAAAAAAAAATTCCTAACTCTATATTTTATTTTTAATTTTGTTTAATTAAATTATTAAATTTAAATATTTTTTTATTTTTTAATATTGATTTTTTTTTAATTTAATTTTTTCCTTAACTTTATTTTATTTTAATTTTTTTTTTAATTGAGGATTTTGTTATTTATTTATTTTTTTAACTTAAAAAAATGGTTTTAGATTTTTTTTTTTGGTTTAATTTGTTTTTCTTAAAAAAAAATGAAACTTTTTCATTTTTTTATTGAATTTTTGATATTTTTTATTTATTTTTTGTTTTTTCCCGTTAAGTTTTTATTCAAATTTTTTATTTTTACAAGTTAATGTTGGATTTTTATTTTTTACATTTTTATAGGTTTTTTGTTTTTTTTTTTTTTATATATATATTTTCTATATTTGATTTTTTTTGTCATGTTTTTTTTTTAATTACCAACATGAAAATCACCAACATTTAAAAAAATTATCCACATTTAATACATTAGAAAATTTAAAGTGTAAAAAATAAGCCCTCTAAACAAAAAGGGTTGATGCTCATCAACATTTTTCAAAATCAAGATGAAAATCACTGACAAAAAAAAATGTTGACACTTGATACATAAAAAAATTTAAAGTGTCAAAAATAAGCTCTCTAAAAAAATGTGTTGATGTTGCATCAACACTTTTCAAAATCAACATGAAAATCACTAACATTTAAAAAAATTGTTCATACTTGATACATACAAAAAAAATTAAAGTGCCAAAAATATGCTCCAAAAAAAGGGAGGTGTATTCTAAATCGCCATTTTTCAAAATCGAGTGATTTTTTGCTACCTCAAAAAAATGGGTACTAGGTAATTTTCTCATTTGATTGGTAACTATGTTAACAACGAGGAGAGCAACAAAAGAGAGCTAAGAGGTTGTAAGAAAGAGTGCAAGGAAGTAATGAAAATTGTCATGGATGGCACAAGAAGAATCAACAAAGGTCCTTTCCCCCTCAAGGACAAAGCCCTCAAAGAAAAGGTATCTTTAGTCCTCAAAATCTCTTTTATGGATATTGTTTTTCTTACAATAATTTTAGACATAAGTCCATAGACTGTAGATGGAATGGAAGAAAATGAGATGTGTTGGGTAGTAGCAACCTAAGAATGCAAAAAGAGGCTAGAAGAAGGCATGTTGACAATAATATAAGGATTGACAAGAATGTTGTCAAGAATAGTAACTTCTCTGCCCCATTCTTAAGCCAAATTGAATGCTGCAATTGTGGCAATCTTGGGCACAAAAGAGAAAGTTGTATATATGAGAAGAAAAATAATGCTTCTCAACATATGCATGCAAATATTACAGCCTGGGATGTAAAGACAAAAAGAAACAAAAGAGAAAAAGAATACGAGTTTGTCTTCATTTCTCTATGTCAAAAGAGAAAGCTAAAAAGAGGAGGAAGAAATCAAAAGAAAACCAGGAAGATCATATTACCCTTGTGGTGGACCCCTCTGTGAGGCAGAAACACAACAAGAAGATTTGGGTGAAGAAAGAGGAGGTGAAGGAGAAGTTTCCTCTAGCCATGTGAAGCCAGAAGAAAGCCCAAACATGGGTAAAGAAGAAATTGGAAAGTAATGCTCCTGTTAGGACTCAACCATTAAAGGTTTGGAAGAAGAAGGAAGATTATCTGCTCAGGGGGAGTAGATCCAATGTTTATCTTTAGTAAAGGAAGAGAATGGCCTCAAGGGAGGCCGAATAAGTCAGATGCAGGAAGATAGAAATAATAGACAGAGAGGTGCATCTAATTGTTGAAGATATGGTCGAATCCCCATGTTGATTACAATAATGTATTTGTGTGTTCAAAATTTATCAGCAATGAAAGAGAGAGGAGTGAAACCAGTCAGGCTTCAAGGGGGGTGCACAACAACATTCTGTGTTGTGAAAAGAAGATGAGTTGCAACAGAAGTGTGGAATGAAGAGGCCCATAGTTAAGTTAGGTCCACAGGATCAGTCCCCACGTAGAAGAAAGGAAGAAGATGCAGGAAACCAGAGAGAATTGGCTCGGGAGGAGATGCTTTGATAGTAGTAGAAGGAAATAATTGTCTACCTCAGGAAGAAAGATTGCACAAGGAATGAAAGGTTTGCATCTTGGTTGAAATACCCTTATTTCATTTAATATTGGTAATCTAATTTTGCCTAGTATTCTTGTGTTCATAAAGCACAATGGGTATAAGATTTCAATGTCCCTTAGTCTTCAGTTGGTATCACCATGTCAATTGATGGTCTGGGTTCACATGGAGTAGCCTTTTTTGTGTAAGTGGACATTTCTTTTTGAGAAAGAGCTATAAGAGGTTGCCTAGTATAGCATCAAATTTGTATAAATTTCTTTGTGCAATTGGTATTATTTAAGCAATAGACCCTATTGTAGAAGTATGATCTCAAGGGGAGAAGTGTTTAATATGCTCAAGAGAAGTAAGCGCGGCCTCGACAACAACACCAGTAGTGGAGAACAAGCTCAATGCATCACTAATGGGTGGTAATTGCAACAACAACAATACCATGAGAAATTTTGATTGGTATCGATTTCATTTTAATTGGTACAAAAGATGCATTAGCAGAGAGAGTATTTAGTCGACAACCATAAGGTGTTGAAAACTAGAGGCATTCAAAGAAGAGGCAATATATGTTCAAGGGGAGCATATCACGTATGTCCATTTTATAGAGCAACAAAATCTATCAGTCCTTGAAAAGAATTTTGTGTAGAAGGATGCACAACAATAACTAGACCCTCGGGCATCGACAGTTAGTGATTGTATAAGGAAAGATAGCTTGTATCCCTTTTCCATTGATGTCAAAGGGGGAGAGAATTATTGGAAAAGTTGTGATGGCCCAAGCAGAGGGAAGAAATCCATTGGTGGCTCATTCAAGGAGATGTGTGGAAGTAGCATGAGAATTGGCCATCAATGTGGAGAAGTGAAGAGGTGTTTCCATCAATGCCAAAGGGGGAGATTATTGGTCAGTTGGAATTGTCTGTCTGGCTAGTGGCAGTAAGTGTATTGGCTTTGATGTCAATATTCATGTTGGAGATCAAGTTTGGCAGTTGGCATTGCCTGACAGTTAGCAAGTGTGCTGGCATTCATGTCAACCAGATTAGCATGGATGTATGTGTTGACATGATGTTAGGAAAGACAACATTCATGTCCACTAGGCTAGTTGTGATAGCAGCAGATGCTAGCATTGATGTGCTTGTTGTATCAAGCTCAGGGGAGTCCTATTGTTGCTGCAATCTCTTTTATAGAATCATCATAGTAGAAGACTTATTAAAGAAGCCATAAAATGATGGCTATGATGGTTGGGAGTCTCAGAATTTGGAGGAGATCATGCATTAAGAGATCAACTCATATACTCTTGGAGTTAACACAGTTGGTTAGTGCTCGTAAAGAGATTTCCAACAATATGTGGAAGTCCATAAATGGATCTCGATATCAAAAGTTATTGATAGCCAAAGTCAGGATCTTGAAGTGCTTAGAAGCAAGTTGATTTTTGGACCCAGGGAAGCAGGCTGAATTTCGGAACTAGGAAGCATGTCGAATTTTGGAAACTAGGAAGCACGCCGAATTTCGGAGGGTCAGATTTTCGGGACCTCAGAGGGTTAGAATCTCAGAAGGTCGAAATATTGGAAAGTTAAAATATCAGAGGGTCATAATTTTCGGACCTCAGAGGTTCAAAATCTCAGAAGTCTGAAATTTCAGAAGGTCAGAATATCATAGGTTTATTTTTAAAAAAACCCGAGATAACATGGAACTAGGGAAGTAGGCCAATCTCAGAAGTTTGGAACTTCGGGACTTCAGAACCTTGGAATATCAGAACCTCAGAAGTTCAAAACCTTGGAAATTTTGGATTTCATAACTTCTTATAAATTGAATTCTTTGAAAAGCGTCGAGGGTTGTAGGGACTAGGGATTTATGAAGGAAATTGTTTGCAAAACCAAATAACTAGGGACCCTTTCTCTCTCCTCGGACATGACACATGGTAGCAGTTGATTGGCCCTTTAGGATCTGATTCATGTGATGAAACTAAAATCGCAGCCATGGGAATGAATGGTATAGCTTCTAATGCAAGTACTAGTTCTTCTGGTAAGCCTATTGAGTCTCAAAATGATAAATAAAGAAGATAGTTTTTTCATATCAAGGTCATTACAAAACATACAAAAGTCGATACATTGTTTCATAGTGGATCTTGAGTCAATCTTATCTCTGAAGCAATTGTCAAGAAACTAAATCTAGAAACCACATCTCATATTAAACCTTACCCTTTGGGTTGGGTATGTGATGATGCAAAATTGCAAGTGATAAGAAAATGTAAACTCAAATTCACCATCACTACTAATTTTATAGATGTGGTAGAGCTTGATGTTGTACCCCTTAACATATGTGGAATTGTTTTAGAGAGTCCATACTTGTATGAAAGAAAAGACATATTCTATCGTCATGAGAACAAATATCATCTTTTTAAAGATGGAGTTGAGTATATTGCTAGAGCACATCGCAAGAAGATGAACTTATCTCTTGTTAGTGTTGGTCAGATGAAAAGGCTTGTAAATTCTCGTAATAATTTTGTGTTGTTGATGATTAAAGCTAAAGATACTAATGAATCTAAAGATTTTACAGGGTGTGATTCTAAACTCAAACATGAATTGGTTGAAGTTGTTAACACTTATGACAGGGTGTTTTAGGAACTTGAAGGGTTGACTCCTAAAAGAGGAATCCAACATGAGATTCACTTGCACCAGGATGCACCACTTCCAAATTTTGGCATGTATAGAATGTCAATTTTGGAGAATGTAGAAATAAAGAAGCAAATTCAAGAGTTGCTTGACAAAGCGATCATCAAGCCTAGAGCATCTCCTTGTCAGTATCCTATTGCCTTGGTTTCAAAGAAATATGGTACATGGTGCATGTGAGTGGATTTGATGCAAGAGCATAAGACTTAGAGGGAAAAATCTTCCAACTTATTCCAAAAATACAAAAAAATCTACAAGCAAAGGAGTGGGATCCTTTAGCCATCAATTTCCATGTTTTTCTAGTTAGCATAGAGATAGAATTTAGGGATGAATCATGTTGTAATAAATGCCAAATAGTTAAGCATAGTGGAGGTTCTCAAGGAGATGTCCTCGCTGAATAGATAGGATTAGTTACGCATAATAGAGGTTCTCGAGGAGGATGTTCCCCTGAACTGATAGTTGTATTAAATAAAACCCTGTTTTAAGGATCTGGTTGTTAATACGAACCAATATAAGTGTAATTTGGATGCTATTGTAATAGGATTTGGACCGCAGGCTTTTGATTGCATATTTTCAAAGAAAAAGGGGTATTTTCTCTATGTATTGGTCGATCCCGGAGGCGTGGTGACCTCCGAAACCTTTCTGTGCATCTGAACTGTATTGTTTGATAACCTGGTATTTGTATGTGCAATTGGGTTCATTTATTTTCTTCTGAAGTTTTATATCAATGATTTGACCTTAATTTTCCAATTAGCGTAGCGGTTGAAGCCTTTATTTTGTGTTTCCTCCATATTGGTGAGCCCTAGCTTCTTTATTTGCATTTTAGATTTCCTTAGACAAAACTCTGTTTTACATAAAGAAATCATGAAAATACTTAGCCGGAATGGAATTCCAGACTTGAAATTTTATTGTACCGGGCTTATACCCTTATCGGGTTCGAACCCTTTATCACATCGCTGAGTTGGAGTGGGGAAGAACTAAACCTTTGGAGTGTCGAAATCCAGAAATATTATAGGGAGGCTTTGATAGCATATCAGGTCCGCGAGTGTTATCGCATCGCAAGTCTTAGCGGCGAGTGCATAGCAGGGTGTATTGGAATCGCCGATAGTAATTTACGATAACACGCATCGGGGGAAAGACCATTTATAAGCCACCGATAGTGTTTTTACAGCGTTGATAATGTTATTCCGTTCCTTTGGAACAAAAGTCCACCAACTGTGTATTTGCGTTTAAACGCATTTCCCTTAGTTTACAGCGCCAATAGTGTATTTTACACTATTTGCATTATCTCCCATTCAAAAGCCCTCCGATAGAGTATTTTATAATCAATAGAGGGAAAAAGTTCTATGGTATAATTTGTGCCCGATACCAAGGGTTGGGGTGATTAAAGGGGAGAGAGTGGAGATTTTGAAGGAAAAGGGAATTTTTATAACAATCAGTCTAGAAATAGATGATTAATACTCCAGTGAGAGAAGAAGAAGGGTTTCAGCCAAAATTAGAGGAGATTATATCAGGATTTTGGCATTTCTCTATATCGTCTGCACCCAGGCCACCATTAGTGGTATCAGAGCAACCTTTTGACACTGAATTGAATCTCAGAAGTGGAAGAAGGAAGGTTAATATGGCTTTCAGAGTTGGACGAGGACGTGGTAGAAGAGGACAGCCTGTTGCAAATGCTGAAGTGATGGAAGTTGTGCAACAAATGCAAGCAAGATTAGAGGCATTAACAACAGGGATAAATATAGATGATGGGGATGTTAGTGAGCCTGAGGTTGAAGCTGGAGAAGAGGAGGAAGCTGTAGAAGTTACTCCTAAGATGAGATTCTTCTAGTTAGTGTTGAGATCCACAGTTAGGCCGAAGACTGAGGTTTCAATATATGAAGGAGGACTTAATCCAGAAGAATTGATAGACTGGATTAATGGCATGGAGAAATTATTTGACTATGAAGAAACAGAAGATGAGAAGAAAGTAAATTTTGCTGTTACCAAGCTAAAAGGCCATGCAGTGCTTTGGTGGGATGGTGTGCAGGCAGAAAGAAAGGGACTTGGCAAGCAACCTATAAAGAATTGGAGCAGGATGGTAGCAAAGCTAAGAGGTAATTTTTTACCAAGTAATTATCAACAAACCTTGTTTAGATAGATGCAGACTCTTAGACAAAGGTCTATGACAATGAAAGAGTACACAAAGGAATTCTATAAGGTAAGCATAAGAGCTAGAAAAACTAAGGATACCGAGGAGAAGGTGGCTAGATATGTGAATGGTCTTAGGATGGAAATTCAGGATGAGATAAGTATATTGTGTCCTAAAACAGTAGAGGAAGCTTCTCAGGTGGTACTGAAAGCTGAAGAAAAACTCCTAAGAATGCAATCTGCTAGAGGGAGAGGTATTTTATGAGGAAGGGGAAGTCAAGGTGGTAGAGGAAGATCTACAACACCTAAAGATGGAGCTAGCAGCAGCTCAACCCAGCATGGTGATGCAAGTGGCAGAGGGAGTTTTTCTAGAGGAAGAGGAGGCAGAGGAAGAGGAAAAGAAGTAAGATGTTACAGATGTAACAAACTGGGACACAGAGCTTTTGAGTGCCCAAAGAATGTAGGAACAAGCCAGAGGAATGCAATTGTTTCTCCAGTTGAGGGAGAAGCACCAACAATAGCAGTGGCAGAAGAAGAAAATATACCAGAGAGAGGAGAATCTTTGGTAATCAATAAAGTCTTGCTCAAGCCAGCAAAGGAGATAGTTGAACCATCACAAAGAAAGACCTTGTTCAGAACAGTGTGTAAGGTTCAAGGGAAATGCTATCAGATGATCATTGATAGTGGTAGCACTGATAATCTAGTCTCCAAAGAAGTGGTGGAGAAATTGAAGCTGAAGACAATGAAACATCCAACACCTTACAAGGTGTCATGGTTACAAAAGGGACATTAGCTGTTAGGGAATGAACAGTGTGAATTGGAGTTGCAGCTGGGCAATTATAAGGACAAAATTGTATGTGATGTGATGCCAATGGATGTGTGTCACATATTGCTTGGAAGACCTTGGCAATATGATAGAGGAGCTATGCATGATGGAAAAAGAAACACCTACAAGTTTGGAAAAGATGGCATCAATCATATGTTGCTGCCCATGAAAGAAGAAGATGCATCAGGAAAGAGTATTGATCCAAAAACTCTATTACTGGGAGGAAAGGAATACTTGTAGTAGATTGAAGAGAATGAGGTAAATTTCGCTGTAATTTGCAAGCCTAAGGTAACTATTGAAATTCAAGAAATGTTGGGCAACTATTGTGATATCATTGTTGATGATTTACGTAATGAGTTGCCACCCATTAGAAGAATCAGCCATCATATAGATTTGATTCCTGGAGCAAGTCTACCTAACAAAGCAGCTTACAGAATGACTCCTACAGAAAATGAAGAGGTTAGGAAGTAGGTTCAAGAACTACTTGACAAAGGGCTGATCAAGGAAAGCTTGAGTCCTTGTGCAGTACCAATAGTCTTGAGTCCAAAGAAAGATGGAGGATAGAGAATGTGTACAGATTCAAGAGCCATCAATAAAATCACAATCAGGTACAGATTTCCTTTACCCAGAATTGAAGATTTAATGGATTTCTTGAGTGGGGCAAAGTGTTTTTCAAAACTAGATCTTAAAAGTGGGTATCATCAGATAAGGATAAGAGAAGGGGATGAGTGGAAAACTACCTTTAAGACAAACGAGGGATTTTATGAGTGGAGAGTAATGCCTTTTGGGTTGTCAAATGCACCAAGTACATTTATGAGACTCATGAATGAAGTTCTTAAAGAGTTTGTTGGTAAACTTGTGATAGTATATCTGGACGATATATTAGTTTACAGCAAGTCCAAGGAGGAGCACATAAGACATCTGAATTATGTCTTACAAAGGCTACAACAAGAGAAATTATTGCTAAATTTGAAGAAGTGTTCATTCATGAAAGAGGAGCTAGTGTACTTGGGTTTTGTTATTTCTGCTGAAGGGCTGAAGATGGATCCAGAGAAGATCAAGGCAATCATGGAGTGGCCTTCACCCAAGAGTGTTTTTGAGGTAAGAACTTTTCATGGTCTTGCTAGCTTTTATAGAAAATTCATCAAGAATTTTAGTAAGATCAATGCACCTATTATTGAGACCATAAAGAAGAAAAAACAACCATTTAGATGGACTGCTGAAGCAAATAGGAACTTTCAGCTATTGAAGAAGAAAATCACTGAAAAGCCTATTTTGGTTCTGCCTGATTTTAGTAAGCCTTTTCAGGTGAAGTGTGATGCCAGTGGAGAAGCAATTGGAGGTGTTTTAAGTCAGGAAGATAGACCTATAGCCTATTTTAGTGAAAAGCTAAATGATTCCAAAAAGAAGTATTCTTCTTATGATAAGGAGTTCTACACAGTTGTGCAGTCATTAAAGAAATGGAGGCATTATCTAATGTCAAAGGAATTCATCCTTTATTCAGATAACCAGGCACTACAGTATATTATGCAGCAGCCAAAACTTAGCCAGAAATTTGCTAAATTGATAGAGTATCTTCAAGGTTTCCATTTTGTTTTGAAACATATAAATGGCCAATCAAATAAAGTTGCAGATGCCTTAAGTAGGAGAAATATATTACTTCAAGAGAGTCAAATTCAAGTGTTAGGATTTGATTTTCTTAAAGAATTATATGAGACATATTCAAATTTTAAAGAGGCATTTGAAACTTGTAAGAATCCTGTTTTGATGGATATGAGTAAATGGTTGGATTATTTCTTACCAGATGGACTGTTGTTTAAGAGAAATGAGATGTACAGACCAAACTATTCAATGAGGGAGAATTTAATAACAGAAAAACATAGTGGAGGACTTGCAAGACATTTTGGCATAGAGAATAATTTTGAACAGTTGAACAGATTTTATTTCTGGCCAAAAATGAGATCTAATGTGGAAAAGTATGTGAGAACTTGTAAAATCTATTAATATGCAAAGGGAAGAAGCCAAAACATAGGTTTGTATGTTCCATTACCAACTCTAGATAGGCCTTGGGATATGGTAAGTATGGATTTTGTTTTAGGCTTACCAAAGAATCAAAGGGGTAATGATTCAATTTTTGTTGTAGTGGACAAATTTTCAAAAATGGCACATTTTATTCCATGCTATAAAACTAGTGATGCTACTCACATTGCTAATTTGTTTTTCAAGGAGATAGTAAGATTGCATGGGTTGCCTAAGAGCATTGTCTCAGACAGAGATTCCAAATTTGTTGGAAATTTTTGGAGGACATTATGGAAGAAATTGGGAAATAAATTAAGTTTCAGTTTTGCCTATCATCCACAAACTGATGGATAGACAGAAGTTTTGAATAGGAGTTTGGGCAATCTTTTGAGAAGACTTACTGCAGAAAAACCAAAGCAATGGGATCAAGTGTTAGCACAAGTTGAATATGCATATAATGACTCACCTAACAGGAACAAGACAAAGTCCATATTGTTTATGGAATGCATCCAAGAGGAGTATCTGAGTTGAGAAACTTGGGAAAAGATAAGATGAGGAGTGCAGAAGGAGAAGATTTTTCTTCAGAAATGTAAGCAATACGTGAACAAGTAAAACAATAGCTGCAGGATAGCAACATCAAGTACAAGACCAGAGCAGACATGAGAAGAAGAGAGGTGAACTTTGAAGTTGGAGATTTAGTATTAGCACGCTTCATAAAGGAAATATTTCCAAAAATGGAGTATAATAAATTAAAGTTCAAGAAAATTGGACCATGCAGGGTACTAAGGAAGTTTTCTGCAAATGCATATGAGATAGAATTACCCCCTGATTTTGGAATATCTCCAATTTTCAATGTTGCAGACTTGTACAAGTATGAAGGTGAAACTATAGATGATACAACACAAGATCAAGAGATACAAGAGATTGATTGGGTAAAAAATTTACCTACAACAAAAGAGTTACAGCCAGAAAGGATTTTGGACAAGAAGGTGTTCAAGAAGACCAAAGGACAGGAGTACTTTCAGTATTTGGTAAAATGGAAGGATCAGCCAACTGCTGAAGCTACTTGGGTAACAGAAAGCATGCTACAGAAGCTGGGCAATTCTGTAAGGGAGCTTATGGATAGGAACCCGTGAAGAATTTTATCCTCAGGAGTCCGATGCAGGAGCATAAGACTTAGAGGGAAAAATCTTCCAACTTATTCCAAAAATACAAAAACATCTATAAGCAAAGGAGTGGGATCCTTTAGCCATCAATTTCCATGTTTTTCTAGTTAGCATAGAGATATAATTTAGGGATGAATCATGTTGTAATAAATGCCAAATAGTTAAGCATAGTGGAGGTTCTCGAGGAGATGTCCTTGCTAAATAGATAGGATTAGTTACGCATAATAAAGGTTCTCGAGGAGGATATTCCCCTGAACTGATAGTTGTATTAAATAAAACCCTGTTTTAAGGATCTGGTTGTCAATACGAACCAGTGTAAGTGTAATTTTGATGCTATTGTAATAGGATTTGGACCACAGGCCTTTATTGCATATTTTAAAAGAAAAGGGAGTATTTTCTCTATGTATTGGTCGATCCCGAAGGCATGGTGACCTCCGAAACCTTTCTGTGCATCTGAACCATATTGTCTGATAACCTGGTATTTGTATGTGTAATTGGGTTCATTTCTTTTCTTCTGAGTTTTTATATCAATGATTTGGCCTTAATTTTCCAATTAACGCAGCGGTTGAAGCCTTTATTCTGTGTTTCCTTCATATCAATGAGCCCTCGCTTCTTTATTTGCATTTTAGAGTTCCGCAAACAAAACTCTATTTTACACAGAGAAATCATGAAAATACTTAGTCGGAATGGAATTTCAGACTTGAAATTTTATTGTACCAGGCTTATACCCTTGTCAGGTCCAAACCCTTTATCACATCACTGAGTTGGAGCGGGGAAGAACTAAACCTTTGGAGTGCCGAAATCCGATAGAGCGACACTACCAGATCTGAAATATTATAGGGAGGCTTTGATAGCATATCAGGTCTGCGAGTGTTACCGCATTGCGAGTCTTAGCGAGGAGTGCATAGCGGGGTGTATTGGAATCACCAATAGCGATTTCCGATAACACTACGTGTTATCGTATCGGGGGAAAGACCATTTATAAGCCCTCGATAGTGTTTTTACAACGCCGATAATGTTATTCCTTTCCTTTGGAAGAAAAGTCTGCGAACTGTGTATTTGTGTTTAAACACATTTTCCTTAGTTTACAGCGTTGATAGTGTATGTTACACTATTTACGTTATCTCCCATTCAAAAGCCCTCCGGTAGAGTATTTTTATAATTCCTATGGAGTTATAGTCCCGATAGAGGGAAAAAGGTCTATGGTATAATTTGTGCCTGATACCAAGGGTTGGGGTGATTAAAGGGGAAAGAGTGGAGATTTTGAAGGAAAAGGGAATTTTTATAACAGTTAGTCTAGAAATAGATGACTGATACTCCAGTGAGAGAAGAAGAAGGGTTTCAACCAGAATTAGAGTAGATTATATCAGGATTTGGGCGTTTGTCTATATCACCTGCACCCAGGCCACCAGGATTTCAGAGCTTTGAACAAGATCAGAGTAAAGAACCAATATCCTCTTCCTCGCATTGATGATTTG
Source organism: Pinus tabuliformis (assembly GCA_031772625.1). Classification (NCBI taxonomy): domain Eukaryota; kingdom Viridiplantae; phylum Streptophyta; class Pinopsida; order Pinales; family Pinaceae; genus Pinus; species Pinus tabuliformis. The sequence goes on from CM062819.1 coordinate 873,303,603, forward strand.
CTAGATCAGTTAAAGGAAGTTGTTTACTTTAATAAGTTAGATTTGAGAAGTGGTTATCATCAAATAAGGATTACTGAGGATGATATTTGGAAAAAATATTTCAAGAGAAAACAAGGTTTGTTTGAATAGTTATTTATGCTATTTGGGCTTTGAAATGCACTTGCAACATTCATGAGAGTTATGAATGATGTGTTGAGACCATTCCCTGATTTTTTTGTCTTAGTCTACTTAGATGATATTCTCATTTTCAGTAAGACTCGTAAAGAGCATGTCAAGAATGTGAAACAAGTTTTATATGTTTTGAAAAAAGAGAAGTTGTATTTGAAGATGTCCAAGTGTTAATTTGGGAAAACCTCTTTGGTTTATTTGGGTCATATTGTAGGAGGGGGTGAATTGAAGATTGATCCCTTAAAAGTTGGTCATTGTGAATTGGCCTAAAACCAACAATGTAACAAAAGTTAGAAGCTTTTTGGGAGCAACCCAATATTGGAGAAAATTTATCGCTAACTTATCACTCATTACAACACCATTACATGCTTTGAAAAGTGTGAAAATGGTCTTTCAGTGGGGAGGAAAGCAACAGAAAGCATTCAACACATTGAAAGAGAAAATAGTACAACACCAGTTCTACACTTCCATATCTTAAGCAACAATTTGATATTCAAACCGATGCAAGCAATTATGCCATGGGATAAGTTTTGATGCAACATGGTAAGCTATTTTTTATCATTCTGAAACCTTTACTGATGCAGTAATTAACTATCCAACTTATGATAAAGAGTTGTATACTTTGGTACAAAGAATGAAGAAATGGAAGCATTATTTGATGGGTAAAGAAACGATTATTCATATTGACCATCAACATTTTCAATATTTACAATCGCAAACCAAGCTACAACAAGCTAGGCATTTTAGGCGGATGGGATTTCTACAACAATTTCATTTGGTAATCAGGTACACGAAAGGTATTTACAACAAAGTTGTTGATATGTTACCAAGGCCTATTGTTAATGCATCTATTATTATTAAGCATAACTCAATCATGCATGAAATTTATATTGAACAATATGCTCAAGATGATGATTTTAAATATGTTTATGCAACTTTAAGTCAAGGCAATCATGTTGAAGAGTTGGATTATCATGTTCATAACAAGTTGTTGTATCATCTTAGCAAGTTATGTATTCCATAGGGTGAAAGAGTCAATGTCATAAGGGAAGCCCACACTTCTCTTATTGTTGGTTACTTTGGTGTAGGCAAAATAGTTGCACAAATTTAGAGGTATTTTTATTGGCCTCACATGAATGAAATTGTTTAAAGATATGTAAGAGGATGTTCCATGTGTGCTACTAGAAAGCATAGTAATAGGAATTTGGGTTTGTACACTCAGCTTCCTGTTCCTTCTCATCCTTGGGAAAGTATTTCTATGGAATTTGTAGGGGGAGTACCAATTTCTAGGAAAGGTCATGATTATTTATATGGTGTTGTGGATTGTTTCAACAAAATGTGTGTATTGATGCCATGTAAGAAATAAGTTACAGCTGATCAAACCGCAAAGATGTTTTTAAAAAATGTATGGGTTCACTTTGGGTCACTCACTTCTATTATTTCTGATCAAGATTCTCTATTGGTCGAGAAGTTTTGGTCCAGTTTATGGGAACTCATGGACACCAAGTTGAAGAAGAGCACCACATTTCATCCACAAACCGATGACCAGACCGAAGTAATGAGCATAATAGTAGTGCACTCCTTCGAGGATATTGTGGTAAGAATCCTAAACTTTGGGATGAGAATTTTCATTACATCTAACAGGCCTACAATAGTTCCAAGCACTCGTTTACGCAAGTATCTCCATTTGAATATTATTTGGGTAATTTTCCAAAGTCTCCTTTGGATTTTATCTTTGGTAAAGATGCTGCAGTAGACAGACATAATGATGTGGACAAAGCCAAACATTTCATTGAACAAATTCAGCTAGTTCATCAAAGGGTACAAGAAGAGCTAGAGAAAAGCAAAGAAAAGTAGAAAGCAAGACATGACAAGCATTGGGTTGATCATGATTTCCAAGTGGGAGATCAAGTTTGTTTGTATATCAGTAAGGAAAGAATTCAAGGTGAACATAAAAATATCAAGGCAATCAGATATGGTCCTTTCAAAATCTTGGAGAAGATTGGTAACAATGCTTTCCAATTAGATTTGCCACCTTACATGAAAATTTATTCTGTTGTGAATGTGGAAAACTTGATATTGTATGAGCCTCCAATGATTAATTATCATGAAGAGAATGTTGATATTCGATCTATAGAATATTTTTCTCCTGAATATTTAAATGAGTTGCAGGAGGATTCAATTTTTGACAAGAGGATCAAGACTTCACGTAGAGGCAATGTGGAGTATCTTCGAGTGGGGCTCAAAGGTACCAATCCAAGTAAAGAAAGGTGGATTGAGATCAAAAAAATGAGGGATTTGTACCCTCACTTCCTTGCTGAGTAAAAATAGAATTTTGGTAGTCCAAAAGCGTCTAGTGGGGAGGAATGATCCAAAAGATCAAAAATATGCTCAATAATAAAAGTTCTCAAATTCTCCTAAAACTAGTGAAAAATTTTAGATCTCGAACTTCTTATTTGAACGACACTTGAATCGCCTCAATCTGACATTGTATGAGAAAGCTATCGTGTTTTGAAGTTTTTTGCAAACAACTAAAAAAGTAAACTTGCAGGGTTGACCGGGCAGTTGACAAGGCAGGTTGTATGATGATGTGGCACTGATGTCAGTAGGGTGATTGTGTAAGTACGATGGTCAAATAGGCCAATCTCACGCTGACACGTGGCATGATCGTACAGGGCAATTGGCGAGTTTTTATTGGTTGTTGTGATTGTGGTTGGGCTAACCACAAGCCACCATGTGGCCCAAAGGGAGGCCGCCACATGGCCCTATGGGAGGCCACCACATGGCTTATGCTTATTAGATCATTTGTTTGTCAACAGATCGACTAACCTCGGTAGGTTTCGACCTTGAGACCTCTAAAAACATAGTGCAACGACTTACCATCAAACCACGCAATTGGTTCTTGATATATCATGAAAGGTGGTTATATTCGATGTTAAAAGTTTCACGCATTGTGTGGAGGGTTAGACTGGAGGGCTTGCCCAAATAAGCCAAATTATATAATTGTTTTGTTAACAGACCAACCAACCTCGATGGGGTTTGACCTCGAGACCTCTGAAAACATAGTGCAACGACTTACCATCAGCCCACACCATTGGTTCTTGATATATCACGAAAGGCGGTTATATTCGATGTTAAAAAGTTATGCATTGTGCGGAGGGTCAGATCAAAGGGCTTGCCCAACTGAGCCAACCCATGGTCATATTACATGATGCATAACCATGGGCGGAAAGGCAGAGGGGGCGGGGAGTTTCCCCTAACATCCAATCTCATTTATGAAACAAAACCATCAACATATGATTCAGAGGGGCAGGGCGTGTGGCACCCTATCCATGCCCCAGCCTATGGTCATATGCAACCAACATGTGACCAGGTGTCGAGGTCGATAAGTCTCGTGGCCTCTGGCCTGTTCCCCCGACCATATAGATTGCCATGTGACCAGACCAAGGGGAAGAATTTATGGGCATGATGCCCTGTTAAACGTCCGACAATTTGCACCATAATTAGTTGAAATGTCACCAAAATGGCGTTGGTTTGTCTCTCTGTAATGCTGACAAGGCCAAAATTTGTTTCCAGTTTTGACAGACGGTCAATTTTGCAGGACAATTAGCAAGGAAATGAAGGAGGCCTAACTTGACCATTTTCAGCCTTTTTAAGCACAATAAGAGCCTATACTAGGGTTTTTTAGTGTTCTGGACACAATGGTAATTCTGTTTTTTCAATTTTAGTAGTGTACGTTGATGTAATTGAAATTTTGAGCATATAATATAAAGGGCCAACATTGGAAGCTGGACCAGGAGATGTAGCCCAAGATGGGTGAACTCCGTCATCAAATTGTTGTTTTGTGATGTTTCTTATTGTCTAATTTTATCTATTTAAATATGAAAAACTTAACTAAATTTACTAAGTTTATGTTCTTTTGCAATTTCAATCCATTTCCCACAAGACGTAAACTAGCTTGCAAAATTTTTCAAGAAACCTTCAATTTTTAATTTCAGATCATACATCACATAATTGAATAATTCTTGGATGATTCAAATGACAAGACCTCCTCAGTATATAGAGGATTCTAAAGGGTCAAAATATAATTATGGCCTACATAATAATAATAATGTAAGGGCTCTACAATAACAATAGTGGGCTTCTACAGGGCATAACAATAAGAATATGGGGATTCTATGGAGCACAAAAAAAAATGGCTATACTAGTATTATAGGGACCTAACAAGAGCAGAGAAATGCAACATGAGAAGACTTTATTACACATATGCAGGAGGTCCATGAAGGGGTGAAACAAAGACTACAATAAATCAACCTCAAATATAAGTCCGAAGCATATATCAAGAGGAAAGAATAGAGCATTGAAGTGGGATACTTACTATTGGCACATTTGAGGAAAGAAAGATTCACTAAAGGAGAATACAATAAATTATAATTAAAGAAAAATGGCCCTTGTAAACTCCTTTGGAAATTTTCATCCAATGCTTATGATATAGAATTTCCATCAGGGATTTGTATCTCTTCCATCTTCAATGTTGCATATATATACAAGTATCATCTAGAAGAAGAGGTACTGATAACATATGAAAGTGGACAACAACCAATTCAGTGGCAGAAGCAGTTACCATCGACAAAGCCTTTGTAGCCAAAGAAGATTCTAGACAAGAATCTAATTAAGAATTCCAAGGGCAAATAATACTATGAGTATTTGGTTTAGTGGAAAGACCATCGAGTAGTTGATGCAACTTGGATGACTGCCACATTATTATAGAAAAGTGGTAAAATTGTTGAAGATATCATGGACAGGAGCCCATGAATTCTTTGTTCCTTGGGAGTATGATGCAGGGGCATCTGTAAAAACCGGATTGATCGAGATGCCAAAATTTCTTTACTAGAGGAGTTGGTTCCTCAATGAGTAGATTTGTTAGGATAGAATTTGTTTTGCTTGCTATGTAATCCATTAAATTTAGCAAATTGTTGCAATTTGTTTCATTTTTTCCCAAAATTGGTTCATTTGATCCTATCTTTGTGGGTTTGGACCAAATTAATAATGTATTCTTTATACTTTCTTGAATCAATAAAATAAGCAAGTGCGGAGTGCAAGAGTGATTTTCCCCAATTAAAGCTTGTAACCAGTCCTTTTGCAACTTTCATTTTAATCCTTAACCAATCCTTCTACAATCATTGTATTAGCACTTGGATGCACATATAATATTGTAGAGAATTAAATTATAAAAAGTAATTAACCATGGCTTTTATTTTGTGTGAGTGGGAGGTTTGCAGGAATGATAAAGAGGAGCGACAAAGGAGTTGAGTCTTTGAAAAAGCGAAGTGAAATACACAGGCATAAGAACGCAAAACTTAGTGTTTTTTTAGTCTTAAATTCCTTTTCGACCTCTATTTCCTATCATTTTCAAATTGGATCCATTTTCATCATATATCATTGTACCGTAAGTAATGTCATGATATACAACTTGCAATATCTATCACTGCATAGCCTATGATCATTATCACAACCTACAACCACTACCATTGTGATAACCTATCACCATTGTTAGTGAAATCCCTATCATAACATACAACCAATGTTATTACAACCAATGAAATTGTTCAAAAAATCGAGGCTCCTCATAACTCATCTATATACACTCAAGATCAATCTAACACTTAGATCACACTTCCTCCAGTCGAACTGCACGATACCATTGCTCATGCATTGGAGGAGTCTTATATTGCAAGCACTCATGTGGAATGCAAGTTATCTTTGTTTCTTTCATTTTCTTGCATGTCATAGTCAAGATTGTGCTTGTGCTTCAAAGTTGCACATAGTATCACACAGCACCATGATAAGTCCACGAATTGTCCATCATGCACATGCTCTCACTTATGTCCCGTGGGCACTTTGAAACATGAAGTGTGGTTATATTCATTGTTCTATCTTTCTTGTATGCTGGTCCACACAACTGGGTTACTCGCGGACAAAGCCTTCAACCACATGGGTCTACCAATGTGCTCGTGGTTGCATTGGAAGTATCACTTCATGTGATCATGCCCTTGCACCGTTAGTGTAGGAGTAGGAGTAGTGTTTTCTTTCAGTTGTTTACATGCATGCTTGTTTGTTTGTTTGTTTTCTTGTTTCACTTTCATTTTCACTTCTGCTCTTGCTTTGCTTTGTTGATTGTTAGCTCGTTCACTTGTTTCATTCATAGGATAGTTTGCATGAAACCATGTGTGACTCATGAAACAAGCTGGGTAAAGTACAAGAGGGTTTGTACAGCTATCACTACTTGGTTATCTGTCATCTTGCCTCTGTATGATGAACTTGTTAATCTTAGTCCATGATACATCAAACAAAAATATGTATTGTTCGAAGTGAACCTTGGTGTACACACAACACTTGCATGCTAACTAGTGTCACCTTTTCTAGTCGATTGTTTTTGGGCTAACCCTTGTTAGCTTAGTCAAGTAGAGTAAGGTGAGGGGGAAAACCTTAATAGGCACGTCAGAGATATAATAAGCTACTTATCTACTTGAAAAACCTCGTTTACTCTCAATAAGTAAGGATCCTTCTTCCACCTCTGAATTGAATATGTACTATGTGTAGTTAAATGAAAAAAAGCAAAAATAAAAATGAAAGGTAAAAAAAATAAAATGAAAATGAATAAAGTGAAAGAACAAAAAGGCTTCCTATGTAGGGAGGTGATGCAAGTAACTCTGCCAGGGTGCTGACCAGGCTCGCTGGTAGCAGAGCCATGCTTGTGTTTCTATGTGACTCCACCGGGATACTATGCAGGCATGCTGGCAGTGGAGCAACACTAGATATGAAACTAAGACTTTAACGACTATACTGCTTGTGCACCTATATACCCCTCAACCCCAATCGAAACAACTGTGTTTCCTTGGCTTTGAATGTGTGTCAATCAACCAAGAGTCTGGTAGATTCTACACCTTAAATCAAGTTATTGTGAAAAAAAGACGAGCTAACAACTCTAAAATACTTCTAGAGGTGTTAGACTTGCTTTTCACAAACAAGGTCTATGCAGAGAGCTGGAGTTCTACCAATGTGTCGCCAAGTGCTATAGTGGTTACAACCACCCTCCAAAATTTTTCCTTAGCCTGTTTTGGAGCCTCCCTACCAACTTTACATAGCACTTTGTCTTACTTAGGGAAGTACTCAAGCTTTAGTGCTTTCCTCACATAAAGGTAGCCTTTCGAACACAGTTGATCCATTCCCCTCATAGGCTACTTACCTGAACTTGGTCCAGCTGCAGGCTGAGCAACTTCCCCCTAAAAATTGCGCATTCCTAGAGGGAAACCAGCAGTTCCCTCTAGGAATTTTGCAATCCTCTCTCTCAAGTTGTTGGTCTCCTGGATTGTAAAATCCTGTCAGCCAACCCTCCCAGTAGGGATTGCATAATTTTTCCAACCAACAAGTAGTTTAGCCCAAGATTTGCGTAAATCTGGGAAGCAGTCAGTTGATGGGCCCAGAAATTGCGCAATTCCCTTGGGAAATTAGCCCATATTACAGTCAGGAATGCACATTTTTCCCAAGCAGTTGAGCACTGACATGCATGGACAATCCGATTGACTAGTTCCACTAAGGACTGAGGAAACTTGACTTGCATGCATGTATGACTTGATCTTCTTGGAATAGCAAGAGGAAACATGAAAAAGGTATCCCATGATTCAGGGAACTATTTTTAGCAATCAGGTGTTACATGCAAAGTTGTTTTAGAAGTTTCCTTCCAACTGTTGCTTAGTCCTAGATTTGTGGCATGCACGACTTGAGAGAAAAATTATTTATTCGACGCATCAAAGCTCATTATTTCACATCGATCTTGGAGCTTTGACATCCCACAACACATCCAGGACTCTTCGACACAATCGGCTCAACTATTCATAGGTAAGTGGCCTCAACTTGTCTTTTTCAACATTTCTGTCGCTTTTTGTGTATTCGCTTGTGTGAGTGTTGTTTTCTTGATTTCTTTGAACACCTGCTATCGTTTACACATATTCTAGCTTGTCTTACCTCTGTTTTGATTTTCGTTGCTATCTCACTGCCTTCGCATTCGTGAAACTATTTTGCATGGACGTTCACCCAACTGGCGAACGACCTCACCCACATGCATGTTTATCTATTTGATGAATCTTCCTTTCATGTTTTCCATGCACTGATTATCACTTCCACTATCACTTAGTGTCATCATGCATTTCATTAACTTGATTTCAATTGCCCATCGGCAAGTCGGGCCAACATTGTCCTGGTCTCTACCTTCACCAAGGGTGCATTAAGTAATATAGAGAAGGAAGGCTCACCTTCCTCTCCAGATTTGTGTATTCCAGCCCAACACTGACCTCCTAGACTGAATCATGCATTTCTGGAGGTCAGTGGTTGCTTGGCCCAAAAAATTGTGCAAAATTGTCCCTGGGCCAGCAATTTGTCCCAGCTGGAATCATGCATTGCGCAATCCCAGCAGCCAACTACCCAACTGAATTGCGCATTTTTTATATCCAATAGCTAGTTCATCCACCTAGTCAGTCTATACTACCTTTTGTGCAATTATGGTAGCCAGTCACTTAGCCTCCCAGTGAAATTTGCGCAATCTTGCTCATGAGTTCCCCTGGTATGTGTTGTGACCTTCGCCAGATTTGGTTTGTTTTCACTGACATATTTCTTGCCATGCATGCTTCTTGTTTCCAGATCTTTTAGGTGTTCATATGTCTCAATGGATTCGAAGAGAACAGGATCCAAAGACACTAATGGTGTTGTAGTTGGAACAACAGTTGAACAGGTGTCCTCTAGCATGCTGATCTACGAAGATACGAAGTTGCATCTAGACAAGGACATCAAACTGAAGTGGAAAGAGGTGAATGAAACATTTCATAGGTACTTTTGGGGAATACCTTGAAGATTTTTAGGTGTGCATTAACATTCATAATTCTGGCCTATACCGAATTGCATGCAGATACCACGCATTCCCATGTGCAGATATGATTCATTGGATTATCTCCCACACTGACCCCGAAACAATGACCTTGAGCAGTGTCAGTGGGAAGAATATTGCAACCTTCTAGGCATAAGACCATGATGAGATGTATCAGATGGATGAGCCCATGAAGAACATGACCCCTTCATTCAGCTTGCCCAATGGTAGAGGTTGCTCCAGAGATATTCTGAAGGATTGTGTAAATGAGCTAGCTTGTTTCAAGATGACCCCTAACTGGATATATCAGATGAAGATATTGAGGAAGGCATACCAATACTTGGTCATATTCGCATGTCGACTGAGTGGCCAAGCAAGCACAGAGACCTTCCCTCAGAGTTGGGTGGATGCGCTGGATCAACTAGCTAGAGATACCATGCAACTAGTCCGACATACTGGCTCATCAGCTAAAGGAGAAAGTCACGAAGGTTCAATAATCACCCGAAGGTATGCATGTGAAGATTTATATTTCTGCCTACATTCTATATGAATTTTGTGCCCGACATGAGTTCCTGGGCTTAGAGTGGGCATGGCCACCAATAGAAACTATTGTGAGCACATATTTCAATCTATTCTCTAAGTGCAGCATCAGAGGAGTGATCAAATGGCTATCTAACCATCTTGTCATCCCAATATATAGGTTGATATTTGAACAGGATCCACCCTACATGTCAAAAGAAACAAGGAAGGCATTGTTAGGCATTGTAGATTGGTATGCCTCACCAGATGACACGTTCATTCGAGTGTTCAGTGTGGAGAAGCCTCCACATGTTCTGCCAAAGTTTGCTTTGGACGTACTGGTCATGCAGGAAGTAGCGTATCATATCTCAGCAGGATTAACAGTTAGGCTGCAGTGGAAGAAGAAGGCACCTTGGCCCACTCTTCCATTGCGGATTGGGTTATATGAGATCAAGAGCATCAAGAAAGCAGATGTCAAAGTTGAACAAATGAAGAAGCACTTGCTCGACCTCCGAAGCTTCAACCCGTATGACCCACATTGCATTGTCAAGGATCATTGCATGAGAGTCTAGTTCAATTGGATCCATGGGGTATTTCATTGGGCCGAGGAAGACTCATGGAGGTATTGTTACCATCATTCTAGACCCAATTAACATGTTAATTTCATCTTAGAATGGTTAGCATGGCAGCATGAAGCAGCACCACAGAACATACCAGCAGTAGCAACAATAGCGGAGGCAAGAGAGCCAAGCATACATGCACATGAAAAAGGGAAGAGAAAGATTGTTGACTGCATGGACGAGGAACAAAGATGCAAGTTTCAGGAAAATCCACTTCTAGAACAAGAAGCTATGGCTATTCAACATAAGAGGCAACAATGCGAAAAGTGAATCACACGAAGGCAGAGAGATAAGAAAATAATGGAAGAAATAGAGAAGGAGTTGCATGAGCTGAGGGAGAAACTCCGGAAAGAACAAGGGCTACACCAATAGAAGAAGGAAGCACAGTAGTAGCAAATTCAGTAGGGGGTGTACCATGTGTAGACAGATGAAGCAGTGCCCATACAAGTAGATGATTCTTCTCAACAGCTAGCATCAGGTGAATAGGGTGAGCCCTCACAGGAGCAAGACTTTTCTCATGAGTTAGAATAGGCTTTCAAATATTTGGATGCATACATGGAGCATCCGAAATTAGAACAAGACACTGACCTTATGTCTCACCACAAAGAGGTCAACTTGCCCGCTATAATGTATCCAGATGGTGAGAAAGTCTCGAATGACCAAGGATGCACTGAGATCCTTGGTGGTCAGTTGGAAGCAGAGATGTGTGACAACTCCTTTGATGAATCTCAACATGGAGTTTTGCACCCTGAGAGAGTACCAACTCTGAAGGACCAAACATTCGTTGAGCAATTTGAAGAACAAGTGATGATGACCGATGTGCACAAGGACCTAGCTGCTTTGGCCAATGTGACTAGAGTGTATGCTGAAGCCACTAGCTCCAATGTTCGTTTCCTCATAACTAAGAATGAGTGAATGGTGAAGGAACTACATGTGGCCAAGTAGGGTGGAGACTCGGTGAGAATGTCTGCCCGAGGTGTCTGCATCAAGCAATCATTCATCTTCATGGATAGCAGCATCCATGTGTGAGAAGAGCTCGCATCTTGAAGAAAATACGTGCTTCCATTGATAACATGCGAGCATGCACAATGAAGTATAAAGGAGCCCTGCTTCATTTTCCCAAGATGATGAAGGCCAATGTGGTTGAATTGCAAGCACACATCTGCAGTCAAATCTGGAACTATGAAGACCTACCGCAATTCATCACTGGCATACAACCTTCCCATGCACGATTATTAAAGAGCATGGAGGATGTTGTGCACACATATGCGATTCCGTCACTTGGGACTCTCACCCAAGCGAAGACCAAGAAGTAGGTCCAATGGGAGCTTGACTCGTACTTCGACGAGTTGATGCGCATCACCACCAGTCCAGACTTGCCTATCAATGTAGAAATCATGTGCAAGTATGTTGCTAGTCGAGCCACATTGAGGACATTGTTGCACATTCTTTCAGATGAGTTGGACAGAGGAGCCCAAGCAGTGTACCTGGATGCCATGGAGGCAAGGTTCAAGTTCCAGATGGATGTCACAACAAAACACACGGACACTATCAGATACTACCAATCTTAGCACCAATATGTTACTGTTGATCAGCATGAGGATGTCAAGCAGTTGGACTTCTATAGTTGTCTAAGTCAAAGTGGTGTCTAGTTTGGCTTGTTCAAGCCATTGTTCACATGGGTACATGTGCTTTGTATTGTTGAGTCATGTCAAGTGTAATTCAAGTCTCAAGAGTGAATGTAACAGTCATAGAGTAGGTGAAGAGTCATGAGGGTAGTTGAACAATCACAAAGGGGAATGTTAAGGGTCACCCCACCCTTTGCTATAAATATTCCCTCATAACTTATTGTATAGGATTTTGGTGAGCTAAGCTTCTACTAATACTATCTTGAAGAGGACTTGGATAGTATTGTAACACGCCTTGGCTTCTCCACTACATGGAGCTAGTACATCTCTTTGGAGGAGCAGGCGAATGTGGCTGTAATGTTCTACTGATAGGGCTAGAAAGTTTACATGGTGTATTGTATGATTTTGACTTACACTTTTTTATATAATAAAAGCCAACACATTTTCATGCATATTTTGTTATTGTAGTTGGACTGCTCTCGTTTCCTTAATGATATATGTTGTTTAAATTACGTACTTGTGTATGAAGTGATTCACATGAAATTATATGAATCTTATTGTTAATGTGTTGCATATGTTGTTAATGTTGTCATCATCCATGTCGATTACTCTGTCGTACACTAGACAAACCTTTCTCTGAAACTTTCTATATCAACCGTCACACTCGACTCAAACTGATTCATGAGTGTTGTTCAGGTTATCTTACCTTGTATGTTGGGATTACCGCATCCATGTCGACTTCTTTGTCAAAAGATGTGCATGTCCTTTGTGTAGTGTGTTCCTAACAGAGTTGGGAATGATCCCTTTCAACCTGGAACTCACCTTGACCTTCCTCCCCCCTTTGAAGTGTTGGAACCTCTCATACTCATTCCATGACTCACTCCATCAGTAAAAATGCTACTACTGACAGAGTTATCTTACTTGCCTCTGTGTGACATCGTGGTCAAGGCATTACCTTACGACCCACTGCTCGGACTCCTACACCAAACGGTCTGAGGTCTAATTGGGACTTCTTACCAGGGAGATCTGCTTGACATGTTGGTAGGTTTGGCACCGTCAACAAGTTCCTTACATTTGAAATTTCCACCTTTAATTGAACAATCTTCCTCATAACTAGTTTGTTTTGGCGTCGACTAGAAATTTCCACCCATGTTCTGGCTTTCCTTCTTCAAATTCCCTAACAAATTCTTGTGTTATAAAATTTTATTCCATTGGTTCTGAATCTAGTACTGGTTCTTGTGGAGAAGTATAATCCTCACTCCCTTCTACAACAACTCCTAAAAAATTCAAATTGGGAGAAAGAATTTTTGATGACCCGACTTGGTGTCGTGACTATAAAGGTAGGAGTAGGGAATTTCCTTAATCCTCTCAACAAATAGTGATCTGGATCTTGGGAAAAGAGCCCCAAGATCTAAAAGATTGAAATGGATCTTGGGGGGAGAGACCCCCAGGATCTGAAAACTTGAATTGCCATAAGAAAAATAAGGAGAATGCCCAATAAACAAAACCAGCTAAGGCGATGGTAGCTTATCTTTGAGAAGAGATGTGGTCGCTACATGCCTCTGAACTGTAAAGGCTACATTGTGGTGGACCATCTGTCCTTTTACAAAATGTGACTTGTTACTTATAGTTTTTTTAGTTACAATACCACGGGTCAATTCCATGGGTGAATGAATACCATGGGTGGATTTTACAATACCACGGGCAGATGCCATTTACAATACCATGGGTAAATTCCATGGGTGAATGAATACCATGGGTGGATTTTACAATACCACGGGCTGATGCCATTTACAATACCATGGGTAAACTCCATGGGTCAATGAATAATATGGGTGGATGAGTACAATCGATTGATGCCATTTTCCATTTGGATCATTCCTCCCTCCTTAAGAAGCAATGGTCCCCATTGCGTAAAGTTCCCTCCTGCAAAGCCTCTGTTGAATATGAAGAGCCGCTGAAGATAAGGGTTTTATGTGGTTAACCTAAAACCCCGATAAACAAAGATCCGAGGATAGAGATACCCTGTAATGCTTGTGACAAACTATGATGCTAACAGTGTGTGGCCTAGCAAACGGACTTTGATGACAAGGATTTTGTGTTGTTGACCCATAACCGTGATGTTGGTTGTTGATGATGTAGCAGGTGCCTACATAGCCTGGGGTGGTAGGGAACGTCTCCAAATAACCCAAGCCGAATGCTGCTATGTTGAAACTGATGAATGTGAAGCAGGTGCCTACTAAAGTGGGGTGGGAGGGCACGTCTCCAATGGAAACCCACTCGGAATGCTGCTCCAAAGTTAAAATGGACATAACTCGGCCAATATAACTCATAATATTTATTATAACCTATTTTGAGAAGCAGAAGGATCATTTTGCATCTTCCCATTTGTTGGAAATCCCTATCTGGACACTCTGAGATCTCAGATTCGTGCTGCAATAGTTCCGCCATCACAAAAATTCTAATAAAATAGCTTATTTTAAAGCAGCGATATCTCCCACATCCGAACTCCGATTCAACCCATTTTTTTTTTAAATTGGGTGATTTTTCGAGAGGAATCCAGATCTAGTATTTGTTTTTGTAAATTTTGTACCAAATGTTTCAGATCTGATCTGCAAAGTCGCCGCCCAAAAAACAATTCCTACAAAAAAAATGAAAAAAGAAAAATTCTTCCTGCTTGACCCAAGAAAGTGCTCCGTGGAGGTTGTAGCACATGCCTGAAGTTTGTTGAATATTGCTGCAAAATTTGAAACTGAAATATGCATCAAACCCTCATTCCCATGGAATCATCACCTGCTATGATACCACTGATCCGGATCTTGGGAAAAGGGCCCCAAGATCTAAAAGATTGAAATGGATCTTGGGGGGAGAGACCCCCAAGATCTGAAAACTTGAATTGCCTTAAGAAAAATAAGGAGAATGCCCAATAAACAAAACCACAAAGAAAATTTTTATTTAAAATAGTAATGGAAATAAACCAGCTAGGGCGATGGTAGCTTATCTCTGAGAAGAGATGTGGTCGCTACATGCCTCTGAACTGTAAAGGCTACATTGTGGTGGACCATCTGTCCTTTTACAAAATGTGACTTGTTACTTATAGTTTTTTCAGTTACAATACCACGGGTCAATTCCATGGGTGAATGAATACCATGGGTGGATTTTACAATACCACGGGCTGATGCCATTTACAATACCATGGGTAAATTCCATGGGTCAATGAATAATATGGGTGGATGAGTACCATGAGTTGACGCCATTTTCCATTTGGATCAAATAGGCCATAAGAGGTGAGCAAGGGAGAGTAGTTTCAGTTCCCATGCCACCAACAGCCTTTGTCTCTACCCGCTAAGTTCCTTCTCTGTCTCCTAATTCATATTGTTGATCCTACATTTCTTCGTCCCCTTTCTCCTCCACATCCTTCGACATCAGTTCCATTTCTTCTTCTTCAAGCAATTCCTCCTCTCGTCTTGCGGCCATCATAGTTGCAAATTCTTCCTTCGATAATTCTAGCACCTGCTACCAATTTACATGGGTCTTTAACAAGGCATGTATTACCAACAATCTAACAAGCCCATGTTTTGTAAGGCTGGCCAGCGCCTGGCACGAACTGTGCACAGATCAGGCCATCAACTATAAATTGCTCAGAAGGAAGAAGGGGATATTTATAGCCTGCAACTGACAGAATTGAAGACTAGATAGGAGCTTAAAATGATATTTAACAAGAATAGAAAACTAACCTTCACAAGTGATGTACCAGATTAAGAATTATGCAACATCTGACTAGGGTTGTGTTAACAATTTTCTATCATGCCCCTTTCCTTTTTGCACCACATTTTCTCTTGCTTGTAAGAACAACTCTAGAAACTTTGGAAAGGTTGTTCTTGTAATAAACCACTTTTGTCCTTCTTTTGATAACCCACTAACCATTGCAGTGACTTCTTTATTCCCTTGAATTTCCAACCCACAGATCCTTGAGATATTTCCCTCGAGATTCAATGAAAATTCAATTGTTACCCCTTCATCGAATCCCTGTAATTGAACAAAATAAGAGTGCCATCAAACATTTTGAAAACTATTCCATACTTCTGGTCAGATTTGTATCTACTTTGTATTCTCAAGTTCATTTATGATAGCCTATCCACCCATTATACTTATCAATTACTGTGTGATAGCGTTTGGAGTAACAACCATTCATTGAAGGAATAGCTAGCTGAGAAACTATCCAGTAGCGAAAATGGTGATAAGGGAAGCGATTTTGGGAGAAGGTTATGGTAAAACAATAGTAATCGTGGTAATAATTGTGGTAATAATTAAAATACATTGGGAATAACCACAATTTAATATTGACGTGTATGTACGTACATGGTGTATTTTCCAATTAATATTGGTATGTGTGAAGGATACAGATGGAGATATGATGTCAGTGTGTAATGGTGCGGTATTTAATGGTATATTTGAATGGTTAAGTGGTATTAATGAGGTATGGGTAATATCAACAATGGTATTGGTATTAATTAAATATGATACAATCTCCCCCCAACAGAGGTATGGCCCCCTGTAGCCTTGGTCATGCCATCATTAAAAAAGCCAATTAAATTCATGGAGTCATTCAGCGACAACCTAATGAATTACCTCAGTGGAGTATCAGTGTTGACAGAGTATGAACACGAGTGGAGTATCAACGTTAGCAGAGTATCAACATCAGTGGAGTATCATCACTAGTGAAGTATCATCACTAGTGGAGTATCAACATTGACGGAGTATCAACACTAGCGGAGTATCATGAATGCTGCAATGGGGAAAAACTAAGAGGTTGCAATAGGCGTAGCAATAGGGAAAGGAAAAAAGAGCGTTGCAACTAGAGTTGCAGCAGGGAAAGGGAAAAACGTCACTGCAACTGGAGTAAAAGCAAGGAGAGGGCAAAAGGGGCATTGCAACTGGAGTAGTAATAGGGAAAGGGAAAAGAATTGTGTTGCAACTGGAGTAGCAGTAAGGAAATGTTAAAAGGGGAATGCAACTAGAGTGGCAACCAGAAAATAGAAAAACAGCGTTGCGACTGGATCAACAAGAAAACTTATCTTTATTTTATTATGTTATATATATATATCTATATATATATATATATATATATATATATATATATATATATATATATATATATATATATATATATATATATATATATATATATATATATATATATATATATGTTTATTTTATTTATTTATTATTCATTTATGTTTATATTTATTCAACAAGAGGTGCAGAGGAAGAATTTTATGCACGAATGACCTCAAAACCAGAATCATCAGAAAATTGTCTAATGTAGGAGTTCATAAAGGTCAGACGGTGATACAACCTAAGGCGATGTCCATTTGTAAGTAAAGGACTTTGTGAATCGTCTATTGTTATGAGTTTAATAGTTCCATTATCAAACACTGTGTCGACCTCACATAGACCCATCCATATTGAGCGAGGCTTTCCATTAAAATCCTTGAATTGGGAATCATAGAGTAACGCCCAATCACCTTTTTGGAACACCTTTTTCTTAATAAATTTATCATGTCACTTAGTTCACTACTGTTGGATGGTGGCAGTGTTATGTATAGCTACTAAACATATTTCATCCAATTCATTGAGCTGACTTAGTAAATGTTTCTGGGTTGTAGTAAGATTTAGGCCTACTTTGATAGCTGTCCCAAGCGTTTTGACCTTCAATTCAATTAGGAATAGAGGGGACTTCCCATACATAAGTTCATATGGTGAAAATATTATTGTATCTCGCCATGTGGTTCTATATTCCTAGTGTTCTTCAGGGAGATTTTTTAGCCTAATTCCCACGATGGGTAGCCACAATCTCTGTAAGAATATTTTCCAATACTTTATTTGTGATCTCTACTTGACTATTCACATGAGGGTGATATGGGGATGTCACTTGGTGTTTGATTCCAAATTTCTTCATAAGTGCTGCTATTGAAAAATCGATGTAAACTGTTCCCCTCCATCTGAAACTATTTCCATGGGAATCCCATATCGAGAAGAGATTTCTTCAAACAGGAAGTCTGATACAGTCTAGTCAGTGGCTTTTGGAATGGCCTTGGCTTCAACCCATTTCGTCACATAATATGTACAAACAAGGATGTGGACATTTTGGAAAGACCGAGGATTAAATGGCCCAATGAAATCAATGGCCCATTTCTCAAATGGATCGAGGATTAGTTGAGTCTTCAGTGACATTTCATCTAATCGAACAATATGGCCCATTTGTTGGCAAATGTCACACCCCTGAACATATCTTCTAGCATCCCAAAATATAAAGGGCCAATAATATCCCATATGGAGCATTTTATGACCAGTCCATTTATCACAAAGTGTCCCTCATATGGTTCATCATGAGAAACCTTCAAGACATCGTAGATCTCGTCCTCGCCTTCAAAACGTCAAATTTATTGATATGGTCGAGTGTAGAAAAGTTACCCTTCTATCCATATATAACGAGCACTTTGCTGAATAATTCTCCATTGTTTCTTGTGTGACAAATGATGAGGTACCTTACCTGCAGCAAGGTAGTTAGGAACATCTGCATACTAAGGAGTGTTAGTAGAAATTTTAAAAATATGTTCATCAGGGAAACTATCTTCTACAAGTGTATCTTCATTATTAATATTAAGCCTAGACAGGAAATCTGCTACAACATTATCCTTTCCTGGTTTGTTCACAATAGTGATATAAAATTCCTGTGACAATACCAGCCATCTTGTGATTCATCCAAGAGTTATAGGTATATTCATTAGATACCTGATAGATGAATGATATCATGCACAAAGGTGGGGTAACCTGTAATATAATGCTAAAAAATTTTAACAGCATAAATAACAACCAAAAATTCCTCCTCAGTTACCTTATAATTAATCTCAGCAGGCATTAAATTATTGTTGACATAATAGATTGCATACGGTTTCTTGTCTTCCTATTATCCCATAATTGTTTCTACGGTAGTATGGGTAGCATCTATAGAGATATGAAATGGAAGTATCCAATCTGGGACATGCAATACTGGAGCCTCACAAAATAATTTCTTGATCCCTGAAAATGTTGATTCATAAGCATCAGACAACACAAATTCTTCATCTTTAGACATTAATTGGAAAAGTGGAAATGTTATTTTAGAAAGAAATTCTATGAAGCATCGATAATACCCAACATAACCAATAAAACTTCATACCATTGTCTATGTCTTCGGAATGGGAAAATTTAATATTACATTGAGCTTAGTTGGTTTAACCTGTATTCCTGTGGCTGAAAGAAAATGTCCAAGGAGAATCCTTTATTCCATCATCATATGACATTTAATCGTGCTAAGAAAAATGTGAGTCTTTTTATGTTGTTTAGGTACCTTTTCTAAATTTTCCACATCGTCTTCAAAAGAATCACCATAAGGGGTAAAATCGTCCATGTAAATTTCGAGACTGTCATTAATCAAGTCAAAGAAGATTCCAAATATTGTGTGTTGGAAAGTGGTAGGCGCATTACAAAGCCCAAATGGCTGGACTTAGTATGAAAAAGCTCTCCAATTATTGTCCTGGTCTTCATGAGCTATCTAGATCTAGTTATATACACTAAATCACTCGAGGAAATAAAAGAACTTCTTTTCGACTAGTGTATCAAGAACGTGGTTGATGAAAGGTAAGGGAAAGTGATCTTGGTGGGTAGATTTATTTCATTCCCTATAATCAACACATATCCCTCACTTTCCATTTTTATTTGGGACTATGACTAATGGCAATACCCATTGCCTATTAAATATTGGATAAATAAACCCAACAACCAATAACTTTTGCAATTCTTCCTTAACATTTTTTTTCAGAGCAGGGTTCATTATTCTTTGAGGCTGGAAAACTGGAGGACATTCTTCTCTTATATATATGTGGTGGGTACATAAACCGGGATGGAGTCCCTTCATATTCGTGTATTCCCAAGAAAAGTTCTCCTTCTCCCTCTAGAGAATCTTTAATAATTGTTCAATTTGGGATGGTGATAGGTTGGGATTGATATTCAAGGTTTTCGCTGGATCAATCTCTACTGGGATAATGTTATGAACTATTGTGACATGAACATTTTTAGTTTCAATTTTTGGTTGAATATCTTCCTAGGTAGTACAACTCATAACAGACCCTAATAGTCATTGGGTCGGACAAGAAACGAAGTTGGTATTACTGATAAATCTGCTAATAGAATCATCTTCCATTTCTCCTTTGAAATAAAGATCTTTCCCAATGTTAAGAATTGTTCTAACATCTTCATGTTCTAGTTCGGATTCATCCCAAAAGGGTGACTCTTCTTCCATGATAAACCCAAGTTTGACCGATGAGTTTCTTTCTACAAGGGGATAAAGAATAATATTCTTCATAATTTCTCCATTCGGTATTACCATGTTCCCAAATCGACACCCAATATAAGCATAGACTATAGCGAGCCATGGTCTTCCTAAGATCATGGGATTTACCCCTACTCGTGATTGAATGTGTATTACTAAGAGATCGACAGGGTATTGCCAATAATCCATGGAAATGATTACATCTTCTAGTTTTCCTACAGGTCTCGCAGTAGATCGATCTATAAGTTCTAGAAGTGTTGGGGTTGGTTTGAATAACCCCAAATTAAGCACATTTTATGAGGTTATAATGTTACTTATTCCCGAAGATCTGAAGAAAAAAAACTTGGAATTTCAACACTATTGATTTGAAATGTGAGGTTTAGGTTTCTTGGGTCATCATATTTAACGGCGTAATTTTTACCAACGTTATGTCTGACAATCTTCCCATGGTGTGAATACTGGGTGGGTCTCTAGTGTTTCACCCATGTTTCTTTAAGCATAAATCCATGATTATTTTGGCATAATCAGCATGTCTTTCATGGCTTGGAGCAATGGAATTTTAAAAGATAAATTTTGTAGTTCCCCTAAGAAATCAAATTTTGGTTGAGGGATATGTTTATTCAAGGACAACCTCTCAGGATAAGGTGGGCCTGTGTGACCCCCTCGAGCAACAATTATTTTAGTGGGGATTGTTTTTCCTCGGTAGTTTGTGTTGTTTTACCCCCAACATCCCCAGAGGGGTGTACAAATTTTGGTTTTGACGACGAGACTCTGCCTTTAGTTTGCTCAATAATTATTGGTGAATTCCTTGTATTCACCACATATCCAGATAAAAAAATTCAACCTATTACATTCTAATGTGGAAATACCATATGTAGGAAGGTTGAGTGTCTCAACCTGTTGGACTCCCATATTATTTGGATTTGGGTTATTTTGAACAGAAAATTGAGGGTGAAGACAAGGAGTGCTAGTAGAAGAATTTTGTAGGAGTTGTAACTATTGTTGTGTCATAGGCTGAGGGAGTTGATTTGTAGGAAGAGGGGGTCCATGCCAGTTCCAAGACCAAAGAAGGAACTAGACCAAGTTGGGGTGACAATTTCTACCATGGCATGGGGTACTGATAATATTGTGGCCATAATGGAGAGGGGAATGGTGAAAGGTGAGACCCATAGTTCCATTTATTACAATATTGAGAAGGGTCTTAATTGATACCTTGATCCATATTATGAGGTCGTGGTTTCCATGACTTCTTTGGCCCCATAACATAGACCTGATCTGTCTCTTCATTTTCCCCTGATAATCTTCATTCAACCCAAGAGGTGATGGACACATCCTTATGGAGTGATTTTCCACACATATTGCACAGGTTTCGATGGCATTAAGTGGACACTCCTTTAAAGGGTGTTTCTTCCTCCACTGTGGTCATAATATAGCCATTTCCTTCTCTTCTTCAATCTATTTTTGTTTTTCTTGCAAGAACATCTAGCTATGAAGACAATGTACTTAAGATGTCAGTCCTCAAATTGTCTAGTAAGTTCCTAATTTCTGCTTTTGTGACTCTACCATTGGATGATTTGAGAGTACTGTCATAAGCTTCATGTGTTCCTTACTTATGTCTTGTAACTCCTCATGAACATTTGACACACAAATCACAGATGGTATCAAAATATTCCTTTGAGATATATTCATTTCCTACCACATTCATAAGTTCCATAGATTCTTCTCTTAATGCACGAAGGAGGATTATCTTTAAAATACCTTTATCCAGGTCACTATGACCCGATCTTTGCAAGCTATACTTAAAAATTTCCACAAAATCCTCCACATTGTCATCCTCATTATGCATTATCTTAATGATCTCTTATTTGATGTCTCGAGACTTACAGTAGTCTTGATACTTCTCAAGGAAATTTTCCTTCATGTTATCCTATGTCGTGATAAAATTTCCTCCTAAGCCCATAAACTAGTGCAACACTGTCCCCTTCAAAGTAGCATGAAATATATTTAGTTTATGAGCGTTTGAAACATAATCATACCCTTAGCAGACAACGCTGAACTCGAAGAGGAATGTATCCGGATCTTTGCAAGAGAGGCCATGAAAATTAGGTAGTGTTGTTAGAGCAATAGGCTTCATGGGTGCATCACCTTTAATTTCCCCAATTGGGAACTCAATTGTAGAAGTTTTATTGGCCATGAATATCCTCCAATATTCACTTGGAATTTCAACAGGTTTCGGTTGCTCCACAATGTGTGGGTGAGTTGGCTTGACAATGTTCCCTCGGTCAGGCGGAGGGTTTACTTCCTCCACCTCTTCTTCTTCAGAACCTTCAACACTTAATTCTACATGTCCTCTACTCCCTACTTCCTCTTCTCTAGGCTTTGCTTACACCGTTGAGAAAGGCTCTAGTTGTGGGGCTGACTGGGTCTCGGATTTTGTCTCAGATCTTACCCTAGTAGCACCCCGTGATGGAATTCCTGATTCAGCTCTTGAGATGATTTCTTGAATATAGGTATTTATATCTAGATCCCTCCTTCCTCGACCTCTACCACCTATGAGTTTTGGGTTTCTCCCTCTACCCCTTGGTTTTTTTCCTTGTTCATACAATCTGAGAGACAAAAAATTAAATCAAAACAATCAACACAATCTTAATGCTCGGGTCCTTGTAAAAGGGTTGGTGCAAACTTTGCTTGACCAGGATGAGGGAGTGGGTACTATGGTCACTACTGGTTGTAATTTTGTGCCTTTGGTAGCCTCCCCGAGAACGACGCCAAAATGTTGGGGTCCTAATATTGGTATATAGATTTGGTCCCTCTTTGCATTTATTTGTCAACCGAGGGTCCGTCTGGTTATTTCAAGGTTATAATGCAAGGTCTATGAAAGCTATAGGTTCCCTACCGAGCATTGATCAATTATGAAATATAAGGTCATTGGCCCAAAAGAGTTCTAAATCAATCCAACATAAATTAATAAATCAAGTAACAACAATCTTAAATAACATCAACCTTGAGTAACATCAATACGGAGTAACAACAATTATGAATAACAAAAAGGAAATAAACAACAATCATAAAGCATTAATGATACCATTAAAAGAGATACTATACCACACGAACTGTATTCGAGCAACACTTGATCGAAAGAGTGGGCACAACTGTTTGATTATGTTCATGGCTGAAGAATTATAGATCACATTAAGGTAGCGATATGTTGTTACTCTTATTAATTCAGAAAAAGATTACAAGCTAAAATTATTCTATTATAAGAGGAAGGAATATCATTCATTTATTCTCAGTTGTGTCATACTTATACAAAACCGTCATTACATGAATATAATAACTTAACAAACCCAGAAATTGTGGTGATCCGATTGTCCCAAAAATATACAACAATTTGTGAAATCCTAAACAGAATGAAAAGATAGTAACAGAGCTCGATCTACCAGCTATCTGGGTAGTTGGTCAGTTGATGGCTCAACCCTCTAATAGTGCCACCAGTCCATAATTAGCAGCATCATGATGGGTCTTGTTATGTCAAATGATGTTCGGTACAAATTTTTGAGTAATATGCAAAGAATCTTGTCAGCAAATCATTTAAGTATTGTTCCCCTATGACTACCGCTTCATAATCAACAATTCAAGAAGACATGCCAACATGATATACTTTTCATTAATTTGGATACAAATTAACCTCATAAGAGCTATAAAGCAGATGGAAAGGGATATGTGGAAGTAGGTAAAAATGGGTAATTTCATCGGCCAGAAGTTGGAAGAGCGATGTGTATTGAAGTGTTTGAAGGAATGTTGTTTATATACTAGAGAAAGTGCATTGTTCATCTTGCTAACTTGTGAACTGCAGTGTGAAGTATGTGAAACTCTGTTGAGAGCTTAGGGTCGAGAGTTCTAATATATAGTTAATGTTGGTGAATGCACGGCTCTAAGTTGAGGGAGTGAATCAATGTGTGACTATTTGGTTGGATCTTATTCCTGTACAAATAAATCTATTCACAAGAATATATTACAGATGGTTTGTCAGTTACCAATCAAATTAACCAACCCTAAGAAGTTTGTTGAGTGTCGAAGAACGTGGATTCCATATTGTTTGAAGCCGTTAGGAGCATGCAAGAGAAGTGATGGGTAAACAAAGGAGACTCAAACAGTTCCAAAGAGAGCTAAAACAGATCAAGAGGAAAATTATCAAATTAACCAACCCTAAGAAGTTTGTTGAGTGTCGAAGAACGTGGATTCCATATTGTTTGAAGCAGTTAGGAGCATGCAAGAGAAGTGATGGGTAAACAAAGGAGACTCAAACAGTTCCAAAGAGAACTGAAACAGATCAAGAGGAAAATTCAAAGGGAAGAACCTGTATATTTTTTAGTTGAATATGAAGTGTTTCAAGTTGAAGGACCTAAGGCTGATCATAACACAGATCTCGATCAACACAATGAATAATTTTATGAAATAGATGAAATCTTAAAAAGGTTGATGTCAGATCTACCCTCTTTCTCCCGTATAAATTATGAAATTTGGGCAACTGAAATGAAAACAATACTATGTAAGGTAGATTTATTGAATTATGTTGAAGAGGATTTTGTTAATTTGAACCATGATATGAGTAGATATGCAACAACATTACATCTTATAACATCTGCATGAGATGAAAACATTTTGTTCAGTATACTACATGAATATGGTGAGATTCAAAATGGAAAAGTATTATGGTATATTTTAGAAATGAATTACACTTTGAATGAGGCTGAAGATGATGAAAGTATTGTTCTTGAAAATGATGATTGTTCTTTCAGTCTCATAATTGATTGTGAAACTGAAGATCGCAACATTGCGGCTACAATGATGGATGATGAATGTGTTCCTGTAATTGACATTGAAACATGTGATGATGAATATTTTTATGAAGAAATTCTCTCTAATGAAGAGACGTATGAAGTCAAATTTGATGAGAATTATGTATCTCATGAAGAGTGGTTCAATCTGATGCATGAAAAAAATCTTATTAGTGAGTTGTTGTTTGGTGAGAAGAGATGCCTACCTCCATACACAAATCAAATGAAAGACAACATGTTTGCAACAACAAATTTGATTAAAGAGGTTGAAGACATGAAACAATCAACTATGATAGTAGAGAAAGATGAAAAAAGGAAAACTCTCTTAAAAGAGCAGGATGACAAGAATTAGTATGGTTCTTTAAGTGTGTAGATATTGGCAGCAAGGAAGAAGCAATAAACCTTGAAGAAATTGCAAACATTAAGAATAAGTATAAGTCCCAAGAACCTACAACAATGTTGAATACAAGGAATGTTACTCTGTAATAAATATCAAGAAAGAGGAGATTAAGAGTTCAAATATTCCACCTTTGGTGCAAAAAATGTAAAAAAGAGGAGAAGATCCACCACTACCTTATGGGAATAAAGGTGAAGATGAAACTACACCAGAAAATGAAAAAGCATGGACCGTTTAGCAAGAAGGAAAAAATGAAAGCTCAATTATCAAGTTTTTTTATGTATCATTGCAAGCCTAGCTGAGACTGTGACCAACAAGCATGTTATTCATGTTATGCTTTGAACCATTTCTCCATTAAGGGGGGACCTTGGAATAATGGAGAAATATAGGGTGTTCAAGATTAGTTGTTAGTTGATATTATGGGTCATATTTAGTTCTTGGATCCTATTTATGAGGAAGTTGTTCTAACTCCTCAACAGATCCATAATCCTAGATATGTATGAACATTTTGTTTGATTGAATAGAAGTTTTTTGTGCAAGCACTCTTCAGGTTGATCTAGGCTCACCTTAGAGCTGCTCATTTCCTCCTTATTCTGTCTCTCCTAAATTTTAGCACTATTAGATATCACATTAATAGGGAGATGACCCATTAGCTCTAGGCATTTAAAATATTTTCTAATTTTATATCTAATTTATCATCATATTATGATTAATTCATACACTACAGTTTCCTCCACATAAAACAAACAGTTAACTACATTCTTTCTCTCTCTAACCATTAGTATCTTAATATAATTTATAAACTTACATTCTCTAAAAATCAAGATGGTAGAGAAAACTAATAAAAATATGTATGTGTTATCGAACCGTATAGAGAGAAAAAGTGAAAACCATTGTAAAGAGAGTTTCCCATTGCATATTTTCCTACCCATCGGAATGGTGCTAATTAATAAGGACCTCAAATGGACAAGTCACCTGTATGAATTCAACCCAGCACTAAACGATATTTCACATTTACCCTTAACAATCAAATATAAAAGGAAATCTTAATTTAGAGAAAAAAAGAAATAGTGAAATCAAACACCGCTCATATTAGAAAGTTTAAAATTTAATTTGAAAATGATGATTATATTTGGTGAAGGAAATCTTTTCCAATCCAATAGAACACCTTTTTATCTATCCAAAACATAGTACACTAAATGATGTAATCATAACCAATTTCTTTCTTGATAGAATCAGTAACCCTTATAGTTTATCCATATTTATAATGATTCCGTCAAACATTATTAATTGAATTAGAGTTAATGGGATGATTATATCACTCCTTAAAAACACACCTCATGTGAAATTACATGACTGCATATACGATTTTGCGTCAGTTTGTGTATAACCTAATCTACAAGTGCATTTTACTTTTAATTATTTTATTCGACTTTACGGAAACAATGATTTAGATAATTAACCGTATGAACTTAAAATAACTACTGTCTAACCAATAATTTCCGTCCATAAAACGAAGATAATGTGAAACAAACCTTAACCCACAAAAACACGTGTAATTGTTCTCCACAACGACTTTTTTTTAAAGGGAACACAGAAGAACAGAGAATTCGAGTTCTTCGCTGATGTCGACCGTCAAGATTGTCACAGCACAGCTCGGTGGCTTTTTTAATGTCAATCTCATTTATTAAAAAAAAATCTAATAATGAAATTTGCTAATATAACTTAATACCATTATACAGAAATATTACATTAATTAAATAGATTATAAATTTAATTTAATAAAAAGTCAATATAAAATTATGGAAAATAGCTGCCGAATCATCCAAAAAAATCCAAAGAATGTATCTAAATTTTCAAAATTAAAAAAAATAAGTATTAATAATATTGTGATAAATATTTTTTATTATAAGAAATCTGTATTGATTCTCAATTTTTTTATTTTAAATAATATATTAAAATACTAAAGTAAAAATAAATATGGAAAAACAATTTCTAAATCATCTCACAAAAACCTGAGAAACAACCAAAACTCTCAAAATTAAACAAAAAAATATATATTTTCCAAATCTTACATCTAGCTACCTAATATTTCATTTTAATTGGTTATTTTTAATGAATAATAATAATCATTGCTGATCAACTTTCCTATGAAATACAATTGATATTCACTTTATGTGACAGTCATCTATTACTAGGTAGCTTCCATTATTTTCAAAAAGAATGTATGACAATATTTAAAATTCCTAAATCTAGAAAGTTGATCTTCTATTCAGAGTTATATTCTACTTCCTATTTCTTTAAATCAGTACATAAAAAATTTGAAAAGCCATGATAGGTGAATTTGTATTCTACATAGAAAGGTGGTGTTATATCGAAATGTGGCAATATAATTTTATTTTGTACATTAGTGATGGAAATTTTAATATTACAATTTTTGTAATTTTTGAATTCTAATTTGTTTTTTCACATTTTAAAATTATTGTGTTAACTATTAAAAATAGCAAATGACTTAAATTTGATGGGTGTGGGAAATTTATTAACAAAGTATGGTCACTATAATATGGATGATAAGTGGGTGAGGGAGTTGTATCTCTTTTTGGTGAATGACAAGTTTGTGGAGGAGTTTTATATATTTTAGCTTATGGTAGGCATTATGATTGTGACTACCTTTTTGATTTGATATGACACTTAATTTGAGACTTTGAAACTTAATTTGAGACTCTTCTCATACATATTTAATTGAATGACACACTAACTATAAGAGAGCCAACAAATTGACAGTGTTAACTCTAATGGGTGGCTTTGGTGGTATATATCTAATTTCATAGCACCTTTATTATTTAAAAACAAAATCCAGACAATGTAAACTCCATTTCCCAGCAACAAAACATGATGCAAAGACCATTTCTCTGCAATGGAACACAATGCACTCGAGGTCTCAGAATACATCAATCAACAACACATCAAGAGAAACAAGATACTTTCCACCACATACTGTAATACAACACAATTGGAAATAAAATTCAAACATATATTAAATATTGATCACAAATAATGATGTACACTATGTACATATAAATACATAAAGAAACTGTTGATTCAATTTCTGGGTCTTCTTGGACTCTAATAACCACTCACCATAAAAAAAATCCAATCCCAAGGATTAGATGTCTAACATTCCCCCCTTAATCTGAAGGGGTGTATCAAAGTCCAAGAACGAGAGATAAAAATGAAAAAAGTGCATCTTAGCCAAGAGTTGAATGTCTCTCAGAAATGTTTTTTAAGGATGACCATAAACCAAGGATGGTGGTTTTCAAGAGAAAACCACAAACAATACCCACATCTGGAACCTTAATAGTATTTCTTAGATCAATAAAAAAATGTCAACTCTGGAACCATTAATGTAGTTCCTCAAATAATTTCATATCTATATGTGCTTGTTGACAAACCACAAATTAAAAAAAAAAATTCTCTCTGGCTACAACTTTGGCACTAACTAGTACAGGTTGTGGCTTAGGCTCACTTGTGGATCTCTGACTTAGGCTTGCTTGACAAATCTTCGAACCTGTAGCAGACCATCACAACTCTATCAATTTCCCCATTGTTAGATACAGGGTGAGAAGATGAATTATTCTTTATCATTACAAGGATGGTCAATAATCTCGAACATATCCTACGGTATGACTTATAAATATTCTTGGCTTCTTTGGATCAATCCTAAGAAGTAATCCATCCAAAATTATTTCTTTCTCTTGCAATAGTCTTCTTTCTGGAATATTTGTTTGAACGCTGATTGTGATTTCCATAATGCTCACATGGGTGAAGATAAAAAAAATGATCTTTCATATGTCCAAATCTATCACAATGTTCGCATCGACCAATTTGTGCTAGAACAACACCATCCAAAAATCTAGCACTACAAAATTGTATATGTTTAGAAAATTCAGGCACATAAAAAGAAACATCTTTATCATATCCAACACCAAATTTTTTTTTGTTTGTGTAATTTCTTCTGAAGGTCTTATAATAGGTTTCACATCAGGACTTTTAACTACATACAAATTCTCTCATGAAATGGCTTCATTACTCTTCGATTGTTGTTTGGAATTAAGATCGTCTTTATATACTTGAGACTCAATCTAGAGAAATTCAACAATATCCAATGCATCATGTAAAGAAACTCTAATATCAACAAGCCTTACTTTGATGACATGTATAGTTTCATAAAAAATGGAATTAATGAGACTGTTTAAGTTTTCTAATACATTTTTAATTTCATCCATTTTACTCAACCGTGTCGGGTTCAACTGAAAATGCACCTGTTTTACAAAGCAATTTTACTACTTAAAACAAAGACAACTTTAAAAATTTCTAGTCAAAATTATCTCACAATGATTTGAACTTGTGACCTTATAACCTTTAATAAACCAAATTAGATTTTCTAACCACAATACCTTATTTCTCAATTTTTGAAGTCAAAGTAATATCAATATAAAAAATGGTGTATTCTTCCTTGACCAAATAGAGTGAAACAACAAATACCTTGAACTCTTACTCAACATGCTATCTATTTAAAGATACACATAAAAAACAAGTGATCCAACTCGGTGAGAGTGGAACCAAGGATTAACCAAATCACGAATTGTTGCACAATACGAGCCAAAACAAAAGGTAGTGAGGAATGGAATTATATTCCTCCTTATCTTTGTCCCTTTAATCGAACACAGTTCACAATTTGGATTCATTAAAGGACTCATAAAAAAATCAAATTCATTATAGGGAAGAGAGTATGCGATGCAGTCAATATAAACTAGCCAACTGAAAGCTATGTCAACATAATGTAAAGGATGGCATTTACCAACTTTCTTTCCAAAAGTATTTATTTCTATCCTTTTCTTTCCTTCTTCCACACTCCACTCTTGTCTCGCTATTATTCGAGTTCCATGCCACTAGTTTCTTTTAATGCGTCTTCCTCATAAGAGGGAAATCAATGAACAATTTTTGTTTTTTTAAATCATTGTAGGGAGGCATCACATAGCACAACATCAAATTCATTACTTTCAGCATTAAAAAAGAAACTTCATTTGTAACTAAACCAAACAAGGGAGATTGGAAATCATGGATTGATTTCATCGTGAATAGTAGGATTGAGTTATTACAGTATGCAAATGATGTGTCATTATTTACAGAGATGGGTCAAAGGAAAAACAAAGATAAGCCAAAGCCAACATTAAAAAGATCCTGAAAACAATAGAATAACTAGAAAAATGGTACATGCAGCTTTAGTTGTGATAGGGACACAGTACCCAAAACCCTAGCCTGACGTTAGTCAACCACACAAGTGACTCCTAACAGTACATAATATAGGTCAATAAACGCCTTGGGGGGTGAAAGCTCGCCCAAAAATAAGCAATCTATGATATCTGATCAAGGACTGAACTTTTGTTATTTAGATATTTGGGATTTTCGACCACTATTGGTGAATAGTAGTAATCGAGTGTTCCAGAAGGAAGAAAAGATATTTTTTTTTTGAAGCTAGTTTCTTCACTTTCTTCTACATGTATATGTGATTAAAACGTAATAGCATAAATTGAAAGCATTCAGTATCACCAAGAGCCAATAAAAATAGTCCAACTTACACCTTTCCTTCAATGGTAGTTGCATGTCCACAAGGTTTTCAGGCCAACATGTCTCCTCTCCCACTATCCACTTTTGTCGATTCCAATACTTCTTTAATTGGACATGGTTGTATCCTTAATTGATGTTGCAGTCTCCTATCCCTTCGTGCAGTTACTTGCCTCAAAATCGCTTGACAGAGGCACCATTTCTCAGTTCTATTAAAACTTTTCACTCTCACAAATGTTCAAATATATAATATATTTTCTAAATGGAAATGTCACCAACTCCCAAGACCATGGATAGGTTGCAACAAAAAAATCCAACGTCAAAGAAAAAAGGAGAACCCAGGAAGGCCACAAAACTAGTGGCTCAACTCAATCAACAAACAGATAAACTTATGCTCTCATACCACTATAAGACAACAAAATTGGAAACCAAATTCAAACGTATATTAAATATTGATCTCAAAGAATGAGTACACAAGGTACATATAAATACATAAAGAAACTATTGACATAGTTTTCGGGTCTTCTTGGAATCTAATAACTAATCACTATAACACAAAATTAATCCCAAATATTAAATATCTAACAACACAATGACACAATTAAAACTAGCTTTGTGGAATATAAGTGAAAAAACATTTTTGACAAGGTGTCATCCAAAATAAGTGTGAAATGGTTCCCTTAATTTGTTATACATATTGCACATAAGCTCAATTTCCCAGTGGCCTTCTCATTTCATCGTGTAGTCTACAATCCCTAATATGATTATAATGCAACATACAAAAGATAAAATTCTCAGAAACTTTTAAATTAAGTTATTGTTACTTCATCAAAAATGATTTGCCTCTTGCAACGAGATCCCCTTAGGGTGAGGTGTGGTGGAATATCGTGTTTTGAAAGCAATGTTAAGTGCGAAAGTTGAAGCTAGAGATGTGGAGTAAATGATCTCTTTATTGACTTATGGATATCCATTGAATCACTACCAAAACGAACTCATATGCCTTCACGTGATCAACATTTTCTCCATGATGCCAAATGTTTTGCTAGTGGTTAGCACCTTCCAATTACATAAACATGAGGACATAAACCTATAATGTGGAGGAAAACATAACGTCAAATCATGTTTCCACAGATCTTGTGGATGTAGCTGTTGAGGTATCACCCTTGTACTAAAGAAACAAATTGAATTCAGTTAAGTAACTAAACTAGGAATGAACTCGGAACAATGCAAGTATGTTGCATAGATTTTTGTTCGAAAGGTAGAGGTTGGAAGGCACACAATTTCTCTCACACACAATAACACGAGGTTTGTCTCTTCTATTCATCACAAAAACGTGATTCTGACATACAACTATCCATACAGTTGAGGCTCTTAGCTTTCACATATACTTGATTAGACTTGACTTGATTACAATGAACCCAACATGGGATATTGTAACAACCCTCCCTTTTGTACTACATTATGGTAAACCTCCCTTTTGTGTTAAATTTTGTAAACCTAAACTGAGGAAAACTAGTTTTGATACCCTACTTTGTGGGTTAAACTATTATACACCTAAGCTGAGGAAAGCTAAGTGATATATAATATGAAAAGAAAATGTACTATTAAATAAATTAATAAAATAAATCACTTGGAGGGTGGAGCACCAAGAGAGAGGATATTCCTGCCAAATCCCATGAGGAATGGGAGAGAGATTAATCTTTCATGATAAGCTTCTAGATGGGATTCTACATAAGCTTGGACAGATTGGATATCCATCGAATGGATGGGAGATAAAGATCCATCAGACATAAAATATTTTAGAGAGATAAAGGCAAGCTTTTATATGGAAAAGTGTCGTGGGAGATAAAGACGAGCTTTTCTCGATAAGACCTAGGCAAACGGAAAAATCCATAAAATAGGACACTGGTAATGGTAGCTAAATCATGACAGAGGGTATTAAATACCCAGTGCATCGATCAATGCAGGATAGTTGATCCTTGGCAAGATCTTCTGCTCGGGGTGAATCAGAGGTAATTCATGGCTGGGTGGTGGTACTCCTCCCTCCAAGTGGGGTTTATTTGGTGTCACTGCATGGAATGGTTATATGTCAATTTCTTACCTTTCTTGTGATTATTTTATTTGGATCAATATTGGATATGTTACCTATCTTAGCTTATGTATTGGTTTGATGCTATTTCTACTCATGTGATGGATTCCATTCTTATGCATATGAATGAGTAGGATACCAAATAAATCTAATGGAAATCTTATTTATGTTAGTGAAGGACTTTTTATTGTTTTATAAGGGCTCTAGTTAATATGGTAGATGGTAGTAGATGGTTGCGGACTACCATAGTATAATTTAGGTAACAGGATAATCTATGATGGTAAAGTTTTCTATTGCATGTATACCTTATAAGGATTGATTTGCATTCTATCAATTGCTTAAGAGTAACCTTTATGATGGAAATGATGGACTCTTACTATGCATGTGTTCTTCATGCATCCTTATGTAGCAGAATGGCCTATTAAGTGGATGAAAACACTTCTGAGCAATCTGATTAAAGAGTAGATGTGATGAAAGTGTTGCATGTGATTATCTAAGTTAATTTATAAAGTTTATACATGCATTATGGTAATTAGGTTATTGGCATAGAGGCATGCAGAGAAACTAGGAAGTAAGTTCTAGTCTTATATTTAAAAGTCGATACCATGAGTGTCACAAGGGGTTTGAAGCTTGCATGTTATGGTTCCTCCTGATATTATTTCTAAAATCATGGGAATTTAGGGGTTATTTTCCAGGTAGGTCTTGGGGATATGTTAAAAATGGTATCCGAGCCCAAGCTCAAGCCTTGCAGCCTATGGACCCATCTACCTCCACAAAGTTTTATGGCCAGAGTTAATTATAAAATTTCTATGGAATGATTGCCCCAAAAGTTATATGGAAATTTAAGCATATAAGTTTTATAATAAATTCTCATAAACCAAGGGAATCCTTTTATTAAAAATGAATAGCTCTGTTGTATACAAAGCCAAGATTGGTTACAATAGGGCTAAGGGGTGTGCTCAACTCACCTTCTTCTCACATGCGAAGGTCACTGGAGATGCACCATATCCAAAGGAAATAAAATGTTCAAATTTCATTTTTATTGCTTCTACAACTGGCCAGAGATCATTGTGCCTTCAAACGGATGAAGACGGTTAGGTTTCACACTATTTTATTTTATATTCCATAATAGAACAACCCCATAACCACACTATTGAATTGGTCAATACGAGCATGACATGCTGCATACTTCTAGTTGAGTTTATGTTGACTGGTCTAATCGGTCAATACGAGCATGACCAGGTCAAAGCGTAGATAAGTTGCTTAAGGGACAACTAAAGGTTTTGGGGGCAATTAAAATATATTCTACTTGTATCTTTACTGTATTAATCATTACATTTTGTATAGAAAAAAAGTAAAAAGACAGAGATAATGCCGAAAACAATAGAACGTTGGAAATTTGATTGGTTTCACCATAACTAGACCTATCATGACTGTTGTGCTATTTCTATGATGTTATCAAAGATAACACCACTTACTGTCGTTGAGCATGATGACGGCACAAGGAATGGAATTTTATTTTTTCCTGATTCTGAAGATAAATGTTTGCGGGTGCCGAGAGATGTGATTCAAAGTGTACAAGCTAGATACACATCAACATAATTAGTTTAGTGTGCCCATGCAATGGGTGGAAGGAGATAAGTGGGATAACGAATATCCTCGTAGGTGGATAGACATAGTTTAAAAAATATATAAACTAGCATTTGCACCAGATGTTGCAAAGGAAACGCCGTAAGGCATAAATTAAAGAAAACAAATACAACAAAAGAATACTTTGATAAAGAATAAAAATATATTGAACACTCAAATCAATGCCCCATTAACTGAAACCAGTTAGTAGACATATCTATCAACATTAGGATTATACACAATGATCAAGAAATTTCCCATATGCAAACAGCACCTTCCACAACAGCCTTTTGTCACATCCACATTTTAAAAAATGCCTTGGAACGTGATTGAAATCTCCCATATTGTCTTTTTCATTATGCAGATAAATCTTCCATATTGCTATTTTCATCATGAATATTGTTAGTTCATTGTTGTAAAGTGTTAGTGTGTTAAATTCAATACTGTAAGTTTGACAAGCGAAAAACATTCCTCAATTAGCATAATATGCATTTTTCTCTCACCGTGTATTTTTCAGTCATGCATTACAAAACTTCCATCAAAGAGCACAAGTAACAGATTAACATGTATTTTCCCTTCATTATTTTCATCACAGAGCCAAGAAATCTACGCCTTATCTATAAAGTAACAAAAACATTTTGTTATAAGTTTAATATTTCAAGCCAGTGTCTAACCTATAAAGTAACAAAAACTTTTTGAAATAATTTAATAGTTTAAGCAATTGACTAACCTAATTTAATAATTGAAAATTTCTCGAAGATGAATTATACTCCATAATAAGAGAGCCAACATTGGAGCCCATACTTTCACTAAAAGGAAAAGAAACACAACCACTTGTTAAGAAGAAATTCAAGTAATAATAATAAAAAAAATAATAAACATTAAAGTATAAAATGGTATTTCCAACACACAGGTATAAATATACATGCTCTATGTCCATTGTTAGATTAAATGGGTGTGGAGAAAGGGCAAGAAGCATGTTCAATTTGTTTCTGAATGAGTGGTTATCTAAGCTCGTAAACATAATAAAAAGGATATTTATTACAACTTCTATATGATTATTCTTTTCAAGCTTAGCAACAATTACTATCATCATCGGCTAATGTTTAAATACTAAATTGCAAAATGTAGTTAATGCCAAATAATGCATACATTTTTTAGGGCATTGGGCAGTAGCAACACCAGAGCTATGTTGTGGGTTTTGTATTGGGAAAATTCGTATTGTGGAATTTGGGTTTTGCATGACTATTGTTGTTTCCAGAGAAAATGATGTTGTACATAATGGTGGAGAGATGTTGTGCAATTGTTTCAGGTTGCGTAATTTGATGATATGCACAGAATGGGTAATGCCATGAGGCCCTAAATGTTTTTTGTCAAATGAGGAGAGTGTTTCTAAGCCAAACAACTTCAGCTTTGGCACCATTGTCAAGGCCTGCGTTTGGTAATGCCATGAGGCCCTAAATGTTTTTGGTGAAATGAGGAGAGTCTTTTTAAGCCAAATAACTTCACCTTTGGCACCATTCTGGAACATCTAAAAGCTCTGAACAGCTTACCTGCCTGGTACTTAGTATGTTGTACAGGCCTGGAACTTGTATTTGTGTCAACAAATGAGTATGTGGTTGAACCCACAGGTGTCTTCATCAACAAAAAGAAAGCAGCTGCTCACTTGAAGGTTTGAATATTACCATTCCACAATTCAATTATAATTCATTTTTTCCTTCAAAGGTTATCCGACATGCTACTAATTAAAAATACAATGTAGGTAAAAGTTGAGAAATGATATTTGAGGTAACTAAGCAGTTATCACATGTAATGCCACTCCCTTTCTACATGAGCAAGGAGATTTGGCAATAGCATGTCCCCTTTGGCTCTTTCTCAATTTATAAAATTGACATTGTTGACTAATATCGGCATAACCAACCCTATTCTAAGTTGAAACTTCTTTCAAATTGAGCATTCACCTCATGAAAGGTTACCTTAAAATTGCTCCATAGTTGTGACTATTCGAAATTGACAAGGTGATTAAAAAATAACATGTTTGTTTTAAGTTAATGGTTTCAATCATGAATCCATTGTGAAATTTCTCGCATTTTAGCTTATAATTGTTCAATAATGAATCCATTGTGCACTATTCCAATTGTAGAAAATTCTAGCCCTAAGTGATTCTTTCCCTTATGATCTCATTCAAACAAATCAATTATTGAATTTAATTAATGTAGAAATTAATTTCGGACCATAGCAACAATCATACAATAGCTGAAAAAGTAAATAGGATGCATAAAACAGTTTTTTTTTCTAAGTAAGACTAATTCTATTAAAAAAGGTAAAAATATAATTACACCGAGGCCCCGCCTCAAACTCTGTTTCTAGCTTTCATCGAAACAGTTGATACTGCCCCAGATTGGGGAAACCAGCATGAAATTGCAAAACGGTTACCATATAACCCTGAACTGACATCAACAGACACCATAATATGACCCTGTGACACAAAAAAAATGTGCAACTCAGCAACACTGGACATGACAGCAAACCAACAAAACTACTGAACTGCTAAACATACGCAAAAATATCAAGCGACTGGACCAAACCGTGATCTGCCTGAGGCCGATTTGGTTCATGGGTGGCTGCATTTGCCAGAGGGCATCAGTTGTTTTGCTACTCCTCCGGAGTTTCCTCGACCACGGGACACGCATACTGTTCCCAATCGTCTTCCTTTTTCTCCACATCGCTCTTCTCAGCATCGCCTGTAGGCCCCTCCATCTGCTGGGTGCCTCTTGATCTGCCAGCACACCCCACCGTTAAAGCCACGACTGCAGAGCAGCCACCCATTCGTTGAAAGTCGTCTACATGCTCATTGTCACCATGCATTCTGCTATGCCTGATTCCCTGGCTATCATCCTTTGAATTTTTCTCCTGACTCCCTCTCATATCATGGGTTCTCATCCCCTGAGAATGCTCCTTAGAGCTTGTCACTTGATCATTGTCCAGCATTTCTTCTTCAGTGAAGACGATGGTCACCTTGGCAGTGATAGTAGGTTTATTTAGACGGCTATGGAGCCTGAAATGGGTAGTGTGAGAGGCAGAGCCAGGACTCTGCTAGGAAATAACAGAATGGAGCCCAAAATCTCTGAGTGGATCCCTTGACTCCATCCCACGCCCCCGCCTGCTGCGCACATAGGAATAGTTTCTGAGCTGAGGTCTGGGTTGAGGCTCATCTTCCTGGTCCTGAGGAGGGGAAGGGGGAGCCGAGCTCTGTGCAGTATGAGGTCTCGCTCTGCCTCCCTGAGAACCTCCATATCGACTCCTCATTCAATGCCTTACCATCCTGGTGAGGACTGAGAGCAAATCAACGGGATATTCA
Organism: Pinus tabuliformis; assembly: GCA_031772625.1. Lineage (NCBI taxonomy): Eukaryota > Viridiplantae > Streptophyta > Pinopsida > Pinales > Pinaceae > Pinus > Pinus tabuliformis. Next base: position 873,341,783 of record CM062819.1, read on the forward strand.
GTTGGGGAGGGGGATTGATTACAGAAACAGCGCCTCTGAGCAGGATTTACAGGGCAAAGCATGGAGTGGGAGAAATGGTGGCCATTTCCAAAATCGATGCAACTAAGGTGCCAACAACGTTTTCATGTAGTTGTTCTGCTACCTGCGAGCTTTGCCTGCAGCGGACAATAGCTACGGATCGGGGGATGAACAATGGGAACAGGAGGCACCATTCTGATATCTACTGTATCCATATCTCGGCCTGATGGGCCATTTATTTCCATCTGCATGCTAGTTAGATTTCAACTGCAGTGAGCCTGGATCCGGGCCCAATTCATCACCTGGCTGGTCCTTGCGCCGACGTTTCTAAGTGAGCCCATTAATGCTCTTTGAAAACACCCGCATCCGGGTCATAAAACAGTTTTTGCATAAAATGGTTTTTGGAAATGTTTGAGACCACTCAGAGCAATGATGGCACTGCACAAAGGAAGTTTAATGCTTAGCCAGGTGGATGGGATTAAAACAAAATTGAAAAGGCCAACTTGCAGTCCGAAAAGGGTCAAGCCCTAAAAGAGACCTGAACCTCAGATCAGACTATGGTGGAGGGACGAAAGGCCTAAGAAGGCTTGCTAGATTTTTGTAAAGGAAAATCCTTTATAAACCAATTGTATAAAATGGTTTTTGGAAATGTTTGAGACCACTCAAAGCAATGACGGGACTGCACAAAGGAATTTTGTGCAAGGAGGCTATCACATCAACCTAGGATCTTGCTTGAAAAGCAATTATATTCCTCCTCCCTTACAGTGACTATTGAGAAAGTTCCAAGAAAGTTACTATCACTATTCAAAGGAATAAGAAACTTTACTCTGTTTTTTCTTGGGTTCAAAGAAAACTGAACAGTAACCATGACTGTCAAAAAGAAATAAATTAGATGTCACAAGATTAAAGCTAAAGATAAGACAGAAGAATACTAATATGGAATGGAATTTCAACAAAGGGACATGCCATTTTGGAAACATACCCTATAACATGACATAGGTCACAATCAAAAGCTGAAGATGGTCCATGAACCAAAATAGATTTTCTATTTTTTATGCCATAACAGGGCCAAAGAAGACTGATAAGCTAGATACTCTCACTATTCAAAGGAATTAAAATGTTTAGATATTTGTTTTCACATATTCTAATATGATCCCACTATAGCAGAGTGAGGTACAAATGTTGGAGAATTCCTAAAACAAAAAATACTTGTGCCATTTTGACTTCTCTTGAAGTTGAAAATTCTTCGGAGAAAGACTACTTTCGATATTTTTTCAATTTTAGGACTCGAACTCAGATAGTCAGATTGTTGCCACTCCTCCTTCCATATTTCCCTGCAAATTTGATTGAATGAGGCCTTCAAGCATCAATGTACCATTACAAGGCACCATGGCGCGTTGGTAGAGAAAGTAAGTTGTGAGCTGAACATCCCATGGTTGAACACCGTGGCAGCACCTATCTCCTATGTAGCATGTGCATTAAACTGCAACCCTTGAAAGCACGTTGGCTCTTGAGGTGTAGGGTTACTGACTAATGATTGATCCATATACATGGTGGACCAATTTTTGTTGAAATTTATGATTAAATGGATTGAAATTGTAGAGCCTGATTGGCACTGATGGACTCAGTAACAAATATCTACTTCACCTTGATTATGCACTGTGGGTTTCATATACAATTTCATGGAACAAACAAACAATTTGATTAAAACTGTAGATTGTGATGGTATAGCTGGATTCAGCAATAAACATATACTGCATCCTGATTTCTGCAAGATAATGAAAGTAAACAAATAATTTGGCTGTAATTGTATTTGTAGATTTTGATAGCATAGAAGGATTCAGTAACAAACAACTTACAGCACTTGAATTATGCCAGTTGTGACATACAATTTTCTCAATCAAAGAAACAAGAATATTTTTAGAAATGAGGGCCAAGGTCGCTATTAAATGCAGATTCTACATAACAGATAGGTAGAACCAATGTCTTTAAATGAGATTTTTTGGAGTTTCCTAGTGAAAACATTTGTGGCCAAATCTTGATTTGTGTTGTTTAAACTGGTTTTTTAATTGCATATATAGATTCAGCACCCTCAAAAAACTATGGGGCACTTTCTTTGTGAAGAGTTCACCTCGAAAACTTGTGATTTCAATGAATCCCTAGCAGATTTTAGACAAATTTAATAAGAAAACTTTCCAAAAAATCACATTTAAAAACTATTAGAATCTATAAATATCTTACAATCCTAAAAATAAGAGCAAGTTCAAACCATTAACCTTGCTGTTATTTGCCAGATTCCTAATATATATAAAAATACCCATGGTTTCCCCTATAAACAACATTTGCTCACCTGAAAACAAAGCACTGCTATCAAAGAGAGGGGAGACTGCACGAATCACAAACAAACGAAAGAGACTGTTAAAAATTGTTGCTTGCTGCAGATTCTGTTTCTTTCTTGCTTGCAGTTATAGTATCTGTCCTTACCTTTGAGTATATTGGCTGTGAGATAAGAAGTGAAGAGAAGCGGAGGACACCATTAAAGCAGCAGTAGCAGAGGAGGTTTCGACTGGGGCGACCTGGGTACACGTCCACATCACTCTAAATTCTTGATCTCTCCATTAGTGCTGTGAATGTGTTGCAAGGTCACCCCAGTCGAGCCTGCTCTGTCTCATTTATTCATGTGAGCCCAATATGCAGGGGAAACCCTTTCTGAAACTGCGTAAATGAATGTCTGTAATTTATAATTTATTGAAATGAGATTGACAGAGAAGGAGAAAGGAACCAAAATCTGGTAGTACAAGCAGTACACGTGAAGTGCAGATATGGCCCTGAGATTTATGTTGAGTTAGGTCGAAATTAGATGGTTTCACACACTGTCAGTGGAAGCAATGAAAGGGCTTAATCTCCTCCATATTTAGGTTGAAAGGACAGTGCCACGATGGGAGGTCAGTATGAAATTGCAATGTATGGAATGTACTCCAGTACTATTTTTACCAGAAAAAATTGAATAGTACAAACAATAATACTTTATTATAATAATAGAACGAATTGAAGTATAGTAAGGTTTGAAGGTGTCAAAGCCAGTGTGAATGTTGACGTGTCTAACAGTGACTATTGAGACTATGACATTAGCCAGGGACTTGCACACCAAAACCCAAAACCAGTTTCTACCCCAATAAATCTTTTGTTCATTGATGATATGTTATAAATCATATACATTTCACAACTTGCTTGACCACGGTAAGATAAGCACCGTACCTACCTAATGTATAAAAGAAGACTGATAAGCAGGAGGAGGGGCAGGCAGTCCACTGCCAAAGCAATGGTTGTTGTAATTAGTAGAGGAATTGTAAGAACCGTGCTCTAATATGTCTGATTTTGAGTCTGAGTCAGTAAAGAAAAATGCTCAAATGTAACTATGTGCTCCTTCAGCAACCATGATGTCATGGTGACTCGGGAGCTCCATAGGCAATTTGTGAATTTCTAACCATTACATTAACCCACTTGCAACTTCTCTCAATAATTCTTTCCTCGCATCTCTATTAGATACTTAATAGACATTTTAACATAGGATAATGTCTAAAACACAGGGAGAACATCAAGGTCTACAATGGAATTTATTGTGAGTATTAAAATGTTTAGATATTTGTTTTCAGATATTCTAATATAATCCCACTGCAGCAGAGTGATGTACAAATGTTGGAGAATTCCTAAAACAAAAAATACTTGTGCCATTTTGACTTCTTTTGAAGTTGAAAATTCTTCGGAGAAAGACTAATTTCGAGATTTTTTCAATTTTAGGACTCGAACTCAGATAGTCAGATTGCTGCCACTCCTCCTTCCATATTTCCCTGCAGATTTGATTGAATGAGGCCTTCAAGCATCAATGTACCATTACAAGACACCATGGCCCGTTGGCAGAGAAAGTAAGTTGTGAGCTGAACATCCCATGGTTGAACACCGTGGCAGCACGTATCTCCTATGTAGCATGTGCATTAAACTGCAACCCTTGAAAGCACGTTGGCTCTTGAGGAGTAGGGTTACTGACTAATGATTGATACACATACACGATGGACCAATTTTTGTTGAAATTTATGATTAAATGGATTGAAATTGTAGAGACTGATTGGCACTGATGGACTCAGTAACAAATATCTACTTCACCCTGATTATGCACTGTGGGTTTCATATACAATTTCATGGAACAAACAAACAATTTGATTAAAACTGTAGATTGTGATGGTATAGCTGGATTCAGCAATAAGCATATACTGCATCTTGATTTCTGCAAGATCATGAAAGTAAACAAATAATTTGGTTGTAATTGTATTTGCAGATTTTGATAGCATAGAAGGATTCAGTAACAAACAACTTACTGCACTTGAATTATGCCAGTTGTGACATACAATTTTCTCAATCAGAGAAACAAGAATATTTTTAGAAATGAGGGCCAAGGTCGCTATTAAATGCAGATTCTACATAACATATAGGTAGAGCCAATGTCTTTAAATGATATTTTTTGGAGTTTCCTAGTGAAAAAATTTGTGGCTAAATCTTGATTTGTGTTGTTTAAACTGGTTTTTTAATTGCATATATAGATTCAGCACCCTCAAAAATCTCTGGGGCACTTTCTTTGTGAAGAGTTCACCTCGACAGCTTGTGATATCAATGAATCCCTAGCAGATTTTAGAAAAATTTAATAAGAAAACTTTCCCAAAAATCACATTTAAAAACTATTAGAATCTAAAAATATCTTGCAATCCTAAAAGTAAGAGCAAGTTCAAACCATTAACCTTGTTGTTATCTGCCAGATTCCCGATATATATAAAAATACCCATGGTTGCCCCTATAAACAACATTTGCTCACCTGAAAACAAAGCACTGCTATCAAAGAGAGGGGAGACTGCACGAATCACAAACAAACGAAAGAGACTATTAAAAATTGTTGCTTGTTGCAGATTCTGTTTCTTTCTTGCTTGTAGTTAGAGTATCTGTCCTTACCTTTGAGTATATTGGTTGTGAGATAAGAAGTGAAGAGAAGCGGAGGACACCATTAAAGCAGCAGTACCGAATGAGGTTTCGATTGGGGCGACCTGGGAACACGTCCACATTACTCTAAACTCTTGATCTCTCCATTAGTCCTATGAATGTGTTGGAAGGTCACCCCAGTCGAGCCTGCTCTGTCTCATTTATTCATGTGAGCCCAATATGCAGGGGAAACCCTTTCTGAAACTACGTTAATGAATGTCTGTAATTTATAATTTATTGAAATGAGATTGATAGAGAAGGAGAAGGGAACTGAAATCTGGTAGTACAAGCAGTGCATGTGAAGTGCAGATATGGCCCTGAGATTTATGTTGAGTTAGGTCGAAATTAGATGGTTTCACACACTGTCGGTGGAAGCAATGAAAGGGCTTAATCTCCTCCATATTTAGGTTGAAAGGACAGCGCCATGATGGGAGGTCAGTATGAAATTGCAATGTATGGAATGTACTCCAGTACTATTTTTACTAGAAAAAAATGAATAGTACAAACAATAATACTTTATTATATTAATAGAACGAATTGAAGTATAGTAAGGTTTGAAGGTGTCAAAGCCAGTGTGAATGCTGACGTGTCTAACAGTGACTATTGAGACTATGACATTAGCCAGGGACTTGCACACCAAAACCCAAAACCAGTTTCTGGCCCGATAAATCTTTTGTTCATGGATGATATGCTATAAATCATATACATTTCACAACTTGCTTGACCACGATAAGATAAGCACTGTACCTACCTAATGTGTAAAAGAAGACTGATAAGCAGGAGGAGGGGCAGGCAGTCCATTGCCAAAGCGATGGTTGTTGTAATTAGTAGAGGAATTGTAAGAACCGTGCTCTAATATGTCTGATTTTGAGTCTGAGTCGGTAAAGAAAAATGCTCAAATGTAACTATGTGCTCCTTCAGCAACCATGATGTCATGGTGACTCGGGAGCTCCACAGGCAATTTGTGAATTTCTAACCATTACATTAACCCACTTGCAACTTCTCTCGGTAATTCTTTCCTCGCATCTCTATTAGATACTTAATAGACATTTTAACATAGGATAATGTCTAAAACTCAAGGATAACATCAAGTTCTACAATGGAATTTATTGTGAGTATTAAAATTTTTAGATATTTGTTTTCATATTTTTCTAATATAATCCCACTGCAGCAGAGTGAGGTACAAATGTTGGAGAATTCCCAAAGCAAAAAATACTTGTGCCATTTTGACTTCTTTTGAAGTTGAAAACTCTTCAGAGAAATAATCCCAACAGCAATGTTAAGATACACACAATAATCCCAAAATAGGGACATCCAGTTATGCCACTGCAGTAAGATCACCTGAAATATCACATAGAAAACGGCCACAAACCAAAGATCGCCCATGTGGCATGGCACTGAAACCATTGACAATGTTAGTAACAAAGTGAGGAAGGATACTATGAAATTAGCCAGGGACTTGCACACCAAAACCTGTTTCTGGCCTGATAAATCTTTTGTTCACGGATGATATGTTATAAACCATATACATTTCTACTTGTTGGAGCCAATGCACAATATATTCGTTCACAAATTCCAAATACAGTCAAAGGACACACAATAGACAGACCAAACGCAGAAGATAGTCTTCCACAATTTTCAAGTATTGATATCATTATCTGATTGGATACTCAATCAAAGTAGAAAAATAGACAGATACATTCAAACTATTCACGTTTAGTGCAAATATGTAAAATGCAAAAGGGCAACCCTTACACTACAAGGTGGGTCAGTGCATCTCAAGAACTGAACCAATAAGAAGCAACCCTCGTAGCCACCAAGGAAAAGACATTGTTTTCAAACAAAAGATCAAGCAGTGTACGCATATTGCCTCATGATCTCAATAGAACAGGAGCTCCAGTAAAGCACATGTCCACATAATAGACTATCATTACAACACATTATCAAAAATAATATTCTTTCGTATTGTTCTGTTGATGAAAATTTCCATATAACGAAGTTCTGAATAGGATAACTTTACTTTCTGATTTAAAAATGGTTTATGAATGGAGCCTTCCATAACTTATTACTTAAATAGGAAAATGAAAAAAACAATGGCATCTCATCAATGACCCACTATATCAATTTGTACTCTGCCAAGTGAAGGAAACAACACTAAAAATTATGGGCGTATGCTTTCTTCTAAATGAACCCGATTACATAGGGCATTATGCATTAAAAAGATGTGAAATTTAAACAATATAGAAAGGCAGAAACGATTTACAGTGTGCCACAACAGAAAAGGGTTGAGAGCTAAACACTGTGGGAAACCACTGAAAAATACCTTACAATTGTAAATGAAGAATACCTATACACAGGTGGCATGGTAGGGCATTTTTCTCCTGTGAATCTGCGCATTCCAGAGGGAACGCCTTACGGTGTACCTAGGGCTAAAGAGCTTTGGGGGATGAGTAATGTGAACCTATCGTCCTCTCCTAACATATATGATATATAAGTGATTAGTAATATATTGATAGTGTTAACATAAGAGTGCATATGAGGTTGTGGTTTAGTATTGCCACAATAATGACCCACATTCAAACCCTGGAGGCATAAAGCCTTGATCTTGTGTATTATTTAGTTGAGTTTGATGACCATGACCACATGTTAAGTGACAATGGTGGTGTAAGAAACAGTCTCTTATTCATTTTGTGAACCCTACTGAGATAATGTGGAGTTGGGTTTCATAAATCTAAAAATGAGAGAACTTAAGACATAAATGGTACAAGAAACAGGTGTCTTATTAAGTTATTCAGGCTGTGGGCTTTACAGTAATAGTGCAGTGTTAGCGTTCATAACTCCTCATGGATCAGAAACTGAGAAGAAACAAGCACAATGATAGTACAAGAAACAGGTCCCTTGCTCAAGTTGTGCAATTCATCGTGAAATTGTAGAGTTGGGATTCATAACTCTCCATGGATCAAAAAACAAGTAACAAATAACGACAAGAACTGTAGAAGAAGCAGGTCTCTAGTACAGGTTGTGGGCTTTACTGCAATAATGCAGAGTTGAGGTTTACAACTCACCATGCATCAAAAAACAAGAGAGAATTAAGGACGAATGGTACAAGAAGCAGGTCTTTTATTCAAGTTGTGGGCTTTACTGCAGTAATGTGGAGTTGGGGTTCCTTTTTACTTACAGATCCAACAATAAAATAAAAAGGAATGAGGGCACAGATGGTACAAGAAATATGCACTTTTTTCAAGTTGTGGGTTTTACTGCAGTAATGCAGATTTATGAAAGAACGGTACAAGAAACAGGTCTTTTATTCAGGTTGTGGGCTTTACCGTGATCATGCGAAGTTGGGATTCTTTTTCTCTCACAGAGCTATACAAAGGGCAGGAATGAGGACAAGTATGGTACAAAAAATTGTTCCTATTTATTCAAGCTATGTACTTTACTTCAATAATGTAGATTCATAAGGTTGTTTAACTTCACTTCAATAATGCAGATTCATATAAGGATGGTATAAGAAACACGTCTCTTAATCAGGTTGTCAGTTCTATTGCAACCATGAGAGTTGGGGTTACAGTTCATGAGCTCCATACCACTAGGTGTCAAGTTTGAATCTAAGTCTGAATCTCACTTGAGAAATCTGAATCCCCTTAGAGGTGAGGTATGGTGCACTAGTCTATTGCCTATGCCAATGCCAATGCCAATGGGTCTAGCATGTCTAAAGGTTTTACCATCCATGAATGTGGGAAACCATCCTTCGGAAGGGTTTCCTAGCACCATTAAGTTAATGAATTCTCCTAACACCATTAAGTTAATAAATTCAAACAAAACAAAGCTAGTGAATTCCAACAAACCTAAATTGATGGAATGAAACAAAACAAAGCTACTGAATTCCAACAAAGCTAGATTGATGGAGTGAAATCGAGTGATTCCATGCTTATCTGCGTATTCAGGGGCCAGATAACCAAAAGTTCCGGCCAGCCTGGTTTCAACAGAAAACTTTCCATCAGGGGCCAGCTTGACCAACTCGAAATCCGAGACCTTGGCCCTCGTAGGTGGATAGACATAGTTTAAAAAATAAATAAATAAAATTGGAAACATCGATCCATTGCTTTTCTCTTAGTAATGATGCAAGGCAACCCGAAATATTAGGCTTTTCTAAAAAGTGTAGCCTTTTGCTATGACTAGAAAGCTACTGCTTTTGGTAACCAAAATCACCGCACGCACAACATTAAGATCATCAGTTATCCCATTACGCCATAGGCGTGAATCCTTATCAATTCTTTGCATAATAATTTTCTGGGGATGCTATCACCCACACCTCTTTTCTTCAAGCTTACGGTAATGCAACAGAAATAAGAAACAACTTTTACCGACTTGATTTTCTCGATAAAGAAAAAAATTAACATTGTTCCTTTCATGAGATAAGTTGTTGTTTCTTTCATGAGTTACCTATCCGACGGCAATAGAAGATAAAGATGAAAGGATAAAAGCCTAAAGATAATGTTTATCCCAATATTTTTAACTTAGTGCTCTATCGTTTATGAGTGAAAATAACATATGTAAGTGTTATTTATTCGGTCGATGTTGTCTTGCTTGAAGAAAAAAAATCGATATCCATAGACAGAGCCCATTAGAAACAGAATGCGGAAACTCCACTCTATTCTTTCTATCTCTCCTCGGCCAGCAAGGTTCACCACCGATAGTAGTAGTGTTTTTAGTTATTATTTCTGCCACCACCATTGTGCATGTTCATCAACAACACCAAAGTGGCTGCTCAAACTCGAAACAACGGGGCATGTGTGGCTGCTCAAACTCGAAACAACGGGGCATGTGTGGAAGCATGTAGGAATACATATTCCAGAATGGGAAATAGGTCCAAAAAACAGAAACAAAGAAGTCATTTAATGCATGTAATGGAGGAGATGAAGCAGTGGTTTCCTCCCTAAGTCTGCTTTCTCAAGTTTCAGGTATACAGTTATGTTGCTGACCATAGTATAAAAAGAATGAATGACTAAATGTATATTAAATTACACAGATGTAATTATCATAACATGAAAGCCCATGATTTCAAAGCAATGGAACAATGCTAAGTGACATCGTCATGGTGAAATAGACCTTGTGTTCCAACTTGCACGATAATAAAAAAGATAATTATTTAAAATTATGGAACGTAGTAAATTAAATTGGTCGTTAAGAATTTAACTGTTACAACGAACTCCAACTATGGTGGACCATTCCAGAACATGACCTAGCTATCGGCTACACCGCTATGAGGTTCTCTGTGCTAAGGATCGAAGTCAATGCTTTCTGGTCCCTGGAATTGAATACCTCCTCCTTGTGCAGTTTGAAGCGGCGACGTTCAAACAAACTCGTGGACTTTTCCTTGTGGATTTTCATACCCTTTTAAAGAAAAATTTAGTCTCTTCCTTGTTTATGACTCGATCTTTATCAACATATTTTCCCATATAGAGCATGTAGGCAGAGTCACTAAAATTCACCATTGTTAATTTCTCCACCATCAGCGCACTTTCTTTTTTAGCAAAGGTAGTTTTCTACCTGCAATTATAGTTATTTTAGTGGGTTGATTTCATATTAATACTGTATAGCATATAGTATTATGCCCAAAGTGCAATACGGTCCATCAGAGAAAGATCTGTATATATCATCGTTGACCCTACAAAAACTTATTCATCTTAATAAAAATTTAATGCCTGATTACCTATGGCTCATTCAATTATTATTTTGTTTGAAGTCAGATACAAATGAAAACTCATCTTGTATTCACCGAGAGAAATATCATGTACTTAATGTAAACCTCCTTTGGCAAAGTTGAAACGTTGGTAATTATATCCCTTAAATTATGAAATAGGTATATGGGTTGCACATTGTGGATATGTTACTATATGTCACCAGCATAGTGGCAAATATCCAAAAATTGATTTTTCAAATCTATAACTATTCACGTGGGAAAGAAAGAAAAAAGTGAAATGAAGTTAGTTGAATTAATAAAATTAAATATAACTATTCCCCGGGAAAAGAAATCAAAAAGTAAAATGAAGTGTGTAGAATTAATAAAATTAAATGTACAATTAAATGCTTTCACTTTGCCTGGTTTTTATTTATGTTGTAAAGATGGCGTAAGTAAATTTCTGTGATGCATATAAATTAAAAATGCATATTATATTATAAATTTAATTTAATGTAATATGTATAAATTATATTTTTGTACATTAATGATACTTAGTTCAGTTTAAAAAATGCGAGTTTAATTCAATTACAAAACTTGTTTTCATGAAATAATATGGAAATTTAAAACTTCCTTAGGTTCACAGTTTCTCAAAACTATATATATATATATTTGTGTGAGAATTTTGTTTCATTCATATAATTGCATTTCGTGCAAATGGTAGTTTATAGGATGATGTGTGGATGGGCTAGGAAGGTGATCATGCCGGTGACAAGAAAGTCGTGAACATCTCATTTTTTTTAAGCATGAGATCAAGGTGAGATAAAGAAACTTTTGAAGAAAAAAACTTGTGAAGTATAGTTACACAAGTAAGCATAAAATCTGAAAGAAAAGGGAAAAAAATAAAAAATTAACCAAGATATGGTAAAGCATGTAAAAAATGTTTTCTAAAAATGTTTGCTTTGTGGTTAATTCTGCATAAAGCACGATGAATGAGTTCATTAATTGTTTAATTGTATATTGAAAATTAGAATTGTTGAGATACGTGCAACATAGATGTGAAAACTTTTTTTGACAAGACTTGGAAATTTTATATGGGAAAAGTAGTTTGCATGGGGTTAAGAAAGTGACTGCTCATTTCAAATTACATAGAAGAGTTAAATCCATATGTATAATGATTTCTGAGGAAATTTTCTACTTGCAAAATTTCGTTATTTTGTTAGGTTGATTTTTCATGTAATTCTCCAAAATAGTTGCTTGAACATGTGGAGATTGTGGCATCAAAAGTGAAGGAAAAATACATATTCATGCATAATAGCATTTAGAAGTACATAAAAGGAAACGTGAGAAAAATTGGTATTGTGAATGACGAAGAGATTTAAATAGTGATTGGTACAACTATGATATAGATATATGGCTAAATAAAATCACCTAACCCTAAAAAAGAAGAATAGATAAAGAAAATCATGGTTGTATCATTGTTGAATTGTTGTGTAATGATACATATACCCATTCATTGTCATGGATAGTTTACATGTTGATACCATAGTCTCGTTAAGTAGTCATTGAGATAAACATGTTGGAGAGGAACATGGTTAGTATCCATGCATATTAATGAGTTATATGAATTTACATTGCAAGCACATGTATGTGTAGTATTATAGACTTGTAAGAATATTGTACTATCAAACAGTATAGTATAGTTGCATAGTAATGAGTCAGAGGAATCTTCCATGTAAGCACTTTCTCATGAATTCTAGTATTGATAGTCTCTTACATGTTGAAAGAAAGTAAAATTCATTGCTCAACAATAATAAAGATATTGGTTACCCCAATGCCTATTAAAGGGGATTATGTTATGTAGAAGGAAAAGGCGTGATTAACCTAATTGTTATATTTGTAAAATAGGGTGGAGTTGTTATTGTGCTATGATAGACTATATGTTGAGCAAGGATTAGTGAGTTGTGATTTGTAGAATCAATGTTATGCTGCTATCAATGCTTACAAATATGCATAGCATGTAGAACTTTGGTTTTTTCCTACATTCAGGGGATTTGAACTATATTGAAGTTATATATTGATAGCATGCATGCTTGGACTAATATATGCCAATAGTAAATACGAAAAGCATGTGTGACTATGTTAAGAGTCATGCTGGACAAATAAATTGAAGGTTATTAATCTTACTGACAGTAAACTTTTTATAACCAAAAATGTCATAGAAAGCAATATGAAGCAATTACCCTAAAAGTAATGTTAAAATTAATAACAAGTAATGTATATGGGTGGACGATATCATTACTTGAATAGCATACTTACATATGTTTCCTGCATGAATGCAAGAATCACAATTCTCATAAAACTAGAATATGATTCTGGTTAGAGATTAAACTATGGTCATCATGCTATAAAAATAACTTATAAATGGTATAATTGCTATAAAATTATTATACCAAAGTAAAGGATGGTGAGATCATGTTATAGTATAAAGACTATATAATTGTACAAATTGTGGTCAAATTAATCATTTTATTAATGCATCTGCTTACAATGTGACTCATCCTTCGGTTGAAAGAAAGTATGGTTAAAGAGGAAATTTAACTTAAAACTGATTTCTAGGACATATGCATCCTTTGAAGTATATGCACAATAGAACCTATAAGTATCCTTGAACGTAAACCATAGTAATTGGTCATGTAGCAAAAAGGGTATGGACCCCTAGGTCAATTAAATGATATTTAACAATCTATTTAAAATAGATTGATATCATAATTTGTACCAAGAAATTTTGAGAGGATCTCTTATCCGATTGCAGTGATAAGGTGTCTCGACAACATAATGAAATGTTGTGTGAATCAAACAGAATTCATAAATAAATAACTCAACTTTGGTAAAGGGTGATTTAATGTTAAGAATGAGCTAACATGTAAATACCCTGAGATCATAAACACTTACAACTACAAGGAGTGTAGGATTGTAAGTAGTAAAAACTTTCATGTATAACTACACGGAATTATGCATGGTCAACAGGTTGTTGAAGCATAAATAGTGCAACAGTAAAATATACGAGGTGAATTAATGATCTCATGAATATTAAACTTCAACAACTATGAGTTAATAATCTACTTTAGAACATTAAGAAGAAGGTATGATTAATATGAAAATATGCATGAATCCAATAATATGTGATTGATATTGTAACTACATGACCTCTGGAATTGATTTACACAGTACATAGATGAAACATGATAAATGAATGATGGTATGATACTAACATGGTGGAAAAAATGTGTGGATATGTTTTATGTCATGCAGGTGATACCATGAGGATGGTATTATAGGTTACCATAGTTGGACTATGTACATCAGTACATATGGTACCGTATGAATACATATGCTACAATGTTGAAAAATGAAATGTGTATTGTGTGTATAACATATCCTGTGTGTAGGTATGAAGTAGTCATTGGATAGTGTCTCGGCAGGTAAACAAACCTAGAGGTTAACTAGAAGAAGGAAAGTAAGTTTGGTATAAGTAATTGTGGCTAATCACAGTTTGGTGTACATACAATTACGATGAATATATGTATATGAATATATGTATAGGAATATATATATTATGATGTGAAATAATCTGTTATGACTTTGTAGGCATATTAATGTGGAAAATATGCTAACTGATGTATTATATGCAGAAATATTGTAAGAAGTAGGTGTTCGACAAGAACACAAAGGCATGAAAGAATGAAACCAGAGGACATGCATTCTTTGGATAAAATAAATGATAAGAAATAGCTACTTTAATAATAACATATTATGATATTTATCATAGTTAAACTTTGCATCGATAAATTCTCACAAATGGTTTGAAAAAAAATGTGTGACAGGTAGCTATGGAAGGAGAGATGTTGGGAGCACTCCTTGAGACCGATGTAGCTATGGAAGGAGAGATGCTGGGAGCACTCCTTGTGGCAGATGTACATCAGAAAAATTTCATCAGATGGCAGAGCCATGAGAGCTGTTGATTAGAAACTAGCTACCTGTGAACGAGGACATGATGCAGTGATACACTGAGGATGGTGTAAAATTTAAGGGGGGGAGTATGTAACACCCCTCCCTTGTGTACTACATTATGGTAAACCTACGCTAAGTTAAAGCTAATTGTGATATCCTCCCTTTTGTGTTAAATGTTGTAAACCTAAGCTAATGAAAGCTAGGTTTGATACCCTCCTTTGTGGGTTAAACTATTCTACACCTAAGCTGAGGAAAGCTAATTGATATGTGATATGAAAAGCAAATATATTATTAAATAAATTAATAAAATAAATCACTTAGAGGGTGGAGCACTAAGAGAGCAGATATTCTTTCCAAATCCCATGAGGAATGGGCTAGAGATGAATCTTTCATGATAAGCTTCTAGATGGGATTCTAGATAAGCTTGGATGGATTGGATATCAATCAGACATAAAAGCTTTATGGGAGATAAAGGAAAGATTTTATGTGGAAAATCGTCTTGGGAGATAAAGATGAGCTTTTCCAGATAAGACCTAGGCAAATGGAAAAATCCATAAAGAGGGATGCCACTAATGGTAACTAAATCATGAAAGAGGGTATTAAATACCCAGTGCATCGATCAATGGAGGACAGTTGATCCTTGCCAATATCTTCTGCTCGGGGAGAATAAGAGGTGATTCTTGGTTGGGTGGTGGTGCTCCTCCCTCCAAGTGAGGTTTAGTTGGTGTCATTGCATGGAATGGTTGTATGTCGATTTCTTACCTTTCTTGTGATTATTTTATTTAGATCAATATTGGATATGTTACTTGTCTTAGCTTATGTATTGGTTTGATGCTATTTCTACTCATGTGATGGATTCCATTCTTATGCATAGGAATGAGTAGGATACCAAATAAATCTAATGGAAATGTTCTTTATGTTAGTGAAGGAATTTTTACTATTTTATAAAGCCTCTGGTTAATATAGAAGATGGTAGTAGATGGTTGCAGATTATCATAGTATAATAAAGGTAACGTGATAATCTATGATGGTCAAGTTTTCTATTTCATGTATACCCCATAAGTATTGATTTGCATTCTGTCAATTTCTTAAGAGTAACCTTTATGATGGAAATGATGGACTCTTACTATGCATGTGTTCTTCATGCATCCTTATGTAGTAGAATGGCCTATCAAGTGGATGAAAACACTTCTGAGCAATCTGATTAAAGAGTAAATGTGATGAAAGTGTTGCATTTGATTATCTGAGTTAATTTATAAAGTTTATGCATGCATTATGGTAATTAGGTTATTGGCATAGACACATGCAGAGAAACTAGGAAGTAGATTCTAGTCTTATATTTAAAAGTCAATACCATGAGTGTCACAAGGGGCTTGAAGCTTGCGTGCTATGGTTATTACCAATATTATTTTTAAAATCATGGGGAATTAGGGGTTATTTTCCAGGTAGGCGATGGGGTTACGTTACAGGTATTTATATTTTTCAGCTAGCGATTTATTCAAAATAACTTCAACATGCAAACACAGACTATATTTGACTTTTCCCAAAATACGATTGAACTGTAACTACCTCACACTTCAATTGGTTAACTCACACTCTAAATATAGACTACACTTAACTCAACTTATCTCTTCGTACATCACTCTACTTTGATCTTGCTAGATCTTTGTGTGGGAGTAATTACTATTTTGAAGGTTGTGGCCTATTTGGTATGTTGGTGCTAAAACTCATGGGAAACATTATCAGTGATATGGGAAAGATGGTACGTGTGAAATAAGAGATTCAAATTTTTGTTCAATTAAATTTTAAAACAAATATTACTTTTTCAATTATAATAAAATATACTTTATTTGCTTTAAAAAGATATTGTAATTTGCATTGATCAATGCTAAAATAATAATATAGTGGTCAACGAGCAAATTTATTGCTAAAGTGCTGCTTAGATAAGGATTAATTACTATAAGTCAAAATATCTCTCTAAGTTATATTGCTAAATTTATGAAAAAATGTCATTTTCCTTATTAATTAAACTGTGACAATAATTTATATCTAAATACAATAAACCAAACATCAAACTAAGCTAACTAGAAGTGGACAAATTAATGAATATAAATGACTCTCTCAAAAAATCTATCAAGTACAACTTCTTTGTTTAATAACACTCAACCATTCCTTTGTTACTAAGAAATAATTTTCTTCTAACCGTGTGCTTCATTACCCTAACTAACATTCGCTTACTAAAATTTCCACCATGGAAAAAATAAAACACAATATTCTATAGCTACCCAAATCCTTTCATTATCTATACAATCCAATTAGCTTTGCATATATCATGTCAATGCGCTTTTTATATCTTTTCTTCCTATTCTCACAATGTGACAACACTCATATTGCTCTTTGAATTCTTTCTTAAATGGTAATAATATAATATAACATAAAAAATAATCATATAATATCTTAAAATTATATTAAATTAAAGAAATAAGTTGTAAGTTGAATGAATATTGTTAAGTGTGAAGCCAAATTCATGCAGGATTCTAGATCCTTCTACGGTGCCATTAGTTTCTAGATCTCCATCTAAATCACATGCAGGATTCTAGATCCTTCTTCAGCCTCTATAAATTTGTAATTGCTCTGGCCAAGGAAAGAAAGCCAAGGTCAAGATCTGCTATGTAATGCAAAGTGATTTCTGTTCTCCAGTGATTGTTTTATCTATTCCGTTGTTTCTAATTGAGTAATCTTGTTGTTTCTCCATTTGTCTGTCTCTGAAATTATTCTTTGTTATTGTTGTCTAAGTCTCTGAGTATAAATCTGTTATGTGTTATGTATGCTCTGAATTAACAACTGGTATCAAAGCCAGGTCTAAATATCCACTGTGCAAGCTGCTTAGTGCCATCGCCTTACTCTAGCAACGCTCATTAAAACGTTGGTTGTTACCTCTGGAGTAGTTGAAGGATATGTCCAGGAAATCGAAAATCGCTGCAAAGAAGAGAGTCTAGGAAAATGATCTGTTCAAGAAATAGTTGAAGAACTAGCTAAGAAGACAACTGTTACAAGAAATAAAAAGGTCGAGGGCATATGGTGAAACGTTCCATGAAGCTTAAAATGTGGAGTGCGTAAGTGCTTTACGTGGAGTTCGTAATTTTTTTTTTCCATCAAGCTTGCACGTATACAAACCAACATATGTATGTGTGAAATGTGAAAAGGGTAAAACATTATATATGTTTTTTATATTTATATAATTATATGTTGGAATTTTGAAAAGCATATTTTAAAAAGGAGAAGGAAATTTGAAAAGGGTATTTTAAAAGGAGGAAGATCATTATTACTAAATTTTAAAGAGTAATAATTAAAGTTTTATTTTTAAGTGGAGTTTTTGTTTTTGGGCATCAATATATTGAAAATGGAGACAACAGTTACAGATATGGAGAAGTTGAGCGGGGCTAATTTTGCCCTATGGAAATCACAGATGGAGGATATGCTGATTTTGAAGGATTAGTATTTGCCGATTGAGGGCACAACAAAGAAACCCTCGTTGATGACGAATGAAGAATGGAATAAGCTAGATAGAAAGGTGATTGCAACAATCCGCCAATATCTAGCAAAGAATGTGTATTTCAATGTGTCTGGAGAAAAGACGATTGAAGGATTATGGAAGAAGCTCCATCATCTATATGAGAAAAACATGCCATCAAGCAAAGTGTTCTTGATGAAGAAGCTTTATAATCTCAAAATGAAGGAGGGTGCTTCAGTTGTTGAGCACTTGAATGCATTTCATATTATTATGAATCAACTTGCCTCTGTTAAAATCATTTTAGATGAAGAAATTTGAGCGATTTTGCTAATGTGTTCTATGCCAGATAGCTGGGAAAATCTAACTGTAGATATGAGCACTTCAATCACTACAAGGACCCTGAAGTTTGATGATGTCAATAGCAGTTTAATGAATGAGGAACTGTGATGCAAGTCAATTGCAGAAAACCATGGAGGAGAAGCTCTAGCTCTAGCTGATCGTGGTAGGAGAATGGATCGAGGACGACAAGGACAATCAAGATCGAAAGGCCGATCAAAATCAAGGAGAGGAAGGATCATATTCTTTCATTATGGAAAACCCAGGCACATGAAGAAAGAAAGTCAATTTTGGAAGAAAGGACAGAAGGATCAGAGACCATCTAATGCAAATCACAAGTCATCTACCATAAATGAAGGTGAGACTATTGTTGTAGCGAAATATGGTGATGTGTTGTTTACTATTTCAGTAGAGGATGCATGTGTATATACATCTAGCAGTAGCTTTGATTTGATCCTTGACTCTGGGGCATCTCACCATGTAACCCCATGCATAGATAGTTTTGTTTCATATAATCCTGGTGATTATGGTAAAGTGAATTTGGGGAATAATAACTTTTGCAGTATTGTTGGAGTGGGAGATGTCTAGATCAAAATGAAATATGGATAAGCTATATTGTTGAAACAGGTCAGGCATGTACCAGAAATGTGCATGAGTTTAATCTCTATGGGACAACTGGATGATGAAGGCTATTCCACAAGCTTTGGAAAAGGAGGCTGGAAAATTAGCAAAGGAGCATTGGTCGTGGCCAAAGGACCCAAGACAGGAACATTATACACATTGAAGACACCGATAGGAAAATCAAATTTGGTTGTTGTCACAAGAGAAGGAAATTCAACAGATCTGTGGCATAAGAGCTTGGGTCACATGAGCAAGAAGGGATTAAAAATCCTTGATGGTAAAAATTTATTTCCAGGTTTGAAATCCTACAATATTGATCTTTGTGAGCATTGTTTATATGGTAGATAATGAAGGGTTTCATTCCTTAGAGGTGGCCATGACAGAAAGAAAAATGTGTTAGAATTGGTACACTCAGATGTGTTTGGGCCTGTTAACATCAAATCATTAGGAGGAGCATCATATTTTGTAACATTTATAGATGATGCATACAAGAAAGTTTAGGCATATCCTATGAAAAGTAAAAGTGAATTGTTAGGAATATTTCAAAAATTTCATGTTGTTGTTGAAAGAGAGACTAACAAATTGCTCAAGTGTTTAAGAACAGATAATGGTGGAGAATATTGCTCAAATGCATTTAAAGAATACTGTAACATGTTTGGCATAAAGCATGAGAAGACTGTGCCTGGTACTTCTCAACAGATTTGTGTCGCAGAAAGGATGAATCGCACCATTATGGAAAATGTGCGAAGTATGTTGTCCAATTCTGGTTTGGAGAAGAATTTTTGGGCTGAAGTAGTTAGGACCGCTTGCTACCTCATAAATAGATCTCCAACTACAGCCTTGGATGGCAGCATCCCTGAAGAAGTTTGGACTCGTAAGAAGTTGAATTATTCTCACTTGAAAATCTTTGGATGTGAAGCATTTGTACATATTCCCAAAGAAAATAGAACTAAGCTAGATGATAAATCTATGAAATGCATTTTTTTGGGATATGCAGATGAAGATTTGGGTTATTGTCTATGGGATCCAGTCAAACATAAAATTATTAGAAGCAGGGATGTTATATTTAATGATTTAGAAATGTTCAAGAGGACTGTAGGTGACTTGGAGGTCAAGAAGGTTATTGACAAGGTTTGAAGAGTAGCAGGAAAACATACCACCAATACAAGAAAATTAACAACAAATTTAGGAGCATGAAGAACAACAAGTGGAAAATGATGAACAACAAGAAGAAGGAATCTTGCAGGAACCTTTATAGGAGATTCAACCTGATAATGCACCACCACAGTTGGTTCGTCGATCTTCTAGGCCTCATAAGCCTTCACAAAGGTATCCTCCTTCCAACTATATCTTGTTGATTGATGAAGGTGAACCTAATTGTTTTCAAGAAGCTTGTAAAGTTGAGCATAGTAAAGAATGGAAAAAAGCAATGGAAGAAGAAATGAACTCTTTGCTGGAAAATAAAACTTGGGAGTTGGTAAACCTCCCAAAAGGTAGAAAGGCTCTACAAAACAAATGGGTTTATAGGATTAAGCATGAAGGTGATGAAAAGAAGGAGAGGTATAAAGCAAGGTTGCTGGTGAAAGGATTTGCCCAAAAGGAAGGTATTGAATTCATTGAAATTTTCTCACCTATTGTTAAAATGTCATCCATTAGAGTCATTCTTGGTCTAGTTGCTGCTTTAGACCTAGAATGTGAACAGTTAGATGTAAAAACTTCATTCCTTCATGGTGAAGTGGAGGAAGAAATTTATATGGAGCAACCAGAAGGGTTCATAGAAAAAGAAAAAGAAGACCTTGTTTGTAGGTTGAAGAAGAGTCTCTATGGGTTGAAACAAGCACCTTGAAAATGGTACAAGAAATTTCATCCATTCATGTTGGAACATGGATTTCAGAGGTTGGAAGTTGACCATTGTGTCTATATCAAGAGGTATGCTTAAGGAAAGTATATCATATTATCGTTATATGTGGATGACATGTTGATTGTTGGGCATGATAAGAATAAGATCAATAGGTTGAAGAAGGATTTGGGTAACAAATTTGCAATCAAGGATTTGGGACCAGCACAACAGATATTGGGAACGCGGATTATGCGTGACAAGAAAAACAAAAAGTCGTGGCTGTCATAAGAGAAATATATCAAGAAGGTGCTTGATAGGTTTAATATGAAGGATGCCAAGCCAGTTGGTACACCCCTTGTAGCCCACTTCAAGCTGAGTATTGAATTATGTCCTAGTGATGACAAGGAGAAAGAAGAGATGAGCAAGATTCCTTATGCTTCAAAAGTTGGTAGCTTGATGTATGCCATGGTATACACATGACCAGACATTACATATTTAGTGGGAGTAGTGAGTAGGTTCCTTGCCAATCTAGGCAAACAACTTTGGCAAGCAGTAAAATGGATTTTGAGGTATCTCAAGGGTACTAGTCATTATTGTTTATGTTTTGGTCATGATGAGAATGTGCTTGAAGGATTTACAGATGTGGATATGGCTAGAGATATGGACACCAGAAAGTCGACTACAGGTTATTTGTATACATTTACAGGTGCAGCGATATCATGGGTGTCAAGGCTACAAAGAATAGTAGCCCTCTCTACAACAGACGCAGAGTACATAGCTGCAACGGAAGCTTGTAAAGAGATGTAGTGGATGCAGCGATTCCTAGGAGAGATAGGAATATTGGTGGCCATTTTTAAGAGATTTGCAATAATGGGTTGAATTTAACATTCAATCAAATTAGATATAAATAAATTTAATTATTTTTAAAAATTAATAAAGTTTAATATGTAATATTCAATTATATAAATTTACATTTTTTTTGCTCAAACACAAATAATATGAGTTTGACCCAAAAACAAATACAATATCTACAGCATGAGGCAAAAATAATAAGGAAAATATAACCAGAAACACCAAACTATCTCATCTTTCTCACTTCGAAGAGTAAAGTAGTGAGCAGATTGTGGTTGTCACGACGGAGATTGTGGTTGTCACGAGTAAGGATGACAATGTTCCACCTTTGGCCCAAAAAATGTAAAAAAGAGGAGAAGATCCACCACTACCTTATTGGAAGAAAGGTGGAGATGGAACTACACCAACAAATGAACAAGCATTGGCCCTTTAGTAAGAAGGAAAAAATGGAAGCTCAATTATCAAGTTTTTTTTATGTATCATTGTAAGCCTAGTTGGGACTGAGACCAACGTGCATGTTATTCATGTTATGCTTTGAAACATTTCTCAATTAAGGGGGGAGCATGGAATAATGGAGAAATATAGGGTGTTCAAGATTAGTTGTTAGTTGATATTATGGGTCATATTTAGTTCTTGGATCCTATTTATGAGGAATTTGTTCTAACTCCTCAACAAATCCATAATCCTATATATGTATGAACATTTTGATTGATTGAATAGAAGTGTTTTGTGCAAGCACTCTTCAGGTTGATCTAGTTGCTCATTTCCTCCTTATTCTTTCTCTCCTAAATTTTAGTACTATTAGATATCACATTAATAGGGAGATGACCCATTAGCTCTAGGCATTTAAAATAATTTCTTATTTTATGTGTAATTTATCATCATATTCTGATTAATTCATAAATTATGGTTTCCTCCATGTGGGGCAAAGGCATATCATTTTCATTATTTAATTCCAATTTCGAAAATATAATCACTTTCATCCAACATGTGATTTATACTTTGTATGATGTGGCTACTCTTTGAGTCAATTAAATGTTACAAGCATATACTATGATCAAACATAATTACAAAAATATGTATTGCATAATCATGAGGACAATGCATTCAAATTATTAAAAGTTTGTTTGCATTAGGTAATCGTAATATCAATGCATTAATTTTAATCATGTAGGATAAAATGTATGAAGGAAACATGCCTAAATAACAAAAGAATGAACTATCACAAAAATAATGCATATTATGATGTTCATTCCTATGTATATGATGGATCATCATGCATAGCTTTTAAAACCTTAAAAGCATAGCATGTGAGGCGTAACTAACTTGTATCTATTTTTCTGGATATCATGTTCAAATAACCTTCTAACGTTAATTAATTATCAATTACAGTTCTTGATATTTGCATTATTGATCACATAAAGTTCTAATTACACCACATATATGAGCAATTGATTCATGTTGTCATGAAATGTATATAACATTTGGTTCATTTAATATTATTGTATTTGAAGTACCAAATTTTCATCATATCTCATAATTAAATAACTCAAATCATAATAAAAATATTCATATGTAATATTAATACTCATAGACATATAATCATATATATATCCTAATAGTTAACTACATTTTTTCTCTCTATTATCGAACCTTTCAAAAGAAAAGACCATTAGAGAGAGAAAAGGAGAAAATATTTCTCGAACCTTTCAAAATAAAAGACCATTATGGAGAGAAAAAGGAGAAAACCATTATAAAGAGAATTTCCCATTGCTTATTTTCCTTCCTACCCATGGGAATGGTGCTAATTAATAAGGACCTCAAATGGACAAGTCACCCGTATGAATTCAACCCAGCACTAAACGATATTTCACGTTTACCCTTAACAATCAAATATAAAGAGAAATCAAATGGACAAGTCAAGATTGTCACCCTTGTTACAATAATTATCTTTTCTCAGAAAGCAGTGACTGCCCACTTAGTGTCTTTTATGCTTGTTTCATACTAGATATATAACACAGTTAGGATTGAAACTTGCATTTTGTAAGGCTAAGCACAGCTCGGTGTTAGAAACTCATCTCCAAAGTTAACGGAATGACAACACATATATGTTATATATATTGGCAACTGATATGCTTTCGAGAAATCAATCACATATGGGCTAAGTTGTCGGGCAACGGCACAAATACGTTATTTGTCCAGTTGTTGTTTTAGAAAATGATTTTTTATTCTATGACTTTTTATTTTATTAATTTTCTTTAAGATGGAAAAATCAAACCTTAAATATGAAGTATGCCATCAATAATCAATATTCAAAGAGATAGGCGTTCAATGGGCATTAAAATAAGCACTTTAGGCACTTAAAAGAGATAGGCGTTCAATATTCAAAGAGAGGCGTTCACATAGACAGATAAGCATTTTTTTCCGGAGACTGGGAATATAAATCCAAAGTAAAAGGTGACACTCTGGAGAGTAAAGAATATTTGAACCAATGTAATGTATTTGACTCCACTAATCACAACAATCACATTACAATCTCCTGGCGATGATTTGGAGGGCATGTCAGTACTTTCTCACCATGTGGCTGGTCCAGATGAGTTATATGTTATTTCTTCTCCATGTCGTTTTTTTCCCGGTGTGTAGATCAGTTCTAGTATTGTTGTATTCAAATTTTATGCTGTGTAATTCTATGTCTGAGAATTTCTGCCTTTCAACAACTGGATTGAAGGATTGCATTAGTTTCGTTAAACTGGACACGAACCTCCACCGGAAGACTTGTAGTTTTTACACTGAGATGGCCCCGATGGAGGTACGGGACCCCTTGGCAGCGATTCAAGCAACCCATTATTCTTCATCTCAATATTATTATTATTTTCCGCTTGTTCTCCTTGAAATATGAATTTGAATTTCAGCAGCCGGCAAGCCGAACCTTCGCTAACCATGGTGACCACCATAATCAGAGCAATCAATACAACCACTGGTGTTGCCATTCTCATTTCCATCTCTCCTTCAACCTATTCAACTCTCCTTTTCGCAGGCAGTCCCACAATAAGCGATTGAATGAACCAAAATTAATATCAGAAGAATATTAACGATAATATGAGTGTATCGTAATGTTTACA
This sequence comes from Pinus tabuliformis, assembly GCA_031772625.1. Lineage (NCBI taxonomy): Eukaryota > Viridiplantae > Streptophyta > Pinopsida > Pinales > Pinaceae > Pinus > Pinus tabuliformis. The sequence goes on from CM062819.1 coordinate 873,366,811, forward strand.
TGCAAATATATAGGGAGTAGTCACGCGGACAGGTGGGCAGCTGAGAAGAGAGTAAACGTGGAAGACTTTACTATAATATGACTTTTGGCTATTCGTTTGACTTATTCAATGGAATGGAGTGCACTCACACAACCGTCGTAAATGAATCCTGTTCCGTTAACCTAAGTCTTCTCCACACCTCGCGCTGGTCAATTTTGACTTTGAAATTCCATTCGGTAAGAAACTTTTGACTCTGATCGGTTCAACACGCCACGCTAAATCTTGGTGGTCAAATATTTGAAGTCCGACTCCAAGGAACAATTCAAAAGACGTTTCGATCATCCATATATTTTTTTCTCAAAAGAAAAAATCGACTACCTTTCAGTAATCAAACCTCGATAGATTTATTTTAAGGAGGGGGCACTGGGCTCGTGCGTTTTCCAAACCAAACCGTTTATAATTTTATTTATCTAAACAAAGTTATTATATATAAACTGCTACTTATTTCAATTATGTATCATATGTCATCAAATTTTACATTTATTCTTTTTATGTATACATTTTTTTATGGAATTAGAAGAAGCGAGTACCGATATATTTGGATGTGTGAGAGTTATGTATTGGAAGATTATTAAATTATAAAAAAAATTAATACATTGCTTGACTTATAAAATTTATATTAAAATTAAAAATTTAAGTAAAAGTTTAATTTATGATTTTTTTATTTTATTTTTTTGACAAAAGAATATTAAAGATTTTTAAGAATTAAGAGTTTAGGTTGTTTAATTTGTAAAGTTATAGTGCGTCAAAAGTTTTTCAGTGTGTTGAATATATTAATGTATTCGAAAATGCATTTTAAACAAACACTTTTAGATGTAATACATTTTCTGCTCATTTAATATATATAAACAAAATTGAAAGAAAAATTGCCAAATCTAATACCAATAATAATATTAGAATTTATTTAGTTGTGTTATTTCAATTACTAACACATAATACATAATTTTCAATGTTTTTGTACGTAAATTGTATGTAAAGAAATCATGTAAAGATCAAAGAAATGTAATATCGCAACTATAGAATGCAAGATTATTACAATAATATTTAAATGCAAGACTATTATAATACTATTTAAATTATTTTCATTGTAGAAAACAACATGATCAACTTACTTAAATGAAATTGAAATTATTAATAGACTATACTCTAAAATAAAAAATCACTTGCTTTTTACTACCTCTATCTTAAAATAGCAGCTACAATACATATATTAATATCATACGATACTAATGCTAAATACATATAGCACTTTCTAAATAACTGTGGACCTAAATTGTGGGTTTTCGAAATGCTGAGTGTTAACACGGATTCGAACTCGGGTCGATGTTAGGGTTTCGAAAACGCAAGAAATTACAGCGAGCGGGTGGATTGGGAACGAGCAGGGGCAGCAGAGGTCCCAGGAGACTCTGATCAGGTATTGTTTGCAGATTCTCGGAGAGTTTATCAGTGAATTAGGGATTAGGGAGGATTGAAAGAAATCATGGGGGAAAGTCAGGGGAGGGGAGAGATCCCCTCCTATAAGGCTGCTATGGCAGGAAGTTCAGGGACTGAAATAGGGCAAGGGGGAGTGCGACAAATTAGTAGGGAAACACCAGTGCTGGGGAACAAATGGCAAGCCAGGTTAGTAAATAGATGCCTTCCTAGGGCACAGAAAAAGCCACGGTATGTGATTCCAAACAACAAGCTGGAAAATTATCGATGCTATATGCGAGACCATGCATTAATCTGTAAGTTTATAGGATACTGGCCATCTGAAAGGGACCTTACGAGATGGATTCAACAACGATGGCGACCAAGAGGGCATATCGATCTCAAATTGGGGGCGAAGGGTTTTTTCACAGTTATCTTCGCCAATTTAGAGGATAAGGAAAGGGTTTTTGAGGAGGGGCCACACTTTATGAATAATGCGGGTTTGTTCACACGATACTGGGAAGATAGATACAATCCTGATGAGGAGAAAATTAAGGCAGCTCCGATTTGGGTCAGATTATTTGGGTTACCGGATGAATTTTGGGATCCTGAGATTTTGGAAGGTATTGGAAACTCGATTGGTACTTTCGTGAAGGTAGCGGAGTCGACGAAAAGAGGGAAATACAATTCTTATGCCAGGATCTGTGTATACATGGATATATCAGAACCCTTACCGGAATCAATTGAGCTCGAATATCAGGACGAGGTATGGCAGCAGCCTATAGACTACGAACATATACCGTTCAGATGCCGACGCTGTCATGTATATGGCCATCTTGCACAGGATTGTCCACAAATTCGATCAGTGGAAACAGACTTACCCGCGGAAGCAGCTAAGGACAATACGGGAGAAATACGAGTAGATAAAGGTAAAGGTATGGGAGGGGAAGACAATGATTTCCAGGAAGTACAGCGGAGGAGGAAGTCCAATCCTGGCACATCAAAGCCTACTTTGAAGGAAACAAATGCCAAACCTGAGTGTCAAAACAAGTTTAAAATTCTTCAAGAGAAGGATGAAGAATCTGAGGGAGGGAAAAAGGAACAGGAGATTACTGGAACCGCCCCAATGGAAATTATTAAGGATGGTAAGCGAAAGAGCAGGAGTCCCAGCAGAGAACCAGAAGAGGAGGCGGAAATAAGACTAGATACTACTGAAGAACAAGCAATAATAAGTATGGAGAACACAAGAGAAGCGGGGTTGGAAGAAGAGAAAATATTGAAGAAATTACTCAACGAATGGAAGAAATTGGATGAGAGATTCATCCCTGAAAAAGAGAAGCAGTTATATAAGGAGACCTTTCAACGATATAAGGAGAAGAAGGTAGGCTTAATAGAAAACAGGTTAGATCAAACAGGAAATCAGGAAGCCCAAAACCTGGAAGGGGAAGGACATGGCAAAGGTGGAAGGAAAAAAGGGAGAAGAACATTAAATGAATCAATTCAAGCAGTGGGGGAGACTCTTGTGAATTCCGGAAGGGTAATACCTCTGTCTGAGGTATTCTTACAAACACCTAAAAAGTTATAAATGATTGTGTTAAGTTGGAATATTAGGGGGTTAAATAGTAAAGGGAAACAGAGATATTTGCAGGAAAGAGTGAAGAGAGAGAAGCCAAACATTTTGGTCATTCAGGAAACGAAAATGGAGAGCCAGCAGTTGGCAGCAATGATAAACAATTTGAAAATCGGTTATGAGGTAATGGCCCTGGATGCAGTAGCAACAGCAGGGGGTCTGGCTATTTTGTGGAACCCGGAAGAGGTAATTTTTGATCACTGGTTTAGCTTGCCTAGAATCCTTTCGGGCGTATTTCGATTAGTGGGGATGGGGGAAAGAATCCTATTTACAGGTGTATATGGACCCCATAATTATAGGGAGAGGAAAGATTTTTTGAGAAATATCCATACCATGAGAAGTTTTATCCCGTATATACCATGGATAGTTGGAGGGGATTTTAACATGATAAGGAATTTAGGAGAAAAGCGAGGGGGAGTAAGGAGGGAGGATCAGAATATGGAAGATTTCAATGATATGATTCGAGACCTGAGATTGGTGGACATCCATACAACCAATGGGGTTCATACCTGGAACAATCGTAGAGGGGGCCAGAATCAAATTGCTTCGAGGCTTGATAGATTTTTATTGTCAGAGCAAATTTTGAACCGGGATGTGTTTATTGAAGCTAAAATCCTCCCCTGTCTTGGGTCTGATCACTGGCCCATAAGATTGGATATTGATATTAAGCAGGTGAAAGGGAGGAAGCCCTTTCGATTTGAGTCTTTTTGGCTTAGAGATCCACAATTCATAAAGAAAGTAGAGGACTGGTGGAATCAGAGTGATTGCAGGGGCAATGGGAAGATGCATACTGTACAGTTGAAGCTCAAAGAACTTAAAAAGAAAATAAAAGAATGGAATAGGAAAGATTTTGGGAATATTTTTGAAGCAAAATTGAAATTAGAAGGCGAGATGGAGGACCTCCAACAAAAAATTATCATTGAAGGTAGGGATGAAGAAAAAAGTAGGGAGGAAGGCAGAATTATAAGCCAGTTAGAAGAGAGAAGAAAGCAGGAGGAGATATTGTGGAGGCAAAAATCACGGATAAGATGGTTAAGGGAAGGAGAAAGGAATACTAAATTCTTTCATCAGGCTATGATTCAACGCAGGCAGCGTAACAGAATTTTCTCAATAAAAAATGCTGAGGGGGAAAGAGTACTTGAACAGAAGGATTTAGAGAAGACCTTGGTAGATTATTTTAAAGGGATATTAACAGAAAACCAAAGGGACCGAGGAGAAGCTATTAATAAGATTTGTAGGGAAATACCACGAATAGTAACTGAGGAACAAAATAAATCATTAATGAGGGCAGTAACCATGGAAGAATTAAGTGAAGTTGTGATGGGTATGAGCACAAATAAAGCTCCAGGTCCGGATGGGTATACAGTGGAATTCTTTCAGGCGAGTTGGCACTTTCTGGGAAATGAGATATTGGAGGCGGTGGAAGAATCACGCCTAAGACAGCGAATATGGCCTGGGATAAACTCGACTTTTCTGACTTTGATTCCTAAAACCAATACCTCGGAGGAACCACAGGGCTTTCGACCCATAGCACTGTGTAATGTTATTTATAAGATAATATCCACTCTTATAGTGAAGCGGCTAAAACCTCTATTACCCAATCTAATAGCACCTGAACAAACTGGCTTCGTGGAAGGCCAGCAAATATTGGATGGCATTGTGGTATCTCAGGAGGTAATTCATTCGTTGAAGAGGAGGAAACAGAAAGGGATGTTAATGAAATTGGATTTATCTAAGGCATACGATCGGCTGAGTTGGGAATATCTTAGAGAGGTTTTGCGTGCTTTTGGTTTTGAGAGCAGATGGATAGCTTGGATTGTCAGCATGATATCTACACCCAATTTTTCAATCTTGGTGAATGGTATTCCTACAGATCTGTTCAAAGCCACCAGGGGTATTCGGCAGGGGGACCCAATTTCCCCGTTTTTATTCATCTTGGCTATGGAAGGATTAAGTCGAATCCTTAAAAAAGAAGTCAGCGAAGGGCGAATCAAAGGAATTAGGCTATGGGGGAACAACTTGATTATCACACATCAACAGTTTGTTGATGATTTGATGCTATTCGGTGAAGCTTCGTTGAGGGAGGTCCGAAGTTTCAAGAGAGTTCTTGAACTCTTTGGGAGCGCATCAGGTATGGAGATCAATAACGATAAGTCTTGTACATTTATTTTCAATTCACCTGAGGCTGTAAAAACCCATTTAACTCGAGTTCTAGGTTTCAGACAGGGAGAATTACCCACAAAGTATCTGGGCATTCAACTAGATATGAACCCTAATCGTATAAAAAACTGGCAGAGTCTATTGGAAAAGTTAAGAAAACGACTAGCAAACTGGTCGTTCAGACTATTGAATATAGCCAGCAAAATTGTTCTGTTGAAATCGGTTTTATCATCTATTCCCATATATTCCTTATCACTTATGACTGCTCCAAAAGGGATCTTTTCTAAAATGAGAGAAATAATGGGCAAATTTCTCTGGGGGGGTCCTAAACAGCAGAAGAAATGGACTCTGGTCTCCTGGAAGAATGTAATAAAACGGAAAGAAGAAGGGGGACTTGGAGTACGAGATCCTGAAATTGTCAATAAGGTTTTAGGGGCGAAATTATGGTGGCGCTGGGTACAGGGGGGTACAGATGTATGGAAAAACATATGGAATCAGAAATATGGAATGCCTGATTCAATTGAAGGGCGTATACGAATTGACGAAGTTCCAAGGGGGTCACAAATGTGGGAGCTAGCTAGTAGTAATCGGGAGATCGTTAGGAACCTTGCCTTCTGGGAAATCCGAGATGGAAGATCAGCATGGTTTTGGGAGGAAGGATGGCAACAGCGGGATCACATGAATCGCATCCCAAATCTGCATATAGTCCAACAAGGAGCGCAACGAGCAGGACTGAAGTATGTAAGGGATTACTGGAAGAATGGAACAGAGAATGACATATGGAGAGTTTGGAAAAGACCAGAGGAATTGGATGAAACTATAAGTCAAGAGGTTGGCCAGGTGTATACTAAGGAATTAGACTCCAGAAAAATTAAAATTAGAGATGGTAAGGATATTCTTAGATGGGGTAAAGCGATGAAGGGTCTGTTTACAGTCAAAGAAGCATATTATTGGGCAACAAGGGAGGAAAGAGAGGAGGATCCAGTGGACTGGAAAAAGATTTGGGAAAGTAAGTGGTGGCCAAAAGTAACTTATTTTGTTTGGCTGGTGTGTAGAGGGAGGATACTGACGTGGGATAATATTCAGAAGAGAGGTATGAATGGACCATCAAAATGTTATCTTTGTAGTAAGGAAAATGAAACTCAGGAGCATCTATTGAACAAGTGTCTATTTATTCGAGGGTTGTGGGAGGAGATCAGGATATTATTTGGTAAAACAAACAGGGATCCAGAGAACCACAGGAACACTTTGCTTCAATGGGGAAAAGGGAATTTCCAAAGCAAAGTTGTGAGAAGGATATGGACTCTGGCAGTGGGGTTTACAGTTTGGGAAACTTGGAAAGAACGTAATCGAAGAATTTTCCAAGATAAAAGGAGTCAGGAATCGAGCATTTGGGAGGTAATATGTCGATCAATTAAAGAAACAGTATTATCTGAAGTTTGGGAAGAACAGGACTGGAAGTTGAATCCGGAAGAGCAGCAAATAGTTTCGAAACTTAATTTGGATATAACAATGATTTACCCGAATACAAAGAAACGACCCCTAGGCGGAGTGCAGAGTCCCAATCATTTTAGTTTGCCTGGAGAGGGAAGGATTAAATTAAGTTTCGATGGGGCATCGAAAGGTAACCCCGGACAAGCTGGTTTGGGAGGCTTATTTAGGGATAGCAGCGGGTCTACACGATGGATATATGCTGAATTTGGGGGAGACATGACGAATAATGAGGCGGAGCTGTGGGCCGTTTACCAGGGACTTCGCATAGCGGTTAGAAATAGATACCTGAATCTGGAAATTGTCGGAGATTCCCGGATTACGGTAGACATGTTGAGAAAACTAAGGGATGGCAAGTGCTGGGACCATGTTGCAAGAAGTTGGAGGACCGCAGGAATAATACAAGACATTGAAGGATTGCTGCGGGGGATCGAATATACGATTATTAACCATGTATTACGAGATGGAAACAGGGCAGCGGACCTTTTGGCGAATTGGGGAAGTGGAGGCGCGGATAGGCGAATCGATGGTAGTTGGAGGTTGGTAAAAGACGATCCGAGGTGGATAGAGTTAAACAATATATTAAACCGGGATTTACATGACGCGAATGCACAAGCGGAGAACACATAACCACCTCCGGCTCATGGCAAGGAGGGATAAACGTACAATAGATCATGATGGTGTAGAGTGTTTGCAGGCTCGCGCGTATGGTATTAATGTTCAGAACGGTCGGAGTAATCAACCCAAGGCCCGATTGCTCATCCCAAGACGGAAACGGGACTGGGTACCGAGGACGAGAGGTCATCCTGTCAGGGTGATGGTGATCGATCCCAATTATGAAAACACAAATGGATTGAGGAGTAATGACGAAGCTGGGACGCAAGGAAGCTTCAAGAAACCAAGGTGGCTGAGCGGCAAGGTATTCGGCTCTGCATGCATGCGAATAAATCGAAGTTGGAGATTAATCGAGAACTGTAGTGCGGGGAAGAGAAGTGATAGGATTTTGGCGCTGACGGGGGACGCGGAAATGGCGGAGGGTCAGGACAGGGATGTTGGGCGCTGGACGAGGAGCAAGGAGGCCAGTCGAGAGGTGAAAGGCAAGAGCCAAGTCGAGGAGACCATGAGGAAATTTATGCTCAATATCTCAGATGATTCAGAGACGGATTTTGACATAAGGGATTATCTTGTGGACGAGGAACCCCGGCGAGGACAAGCAAGCAAAGATGGTCGGGGAAAGGGGCTGAGGGATGAGGATGAGGACCGGGTAGATGATGAGGAGTATGAGGAAGTGGGGGAGCGACAGGTGGGTGGCCGACGAGGGAGGAGACGGGGAATGCGCGGGCAGAAGAAGGATTTTGCCAGCCAGCGAGGCAGAGGGGGTCCGAGCGGGCGAGGAGGAAGAGGGGGCATGAATGAAAGAGTTGAGTTTGAGGAAGGGACTGCTACTGAGGCCAGAGGTAGGAAGCGAGGTAAAAGAGATATGAAAAAGAAATTGCAGGAGGCAGAAGAGGCTTATCATCAAAACACCAACCCAAATATTCGAAGGATCATTGAACATCTGGAAGAGGAAGCTATGCAGGAACATTCAGGGTCAGAAATGGAAGATTGGGAGTCGTATTTGCCTGATCCAGGACACACAAGAGGGAGGATGACATTATACAAACAATCTTTGCATGTCTATTGGGGCATGAAAAGATTATTAGCTAAAGCACTCGAACAGGTAGCCATGGAAATGGTAGAATTGGCTCAAGGTATACCTGTCATGAAGAAGGAGCTGAAAAATATTCAAGTCACCTTAATGATGCAAGAGAGGAAGATGGATGAGATCATGAAGTTACTTCAAGCAAGTGGTGTGGGTGTCAAGACTGAGAACGAGGCCAATCTGGAGACCAGGACTCAGTAGCAGATGGAGCAGCTAAAAGGAGGTTTTTTTGCTTTCAGTTTTGTTTAGATATACTAGTTATTGATGACTCAAATGAAACTTAGTTTGACTGTAGTACGAATAGATGGATATATAGCATGGGTAGAAAGACTGATGGTATTCTATTTTTGGATGGCTGTTAAAAATTTCAGGTGGTCAAGAAACCCGGTTTCCCTTCGGGGCGGGTTGAGACCTGCCCATATGTATCTGTTTTTTATTTTACAGTAATAGAAATGAAGAATCTCGCCTTAGCTTACAAAAAAAAATGCTAAATACATATAACTAATATCATACAACGCTAATGGTAAAACACAAGTAAATCCAATCTGACCAATTTTTGAAAACTACACACTATCAGTAATAACTCATATAACTAATATAGCTCAATACTAATGCTAAAACCTAAGTAATCAATCCAATATAGCCACATTTTTGAAAATATTATATGATAAGATCAATAACCTCCCCTACCATATTTATAAATAAATCCCAAATCTAATAATTTCTTTAATGAAATGTCTCATATACAATTTGCAACAACACGCTCATCCAATCTACATAAAGAGTATTTCAGAAATTACAAAACCTTTAAGAACCAAAATATAAAGTCAAACAAAATCATAATGTACGATTTAACATAGTTGCTATATAATATGCCCGCGGACGCTATGACTCTACGGACTTTGATTTTATTGTGTACTGTAAATTATAGTTACCAAATATGTCCGTACCGGCGAAAAAATACGAGAATTCGGGAATCTGGAATTCGATTCGTACATCGTATAATTTGATAAAATTCAATTCGGTTCATGGTAGTTTTGTTTGGTTGGGGCAACATTTATGATTTATAATTTATTATATGTATTTGTTAATATTTGGGTCCAGAATAGTAAGTGTAATAATTTTTAAATACATAATAGATGGCTGGGATATATTAGATAAGAAATAGAAAGGATGTGGAATTGGTGTTTGGAAATGGAAATTAGTCCAGTAGAAAAATTTTGGATGTTTTCAGTACAAGAACCTCTAAACACAAAATAGATGGTTGGGATACAAAATAGATGGTTGGGATATCTTAGTAGGAAATGGAAAGGCTATGATATTGCAGTTCAGGAAATTAGTTGTGAATCCAGAAAATTTCAATTTCAGTTTTATTTAGTAGTGTTTAAAAAGTTGAGATAACAAGGAAAGAATTTTAGTACCAATTTTGAAATTGAATTTTTTTATAAAAATAATTGATTTTTTAAATAGTTAGAAATAAAAAATTGAACATGAACCTTGAAATTAGTAAAATTTTTATAAAAAACAATGGATATTTCTAAATAAAAGAGGAACTTGAAAAAGACAAGTTTTGGATATTTATTTTTAAAATTTGTATTAATTATAGAAGGATTTTATATAAAATATGAAAATAAAGAGGGATGTAATTTTGAGTTTTGAATATTTAGTTTTTAAATAAATATTAAATACAAAAAGATTTTAGATAAGATTTGAAAATAGGGAGGGAAATTTTGAGTTTTGAAAATGAGAGATTTTGGAGATAATAAACAAATTTAATTGTAGTTTTGGTTTATAAATTAGAGTTCTAAAATTGTTTATATGGTTTAAAATGATTAAAAATTATTTAAATTTTAAAATGATTAAAAAGAAAATGACAAGCTATTATTGTTATATATATATATAGAGAGAGAGAGAGAGAGAGAGAGAGAGAGATACTCTTAAATTTTGTTGACATTGAAAATTTTTAATCACAATTTTTATCTTATCCTATCAAATTCAAATTTAAACTTGATAACTATGCTATAAATAATATTCAAAAATAAAATAGGGTAACTCTATAATTATAATAATAATTGCTCAGGTATCACCCTACAATTTTAGTATCACCCTACAATTTTAAGTCAGTTGAGTAACTGAACTAGATCAACAAAAGAAAAAGATAAAATGTAAATTTGTTGTACATATTCCAGAAAAGGTTTGTTGTTTGTTTGCCTTCCCTGGTCCAAGCATGCACGAATATAGAATAAGAGCCTTTGAAAATTTTGAAAACTTTATTGGTGACATTGACAGACGAAAGTAACCCTGAAATAAGATTTTTCAAGTTTTTTTTATTTAACTAGCACAACAATATTTACCAAGGTAAATATGGTTGATAGATGTCTATAGGCGTATATCAAGCATATATCAACCACATTTACCAATGTGATTAATATACGCTGATAGGCTTATATCAATCACATTAATAATTATTATGGATATTTAAGATTATTAATAACTATATAAATAACTATATAGAATTATTAATAAATACTCCAATATATTAATAACTAGATTATTTTTATATATTACTATCTAAGTATTATATTAATATTATAATAATTATATAAACTCCTAATATATATTAATTAATAATAAGAATATCTCATAATGATGATGATGATGATGGTTAACGTCCATTGAGACCAAACATTGGTCTATGGACCTAAAGAAACAAATTATTTATTTTGATTTAAGATTTTATTCCTATGCTCAAAAAGCTTGGAGAGAAGCCTCCCAAGCTCACTATAATTTTGACATTGTAAAAGGCTAGGAAGGTCAGTATTGTAACAAAGATTGTGAAACTAAGATTTAATGTGGTTGTACACAGGGCACTTTAAGAGGAAGTGGTTTTCATCCTCGATGTTCCTATTCTCACATATATGGTAGATCCTTTCCATCCATGGCGTTTTAGGAACTGCTCAACGACCTGTTTCACTATGGAGCTCATGAGAATTCGTTCTAATCTTTGCTATATTAATTTTCTTCTTTGACCTAGTTAAAATATAGAGATACTTTTGATGACCTTCTTATAATAACTTAATTTTCTTTTAGCCGCTAAATATTTCTCACACCACATTTTTTCTTTGAACTTAGAAGTAACAATATCTTTAATGTTATTTATGTTTTGCAATGCATCATTCTCGTTGATCTCCCAATAGTTTAACCAGGCCCTTGTATCTTTATGCCACCCCCGATTGAGCCTTAGGTGGTTTTGGCTGGAATGCAGGAGCATCTGGACTTGACCAGCAATGTGACCGAGTGGTCACATGTTGTGGCTAATGCAAGACTTGAGGAAGACTTAGTTGTTAAATTTGTGTTAATTTCAATAAGGGCAAGTAGTTAAAAGTGGTCTCGTTTAGTTAAATGAAGGTAAAGATTGAGTTATAACTGTATGACTAATTCTTTCATGTGCGGGAAGAAGTAGTTAGCTATGACTTTTTTATAACTTCTTTTTCGGAGAAAAAAAGAGGCAGTATGGGAGAGATAGATCAAGTGAGGGGAGGTCTGACAGATAGAGAGGGTCAGGGCAGAGCACTCTCATCCTTGTATGATCAGGCTATGGAGGTAACAATAATATGCTAATAAAGATTCAGCATAATAAACTAGTAATAGTTCTGTGTTTCTGTGACTTGATCTCCCCATGGTCAATTGGACAAGTGTGTGAGTGTCTGCTTAGAAATTTCTGTTTGATTTATGTGATGATCGGTAATGATGAATGAATATGTGAAACGTTGCTGTAATAGGAAATGGTAATGTTTGAATGCATGAATTGTACTCGCTGAATGAGTTTTTCCCAGTAGTTAATGGCATAGGAATTACGACGTTCCTATAGAAGGGTTTGAAGACCTTTCTGGCACAGAAATTGTTGTGATTGATATAAACCAAGTTTCGTATGTTGTATTGGAGGAACCTGTCATAGATTAAATTCAGCGTTAGTGATAAGTTGTTGATGTCGTTGATAGGAATCAAGTTTCGTATGTTGTGTCAGAGAAACCCGTCATAAGTTAAAAATAGAGTCGGTCATAAGTTGTAAATGCCATTGGAATCGCCATGGGAAAGTCTTGGCATGGTGTCGGTTAATTGCCAGTTCATAGAAGTCGCCATCTGGTCGTAAATGAAACTATACTTCTATTGATTAGGGGTCAGCACAGAAGATCGGGAGAACCTTCCTGAAAGGGGGAAAACAAAACCAGCCTTGAGGTATCTGATCTCATTAGTAACAAATAAATGATCCACGTATTATACTGTAAAAGCGTAGAAAGTAATCCGACCTTTTGAGTTGACAGAGTATTTATGCCAGATTAACCCAGCTTGTGCGCAATTTGTGAAACTTTTCTGTAAGTTGACCCAAATTTGAGCCGAATCGGCCACAGACAAACTCAGAGTGAGATTTCTTAGAAGGTGTTGGATAACCAAGCGATCCCATTGAGAATTGGTCGAACAATGATGAAATGAAATTGACCAATACACTCAGGGCGTCTTGTAGAGGAGAACAAAGTTGTGTAACCTACTATGTGAATGTGTAAGGATGGTAGTGTTGTTTAGTAGTTCTAGTGTGAATAGCATTACAGAATGGTAGAGGGCATTTGATTGAGTGTTGAGTTGCCATAAGGTGGCATCAAAGTGGTATCAAAGCGAGAAAAGATTTCCTGCGGAAAGGAGTTTTGCATGCTGAGAAAGAAGAGTGTGAGCAGCCAAGGTGACAGAGCTGGTAATTAGAAAGACGGGCAGGATAAAAAGTCTAAACAAGCGTGTTTTGTGTGTAAGGGTTCAAAGGTTGCACAGGGAGAAAGCAGGTCTTGGAAGGAGATAGACGCTGACAGCGGTAAAGAGGTAAGATAGCAAAGGAAAAGTTACAGAGGGCGAATAGCCAAGGACAATAAAGGTCAAAGATAATAGAAATGAAAGATAGTAGAGAGAGTTGAGAATTTTATTCTCAAGGGAGATTTTAAACCTGAACACATAGCATAGCAAAGGGGAGAAGAGTTTTACTCTCAAAGAAAGAATTTGTCGAAAGCAAATAACTTGAGATAGTGCATGCAAAATGCAGAGGGACATGATCCTGTAGGGATCATAAATATATATATATATATATATATATATATATGATGATGATATTTGTTTTAATTGAGTTGATAAATTGTGATTGAAGGTTTTCAGTAGCAGGCAAAGGGAAAAATAGAGCAAAGAAAGCACTCTGAGGTGTTCTCAAGGGAGAGTGAGAGCTTGCAAAAGCCTAGGAAGAGTAAAGATGGTGCTCAAGAGGAGGTTCCAGATGGAGGACCATGCTTACCAAAAGACTGAGCGTGGAGAGCTTAGTGAGGTAAGATTGCAGTGAGGGGGACTTGCTGTTACGGAGGCTTATTGCAGTGGAGAGAGGAGCTCAAGAAGAGAGGATGAAGACAAAGATGATGGAAGATCATTGCAGAGGTTTTGAAGAAAGTTACTATAGAAGAAAGAATTCCAAGACAAAGGGCATGAAGAGGATGAGTCAAGAGGAGCTTGACAAGCAACTTGCTGACATGAAAGCAAGATTGGAGATATTGACAGAGCTGCTACAAGAACTAGAAGACTAGGAAAGAGGATGGACCTTTCCATTAAAAGGAAAGAAGGTGATCTAGCACTCATTACAGATGAGGTGGAAGAAAAAGGAGATTGCCTTATGGACAAAGAAACTCAAATTTTTTGAGTCAAGGATAAGAATGGAAGATGCCGCAGGTAAATTTTTTCTGAGGAAAATGCTTGAAGAAGCAGGAGAAGCATAAGAAGTTATCTGCAAGCCAGAGGAAGGAATATCTCTGGATGATGATGAGGAAGAGGTGAGATTGTATGAGGGTCTCAAAAGTTTAGAAGAGAACTTGCATCAGCATATTGAAATGTTGACAGGAAGACTAGAAGGAAATTCAGAGAAACAGGTTGAACTAGTGACAAAAGGTAAAACTGATGGAACCGTGGAAACACAACCTTATGGGAAAGACGCAAATAAAATAATTAATGTTCCACATAAGCTTCCAACATTGCATACACCGTTGCCAGAAATATTGGCTACAATGTTACCGCTCGAAGGAAGTTCAGGTATGCAAGAAGGCCAGATATGTGGGTTGAGTTCGTTGGTGAAACTCATGACTTAGTGGGATAAGAGTCATTACTACCTATGTAGGGAGGCACTGAGAAATTCATGGACTGAGCACGAGGTGTGGACTAGAAGTGGTACTATTGTTGGAAGTAACGTGCCATGAGGAATGAGCCAACATGGAAGAGTCGACTAGTAAGTGATTGGTGTGGCTATCAATTGGTGATTGGTGAGGCGATATATGCCTGAAGTAGTGTAGAGAAAGTATTGGTGAACCCGACGTGAAGCCAAATACCAAGGATAATTTTAGGGGCGAATGTTTGCCCTTTGGCGAAATTAAGGGGTTTTAAATTTTTAGTGGGCGAATATTTTGTATCACAGTACATTTTTACAAATCACCTCAAATAGCCCACCTTATTTTAAGGGAGAGGGTAGAAAAGGTAAATTTAGCCCTTGAAATTAGGACTTACAACCTTCCATTCGCCCATTTTCAAGAATAGGTTTTATTTAAGTGAATCCATTCGCCCATTTTCAAGAATAGGTTTTATTTAAGTGAATCCTATGGGCCAAATACCATATTTATAAAAGAGGTATGGTAAATTAATAAAAATATAAATAAATGAGAGGTATGGTAAATAAATAAAACATTTTTTATATTTACTCCATAAGTCACCTTATATACATGTAACGGTGTAAACAAATAAAAATATAAGTAAAGTGGAAGTATGGTAAATAAATAAAACGTCTTTTTATACTTACTCAAACGGTATGGTAAATAAATAAAAATATAAATAAACTAGACGTATCGTAAATAAATAAAACCTCTTTTTATATTTAGTCCATAACCCTCGTTCTATTTATGAAGGCTCAAGAAAGAGGTTTTATTTAAGTGAATCCTATGGGCCAAATACCATATTTGTAAAAGAGGTATGGTAAATTAATAAAAATATAAATAAACGAGAGGTATGGTAAACAAATAAAACATTTTTTTATATTTACTCCATAAGTCACCTTATATTTACGAACACTCAAAAAATGGGTTATATTTAGGTGAAACCTATGGCCAAAATACTATGGGACAAATACCATGGACTAGATTGTTATTAATACCATGAAAAAAACCATTATTAACCCTAATATTAGAATTAATAAAAATAAAAATGGCACATGGTATTGACCCATGGTATTCACCAAAATGGCACATGGTATTGACCCGTGGTATTCACCTGGAATGTAGCCTATTTAAATGGGGGAATTAAACCAGCATGTAGCCTATGCTAAGATTCACTAGGACTTTACAAAGTTTTATTATTTAGTGAAAGACTCGCCCAGATCTTACAAGATTTTATAATTGAGTAAAATATTCGCCATGCCTGGTGAGAGATTCGCCAAAAAATTATATATACATATTATATTATTGATAAAATCGCCTTCCATTTTTCCTATATACCATGGAGATTCGCCCATTTATTATATTTATAAATTTGGGGGGGTTCTTAAAATTTTCCCTGCCAAATATTGATCTTGGCGTTGAAATTTCTTGTGGATTGCATGTGACAACGGTGGATTGAGTTCTCAACTTTTTGTTGTTGTTGAAGCAGCCAATGTGCATGGTTATGTTGTCCACGCCAATAGTGACGACAAATCCATTAACAGTAGTGGACTTGGGCATAGGTGGAGGTGTTTTTTTCATTGGTTGGTGTGAGCAGAGGAGAAACATAGTGTAGTTTTCATAAATATTGTGTCTAGTTGGTGAACAAAGGAGAAAGGCAGTCTCTTTGTCCAAGTAGCGGAATAGTTGGTCGAGTAAGCGAAGCACTTCACCGAGTAAGAATACCATTGAATCCTCTTCATTGACCTATGTGTTTACAGTCGCTGCGAAGGTATAATATCATATGCTCCAACATCACTCTGAGAATTCAATCAATAGCGATTTTGTAGACATCTACGTGGAGTTGGGGTTGGGGTCCTAATATTATTTTATAGACTCAGTCCCTCTTTACATTTATTTGTCGACTCAGGGTCTGTTTAGTTATTTCAAAGTTATCATGCAAGGTCTATTCAGACTACAAGTTCCCTACCCAGCATTGATCAATTAGGAAATACAAGGTCGTTGGCCCAAAAGAGTTCTAAATCAATCCAACAGAAATTAACAAATCAAGTAACAACAATCTTAAATAACATCAACCCTGAGTAACAACAATCCAAAGTAACAACAAATCTGCATAACAACAAGGAAATAAAATAAATAATAAAAAATTAATGATACCATTAAAAGACATACCTATACCACACGAATTGTATTCCAACGACACCTAATCAAAAGAGTGGGCCCAACTCTTCGATCACGACCATGGCTAAATAATTATAGATCACACCAAGTTAATGATATGTTGCTACTCTTATTAATTCATAAAAATATTACAAGATGAAATTCAGGTATTACAAGCGAAAGGAAGATCATCCAGTTCTTCTCAATATTGCCATACTTATACACAATCATCATTACATGAATAGCATAACTTAACAAACCTATAAATTGTGGTGATCTGACTGTCCCAAAAATATACAATAGTTCCTCAAATCCTAAACAGAATTAAAAGATAGTAATAGAGATGGATCTGCTAACTATCTAGGCAGTTGGTCAGTTGATGGCTCAGCCCTTGAATAGCGACACCAGTCCACAATTAGCCGCATCATGATGGATCCTTTTCCATTAAACAATGTTCAGTATGAATTGTCGAGTAATCTGCAAAGAATATTTTCAACAAGTTGTTTAAGTATTGTTCCCCTATGACTGCTGCTTCATTAATCAACAATTCAAAAATACATTCCAACATGATATACATTTCATTAATTGGCATACAAATTAACCTCATAAGAGCTATAAAGAAGATGGAAAGGGATAGGTGGAAGTAGGTAAAAATGGGTAATTTAATTGGCCAACATCTCCTCCCAACTGGCTTGGTTCCATGTCCTCATGTAGACCGCTTCCAGAGTAAATCAGGATTTGACCTGCTGTGACTAGCATGGAGGTTAGTGAGGTCATATTGTTTTTCCATATTGGTCCTAGATAATTGATATCCATTTGTATGAATAACATCCTTCCACCAGTCTTCATCCACTTCATAAGCCAACTCATAGTGATCAGAAGATAACCAGATAATAGGAAACCAGAACCTTAACCCCAGCCACTCAAATCCGCAATGTTGCATTCAAGAAATATACCATGGTATTGTGTCCAATTCTCTTGAAAACTTGGGTGCCCCAAAGGGTTCTCGTGCTCGTACTCCTAACGATGAAAGTATCCAATGTTTTTTAGAGGCATCCTCAACTTCTTTCCTAAAGGTATAAATCTTCTTCATACATAGGTTGACACACCATCATTGTGTCGTAAGCATCCGGTCCTTTCGGCCTTCTAACTTGAGAAACTGGTAATGTTTAGTAACAATAGCCCGAGATTGGAAATTTTCCACTGTAACCATCAATGGGCAATTTTCTTGATTTGTGTCAAATGTGTCAAAGGGATTCTTCCATTTAACTTGATTGATTACAAAAGTTTTAAAAGCCATTAATTGGATATCTCCTACAAATGGCACAAGATTAAATATTTGATCATTTCTCAGGATATAAACTTGCATATAGAGCTGACATAGGAAGCTCTTGTGAATATAATTATTATCTCTCAAAATCCTTAACAATTACATGGGGTCCTTTATTTTATGACTCAACTCCTAGTGAATGTTGTCCAAACAGAAAACAAATATTTCTCATGAAGAAAAAGAGAGTAATTTTTAGCAGGGGGCGACATGCCAACATTTCTTATGCTAAAGTAAACATCTCATTATTATTAGTCTTCAACAACTAAACTTGTTCCTGCAATTCTCTGATTCTCTTCTGTAATATTTCTTGTTGTTGTTGAGCTTTTTCCAATTGAGTTATATAGTTGGCGAATTCCATTGTCACATTCTCTCAAATTTCTCTTACCTCTTTTTGATAAGCCTCCATGGGAATTTCCCCACATTGGAAACTAAAAGCAACAACTTTCCACTTCTGAATTTCTACTGTCAAAATGAATTTATGTTCTTCTTCAAAGTTAACAAGTGTCTCGGTCTGTGTAGATGTCCAGACTACCTCTTTGTCTTCCATCTGTGCAGATTTAAAGACTACCTCTTTGTCCTCTATCTATGTATACATTGAGACTTCCTCTTTGTCTTCCATATCTGTAGATGTCGAGACCACCTCTCTATCTTCTGTTTGCACAGCCAATCAAACTATCTCGTTGGTTCCGGAAGTTGCATTCGTTCAACACTATTAGATTTTTCGTTTCCCTTTTTCCTGCTTCTATAATCACATCACCTGGTTCCTTAGCTTTGAAATTTCCACCTTTAATTGAACATTCTTCCTTAAAAACAGTCATTTTTGGCATCAACTATAAATTTCCACTCGCATCCTAGCTTTCCTTTTTGCAAATTCCCTAACAAATTCTTGTGTTATTAAATTTTCTTCCATTAGTTCTGAATCTGGTACTGGTTCTTGTGGAGAAGTATCAACCTCACTCCCTTCTACAAAAACTGCCAAAAACTTCAAATTGGGAGGAAGGATTTTTGACAGCCCGACTTTTGGTGTCACAACTATAGAGGTAGGAGAAGGGAATTTCCTTAATCCTCTCAGCAAAGATGCCATAAGAGGTGAGCAAGGGGGAGTAGCTTCAGCGCCCATGCTGCCAACAACCTCTGTCTCTATCCCCTGAATTCCTTCTCCATCTCCTAATCCATATTGTTGATCCTGCATTTCTTCATCCCCTTTCTCCTCCACTTCCTTCGACATCGGTTCCATTTCTTCTTCTTCAAGCAATTCTTCCTCTAGCCTTGCGGCCATGATAGCTGCAACTTCTTCCTCCGATAATTCTACAAGTTGCCACCAAGTTATAGGGGTCTTTAACAAGGTAGGTATTACCAACCATCTAACAAGCCCATGATTTGTAAGGGTGGCCAGCACCTGGCACGAACAACGCGCAAATCAGGCCATCAATTGTAAATCGCTCAAAAGGAAGAAGGGAATATTTACAGCATGCAACTGATGAAATTGAAGACTAAATGGGAGCTTCAAATGGTATTTAAAAAGAACATAAAATTGAGCTTCACAAGTGGTGTACTAGATTAAGAATTATGCGACATCTCACCAAGGTTGTGGTACTGATTTTCTATCATGCCCCTTTCCTTTCTGCACCACATTTTCTCCCACTTGTAAGAACAATTATGGAAACTCTCGCAAGGTTGTTCTTCTAATAAACCACTTTTGTCCCTCTTGTGATAACCCACTAACCATGGAAATGACTTATTTAGTCACTTGAATTTCCAACCCATGGACCCTTGAGCTATTTCCCTCCATATTCAATGCAAATTCAATTGTTACCCCTTCATTGAATCCCTATAATCGAACAAAATAAGTGTGCCATCCAACATTTTGAAAAATCCACCATACTTCTGGTCGGCATTGTATTTGCTTTGTATTCTCAAGTTCATGGCTGATAGCCTGGCCACCGATAATACCTACCAATTACCCTGTGATAGCATTCAGAGTAAAATCAATCATTGAAGGAATGGTTAGCCAAGAAACTATGCGGTAGCAGAAATGGCGATAAGGGAAGCGATTTTGGGAGAAGGTTATGGTAAAACAACAGTAATCATGGTAATAATTACAATACATTGGGAATAACCACAATTTAATATTGACATGTATGTAAGTACATGGTGTATTTTCTAATGAATATTGATATGTGTGAAGGATACGGATGGAGATATGATGCGAGTGGGTAATGATGTAGTATTTAATGGTATAATTGAATGGTTAGGTGGTATTAGTGAAGTATGGGTAATAGAAAAAATGGTATCAATATCAATTAAATGTGATACAATGTCCCCCCAACTGAGGTATGGTGGGCCTCAGCCCTAATTGGTCATGTCATCATTGAAAAAGTCAATTAAATTCACGGAGTCATTCGGGGACATACCTGATGACTTACCTCAGTGCCTTGGCTTCAACCCATTTCGTCACATAATATGTACAGGCAAGGATGTGGACTTTTTGGTGACACGAAGGATTAAATGGCCCGATGAAATCAATGACCCATTTCTCAAAGGGATCGAGGACTAGTTGAGTCTTCAGTGGAATTTCATCTAATCGAACAATCTGGCCGATTCGTTGGCAACTGTCACACCCATGAACGTATCTTCTAACATCCCGAAATATAAAGGGCCAATAATATTCCATATGTAGCACCTTATCACCAGTCCATTTATCACAAAGTGTCCCCCATATGGTTCATCATGAGAAACCTTCAAGGCATCGTAGATCTCGTCCTCACCTACACAATGTCAAATTTTTTGATCTGGTCCAGTGTAGAAGAGGTACCCTTCTATCCATGTATAACGAGTACTTTTCTAAAAAATTCTCCATTGTTCCTTGTGTGACAAATGATGAGGTACCTTACCTGCAACAAGGCAGTTAGCAACATCTGCATACCGAGGAGTGTTAGCAGAAATTGTAAAAATATGTTCATCAGGGAAACTATCTTCTACATGTGTATCTTCATTATTAATATTCAACCTAGACAATAAATCTGCTACAACATTATCCTTTCCTGGTTTGTTCACAATAGTGATAACAATTACTGTAACAATAGTAACCATCTTGTGATTCGTCTAAGAGTTATAGGTATATTCATGAGATACCTGATGGCTGAATGATATTATGCACAAGGTTGGGGTAAACTATAATATAATGCCAATTTTTTTTAACAACATAAATAACAACCAAAAAATCTATCTGAGTTACCCTATAAATAATCTTAGTAGACGTTAAATTATTGTTGACATAATAGATTGCATACAGTTTCTTGTGTTCATGTTATCCCAAAATTGTTGCTACTGTAGTATGGGAAGCGTCCGTAGAGATATGAAATGGAAGTCTCCGATCAGGGCCATGCAATACTGGAGTGTCACAGACTAATTTCCTGATCCCTAAAAATGTTGATTCACAAGCATCAGACCACACAAATTCTACATCTTTAGACAGTAATTGGAAAAGTGGAAATGATATTTTAGCAAAAAAATCTATGAAGCGTCGATAATACCCAACATAAACAATAAAGCTTCATACCATTGTCTGTATCTTCGAAATGGGAAAATTTAATATTACCTTGAGCTTAGCTGGTTTAACCTGTATTCCTGCAGCTAAAAGTAAATGTCCCAGGACGATCCCTTATTCCATCATCATATGACATTTCACTGTGCTAAGAGAAATGTGAGTCTATTTACATCATTTAAGTACCTTTTCTAAATTTTCCAAACCATCTTCAAAATAATCATCATAAGGGGTAAAATCATCCATGTAAATTTCTCCACTGTCATTAATCGAGTTAAAGAAGATTCCCAATATTTCCTGTTGGAAATTGGCAGGTGCATTACAAAGCCCGAATGGTCAGACCCGGTATGCAAAAGTTCCCCAAGGGAAAGTAAAAGTGGTATTCTCCTGATCTTTAGGAGCTATCTGGATCAAGTTGTATCGACTAAATCTATCAAGGAAAGACAAAAACTTATTCTCGGCTAGTGTGTCAAGAAACTGGTCGATGAAAGGTAAGGGAAACTGATCTTGGTGGGTAGCTTTATTTAATTCCCTGTAATCAATGCAGATCCTTCATTTTCCATTTTTCTTTGGGACTATGACTATTGGGGATACCCATTGGCTGTAAGAGATCGGATAAGTAAACCAATCATCTAATAGCTTATGCAATTCCTCCTTAACGGTTTCTTTTCCAAGAAGGGTTCATGATCCAGGTGGATGTTGGTGGCCACCCACCTATCCCATTTGGACCCCCACAACTGTCTCTTTCAGTTTTTCTGTTTCCTTAATTATAGCACAGTATACTATTTTTACCAGTTTTTTGGGTCCTAAACTTCCGGAGCCGTTTTGAGGCCCTAAACGATGTTTTTTGGGAAATCCACCACCAGTGATTTTTTGGACTAAAAATCGTCTTTTTCGTCGTAGTCCTCGGAGAGATCTTTCCAACAGGCTATCATGCATGTCAAACAGAGATAATACGACCAATTTGCAACCCCGTGAAGTTGATGTACCAACTTACCCAAAAACGGGGCCCACAATTTGGCGTTTCATCTTCTAAGGTTAGGTTTTGGAATGTGAAGGGTTTTCCATTGTTTCTCAACAATAAATAGGCCCTCGAGCCTCATTGTAACACAGTTTTTGGAGAACAGTTTAGAGGCATGTAGCCGACACATCTCTTCTCAGAGATAAGCTACCATCGCCCTAGCTGGGTTATTTCCATTTCTATTTGTAAGCATATTTCAGTATTTTACAGTAATGAATTGAAGTATTATTTCCACTGCATATTTATCTTTGTTGTTATCTCTATATTTTATTGCGTTGCTTTTTAAATCCGGATCAGTGGTATCAGAGCGGTCTGCTTTTTCTCTGTTTTTCTTTGCATGTTCCCAACGAGGTCGGGATATAAGGAGTTAGGTGTGGAACTGGTCGAACCTTTGCAAGACCAGCCTCGCAAATCTCGACGACCTCCCATGGCGGATGAGAAGAAAAATGAGGGGGCAGGAGATCCTATCAAAATCTTGCTCGAAGAAGCCCTCGAGCGACAAAGGAACGCGATGATGGACAACTTTGCCCAAATCCTTCAGCGGCTACCTAGAGGCGACGCATCGACTTCCAACAGCTACTCTGAAAATGCCACACCGTTTAAGGTACAAGTTAATTTTGAAATCCCCATCTTCGAGGGTCAAATAGACGCAGATGTCGTAGGTAAATGGTTAAATATTCTCGATGGGTATTTTTCTATTCATGAATTTTCAAGTCGGGAAAAGATTATTTTTGCTCTTCTCAAAGCAGCCCCCCACGTCAAGGACTGGTGGGAAACCTACTATGAACATAAGGATGAAAGTACAGGCTCACTGTTTTCAGCCGCACCCACTTGGAATGACTTTCGGGATGCCATCAAGGAGCAGTACTACCCTGTCAAAAGCTATGAGGACAAATACATCAAATGGACCACACTGTGACAGGGACGAGACCAAGATGTGCCGGAGCTCACAAACATTTTTCATACCCTTCGCACACAATTGGGTATCAAAGATTCTGAGCTGCATCTGGTACTCAAATACTGCGACTGCCTACACAGATACATCCAGGAAGAGATGGAGTTCTTGAACATCTCCTCACTCGGCATAGCATACTGACACGCTGTCAAAATCGAGCAAAAGTTCAAACAGAAGAAGAGAGACTTTGGATCTGCAAATCCAAAGCCCAAAGGACAAAGCCAAGGCGGGGTGACCCAAGACAACCCGTCGAAGCCGCAAGAAAAGAACAACACCATGAAGCCGAAGAAGGACACAAGAAAGTGGTGTGAGTTCCACAAGAGTCCCACTCATAACACAAGTGAGTGTCGGACCAAGCAGTCGCTGGTGGCTGAGTTGAAGGCTTCTGAATCAGATGCATGTTCCGACTTTGAGTCAGAACCCGACAAGGGGAATGACAAAGGGAAGCAGATCATTGATGCGGATCCCAGCGCCACTGTTGCTACTGCCAAGATCCAGAAAAAGGAGCCCGAAGATCCAGAGGAGGGGGAACGTCTTTTCCACTCACAGATGTGGGTGAAGGGTTCACCGCTGCAATTCATTGTCGACAGTGGCAGCCAAAAGAACCTCATTTCAGCAGAGGTCATGAAGTGGTTGGGCCTACCAACTACACCACACCCACAGCCGTACAGTATCGATTGTCTTCACGAAGGACGAGATCTCAAAGTTCGCCAGCAGTGCCGCCTTCCCTACAGCATCAATCCCTTCACAGATGAGGTATTGTGTGATGTTACACCTCTGGATGTTTGTGGTTTACTATTAGGCCAGCCATACTTGTGGAGGCGACATGCTGTGTATGAGTCAAGGCCTCGCGCTGTCATCATTTCTTTGGATAATTCATTATACAAGATACTAGAGGTAGCCCCACCTACCGCCACCTCTTTGATCCCTGCTAAGAAAGGCAACAAGCTCATTTCACAGACTAGGAAATTTATTTTCTGTCTGGTTCGCTCCCAAAGTAAGGGAAGATCATTGCTACATCCATGACCCCCGTGAAGGGTTCCTCCACACAGCAGCAACAACAGAGGTATACAGTCGTGACAGAACAGAGGAACAACTTCTCCTTACCCGGAGGGGTACCACACAAGTTTCAGGTGGGCGACAAAGTTTGGTTACATTTGACGAGGGAGCGCCTTACCAGACCCCATCAGAAACTCAGACCACTTTGACATGGTCCTTACACCAGTAACAAGGCTACGAGAAACAATGCTTTGAAGCACAACATCCCTCCATTCCTTCGCTTGAACCGAGTGTTCAATGTGGACTGTCGCCGACCATGCTCCCCACCATTTCTGGACACATCAGAGATTGCAGAACAACTCACCAGAGACCTAGCTCAGCAGAAGCTTCATCATCTCATGGAGGAACTCAACGCAATGGGGACTATTTCTTCCTAAGGGGGGAGGAATGATCCAAATGGATGTTGGTGGCCACCCACCTATCCCATTTGGACCCCCACAACTATCTCTTTCAGTTTTTCTGTTTCCTTAATTATAACACAGTTTACTATTTTTTGCAGTTTTTTGGGTCCTAAACTTCCGGAGCCGTTTTGAGGCCCTAAATGATGTTTTTTGGGAAATCCACCGCCAGCGATTTTCCTAACTAAAAATTGTCTTTTTCGTCGTAGTCCTCGAAGAGATCTTTCCAACGGCTATCATGCGCGTCAAACGGAGATAGTACGACCAATTCGCGACCCCGGGAAGTTGATGTACCAACTTACCCAAAAACGCGGCCCACAATTTGGCGTTTCATCTTCTAGGGTTAGGTTTTGGAATGTGAAGGGTTTTCCATTGTTTCTAAACAATAAATAGGCCCTCGAGCCTCATTGTAACACAGTTTTTGGAGAACATTTTAGAGGCATGTAGCTGACACATCTCTTCTCAGAGATAAGCTACCATTGCCCTAGCTGGGTTATTTCCATTTCTATTTGTAAGCATATTTCAGTATTTTACAGTAATGAATTGAAGTATTATTTCCACTACATATTTATCTTAGTGGTTATCTCTGTATTTTATTGCGTTCCTTTTTAAATCCGGATCAGTTCATTCTTCTTTAGGGCTAGAAAACAAGATGACATTCTTCTCTTATGTATGTGGTGGGTACATAAATTGGGATGGATTCCCTTCATATCCGTGTATTCCCAAGAAAAGTCTTCCTTCTCTCGCCGAATAATCCTTAATAATTGTTCAATTTGGGAGGGTGATAGGTTGGAATTGATATTCAAGGTTTGCCGGATCAATCTCTACTGGGATACTGCTATGAACTATTATGACATGAACTTTTTTAGTTTCAATTTCTCGTTGAATATCTTCCTGGGTAGTGTATAGGTATAAAAAGGGTCTCTTTCACCTCTAATTACCTCACATTAATATGTCAATCCGGGAGCGTTTGGTTATTTCAAAGAGTGACTCAATCTGAGGCTATTTGTCAGAGTAATGCTAGTAGTACATCATTCTGCAAAAAATACAAGAGTAAACGGATGCTTGTCTATGACTAAGTTACTTCAAATGACTAAATCACACACTCTTAAAGCTAGGCAACTTTATCAGTCAAGGGTTCGACAACAATAGCCCATCCCTTTGGAAACTGATGGAAAAGAAATTAGAGCATGGACGACGGGTCTGGGAGCGAGGCAGTAAATGCCGAGGCTCACTACAGCCAAACATCGTCTCTCACACCAAAATAACAAATGTAAGTAAATGAAACAGCAGGTAAAAATGGAACGGCAAATAAGAAATTGAACAGCAAATCTAGAATGGAACAACAATACTTAAAATGTAACAACAATTCTGAAATGGAACAACAATCAAATAACTAAACCTCGCGAGCAGTAATCAAGCTTTATCTTATGCACTCATTGCAATCAAAACTCCAATCTTTCACTCTCCAAGAAAATTAAGCAACATGCGCTAATGGAACAACACTAATTACTAATAAGTTATGGAACATCATTAAGTCTAATAATATTCAATCAACTCTGAAGGTATTGGTGATGCAATGCAGAGTCAATATAACAGTTATAAAAGCCTTAATGAACGAATTTTAATAGAGCATATGAGGTAACTTATAAAGCATATCAAATTACCAACTAATGACGATAAGAAAACCACGCAGAAATCAAATTGTAGTGGTACAGAAGAAAGTGTCCTCCGGGGCCAGGCCCTTAGCCTCAAGGGTACACCGCTTTAAGTTAATCCAAACGCAGAGATAGATAATCACCAAGTTTATATTAATGCATAAAACAGAAAGTACAATGAGCCAAGTTCAACGAGACTCGATGATCAAAGTTCAATCTTTAACATAAATTTACATAAAAGCATAATCCCCCAAAGTTAACAGTGCCATCCCTTTATATAAGGGTGACGGCGAAGATGTCTAAGCAATAAGATAAATAAAGCAGCGATCCCTCAGGATCGAAGATCCTGAGGGATTCTCCAAACTGTTAATCCTTAATCACTTCTTTTCTCCTCCGCCGAGCTAGTCCCTTCTCCTCCTTTTCCGGACCGGTTTGCTTCAACCTGCTTAGCCTCCTTTGCACTCGGTCCTTCGTCAAAGGGACAGTAGTTACCCTGTTCTTGTCTTTTTCTTTGGAACAGTAGCTCCTCATTTTTACCCTTTCCTGCATAGGAGAATGACAACTATCAACGGTTAAGTCTTGCATACTAATTCGACATATTTTTTCATAATTCTTTATTGTTTTCCACATTCATGATGTAAAAGATTCACAAGTCCCACTGAAAAGCCAATGAAATGATCATTAAAAACATACCTTTTTAGCACTCCACACACCCCCCTGCTTACCCTGTTTCATGCCCTCATGAAAACGTTGTAGTTGATATGCAAAGCAGTGAGAGAATAGGCTGGAGAAGGAATCTCATGCGGAGGCCTACAGCCATGGTGTGTGACTAGGTAGTCAAAGAACTGGCCTGTTTGACCCTCAGGCATCTCATATAGGGCTTGATATCCGGGTGCAGGGTGCCAGATAATTGTACTGCGGAATCTATATCCTAACCAGGATGGCCCTGCCCTCAAAATGCTTTCGCCATAGAGGTTCAAACGGTTGGCAGCTAATTGAAAATTCTCATACTTAAATGGCTCCCTGAGCTGGATGTTTGGATTAGAGGTTCGGTACCGGAATTTGGCTGCATCAATGGCGAGGTCTTTGATGGAAGGAAAATATTCTAAACTTTGTCGAATGAGTGCCTCGTGCATGGGTCCTAACGTTTCGATGACACCCAGAGTTCTCATGAGGTTTCTATGTGCTTTCCACAACCGTACTAGATCCCTAGGCTCAGCCCTTACCCACAAGTCTAGGCCATTTTCCTGCCTCTGGAAAGTGTTATAGGCTTTGAGCCATTTAATCTGATTAACCCCGAATGAGATGAATGCTTGCAATTGAATGTCCCCAACAAAAGGGCCAGGGTTCAGCTCAGTCTCCTGATCTAGCACGAGGTTATGCAAATAAAATTCACATAGCAATCTCTGGACCTTCACCCCATAATGTTTACAAAAATCTATAAATTCATTGACAGTGTTAATTTGTATCGGGGCGCCTGCTTTAACGGCTTTTATTTTTAATTGTAAGTACCGTTCCAGTAAAAACAGAGCATAGTTTTTGGCAGGGGCTCTACATGCTAAAACGTCATTGTATAAAGAACACAAGGTATCCATCTGCTTGATAACAGTATCTACCTTACGAGTTACCTTTGCAACTTTCTCTTGTTCCTTTCGCCACCCTTCAAAGGCCTGGCTTTCGGATTGGTTGACGTTCCTTAGTTGCTGTTGGAGTTCTTCATACTTCTCGCGAGGGACCGTTTGTTCTCTAAGCCTTTCCATTTCTTGCTAAGCCTGTTTCATCCCTTGTGCAAGGTCCTTGTCTTTGGATCTTTTTTCCATGCAGCAGTGGAGGCTCGGAGTTTTACCTGAACTTTATTATTGCGTTGTTTCGAGTTCAAAACCCTTATCACCCATGAGGGTGGTGCCTCCGTTTGAATTTTCTTGTTGTCCATTTCTTTTTTAACACGAATACCAACTTGTTGCTGTTCCTTTTCAAATGGAACAACAGTCTGTCCCTCAGCGTCATTTGGAACAGCGGCTGGACTTTCAGCCTCATTTGGAACAACAGCTGGATCTTCAGCAGGGTTCTGATCAGCAGGGCGATTTTTAGTCCTCTGCCTTTTTATCCTGTGGATTTTTACTGCAGTGGTCATCTTTTTCTTCCCTGCGATCTTCCTTACCCTCTGCCTCGCTTTCAGGATCCTGATATGTTGGTGGAGCTGGGCTATTATGCTCAATAACCTCCGTTGTTCCTTTCGTAATTCCCTAATTTCCAATGTTTTATTAGAAGGAACAACAGGCTTTCTGCTGCGTTTTGGGTCGTGACTAGTCTCTGGATTTTTCTCCTGGGTGCTTCTTCACTATTTTGTGTTGGCTGTTTTGGGGTAGGAACCCTAATTGGTTCCTTGAATTCTTTTTCTATCCCTACTTCCTCCGAAATTTCCTCTGGTGCCTTGGGAACAGATTGTTCCCGTTCAGTGTCTCCTATCTCCTTTTCATCGTGAACAGGCAGATTTCCTTCTTCTGCCTCTTCTGCATGTGGTTTTTCAGGTGTCTCTTCTTCCTAGGGTTTGTCATGGAGGTATGATGGAGTGGAAGGTTGGCCATACTCACCCATATTGGCCAAGATTGCGGCCAATTCATCTTCTCCCACTGGTCCTGTGGTGGGTTACCTTCCTGCTGTCCCTTTTCCTCCTCCTGCCTGGATTGTCCAGCTTCTGCCTTAGAATGCTCAGCATCTGTTTCAGGATGCTCAGCTTATGTTTCAGGATGCTCATCTGCTTCCTCATTTTCCTCTTCGGATTGCTCACCCTCCTCGGCATCTTCTTCCTTTTCTCCTTCAGCTTGTTCTTCTTCTACTTCTGGCCATGAGGGTTGCTCGTCCTCAATTACCACTGGCTGGCTGGTGCTTTCCTAGAGCTTTTCCAGCCTTCCCCTTATCCAGGCTAACTGGACTGATTTTCTACGTTTCTCTGGATGTTCTGGTGTATCAGTGTCATGCTTACGCTTTGTTGATTCCTGGCGTGTTTCTGGTCGTTCAGATGTGCTCGCAACATGTTTTTGTTTTCCTAATTCTCTGCATTTTTTCAGACGTTCTGGTGTGCTCGTAGTATGTTTACATTTTTGGGAAGGTGCTGTCACCCTCCCCTCAATTATTGCAACTAGCTCTTCCCAGCTGCTTTGCTGCTAGGTGAGGCTATGACTAACTATTAGTCGAATTAATCCATGGTGGCTAACAACTGACTCTACATGTTGTGCCTTTTTTAGGCTTCGTGCGACGTCATGAAGTAATGAATTCAAAAGTGCAAGAAGATTTACAGAGCATTTCTGCTTTAGAACAGCTAAGAGTTTAAGATGTCGTGGCCTTACCACGTCTTTTCTCCCCTCGCAGGTGATGTAGCTTTGCACTGTTCTTGCTAATTCTTCCCAGGGTTCTCCTAGCGTTGCCGGCAAAACTCCCTTCCCCTTAATCGTCAAGCTCTGGCCTTCGTCCTGGAAAATTTCCATGATCTTCTGTAGTCTTTCCTTCTTTAGTGTCCATACAGGTCCGGTGGCTGGTAGTCCCGAGACTTCTGCGATTATATCATCGGTGACCGCTATCCACTTCCCCCTCACTGTGGAGTGATCGTCCTGTAGGTTCTGCAGAAATTCCATTGCCACTGTTTCATTGGACTCCTGCAGGTGACTAAGATAATTCAGCCATCCTGCTCTTTCCAGGATCTCCCGAGCAGCAGTGGAGACTGTCAACTCCTATGGTTCGCTTTGAATTGCCCTGCCTCCCATGGTTTCACTGTGGATTCTCAATGGAACAACAACTGCTTGTGCTGTTTGAAACACAGAGAGGGTAATAATCGTAGGATTTAGAAAAAAACACAGTATGCAACAGAAATGACTTATGAACAACAACTTGTGTAGAAAAAAAAATAGAAATATCATGCCGTTAAACCATGCCATTCCCTGGTAAACTATCTTTCCCGAATAGTGAGCTGACACATAACCCGGGGAATAATGAGGTTAACCTCCCCCCCCCACAATGCGATAGGCTGTCCCAGCTGTCAAAGAAAGGAGCGACACCCAATCTATAACCAAGTCATAAAGGAACAACGTATGAAAATATGCCATGTTTAGAAAAACAACGGATTACCGAAATCGAGGCGTAAAGTTGGATCGCGTATTACATAAGAGGCTGCTGTGATATGATGCGAAGCCGGGGGATAGGACGTCTGTCGTACTTGCCAAATCTCAAGTGGTCATTGTCACCTCTTTTTCCATGACTGGTGTAATAAATGTTCATGCGACATATAAGTCGAGGAATAATGTATGATTAGTGCCTAGGATATAAGAAACAAAAGAGTATTAGTATCCTACCTATTGGTGTAATCAATGTCACTTCGATACCATTAACAGTGCTCTGCTGCCGGCAGGTGTCCATAACCTTGGCAGAGTTGTTTATTTCACCCCTGGACCCATGATCCTTTATGTGCATATTAAGGAATGTAATGTCAAAGTGTAGGCCATTATGCTGGCTTGGTAACCAGTTAGCCATAATGCCATTCACGAGGAGGGGGCGAAGAGTGGGCAGGCCGGATCGTGATGAGACCTCCTGTTCCAAGGTTTTGATATACCTTTTGGACCATATCCTTGGTGTGGCGGCCATAGTGGGAATGCCACTTCACTTCCATCCTCATAATCATGGTAGGACGACTCTTGATGAGACCCTCTATCCTTCATTTGACAATTTATAATTCATTTGTTTTTACTTTCTTTTTTCATAAAGCACTTTTCCTTATATATACAGAAAGGGTGGTTCAACACTCCTTAAGAGTAGGAATGGTGGAAGAAGTCTTATCATCTCAATAGGAGGATATAAACCCTTTGCTCTGATTCCTAAACAAAAATCAAAGAGGAGTAAAAAGAATGGCATGATAAAGATAACCAATTAGGGCAAAATTAGTAAGACAATAACAACAAAAGATAAGTATGTCCTTCCTTCTGTCCTCTTACCAATACAGAGCCTTATAAAGATAACGATTTATAATTTTTTGATTTCAGTATGTTGTGATTTTGTATTCATTGCATAAGTGCATAACTATCTCTAAAAGACTTTGAAAAAATAGGAGCAAGAAGCATCCTCAAATTTGGATCAGCGAAAGGGATAAGTTGTTTCATAAGGAGAGAAAAAGTATGCTAGAAGTGTTCCTTTTTGAGAGAAGAACAACAGAGCATAGGTCTCAAAAGTGCAGATGCCATTCCTTTTGGAAAAGGAACAACAGAACACACCAATGCCGTTCCTTTTGAAAAAGGAACAGCAGAAAATAAAAAAATGCTATCTCTCTTGAAAAAAAAAAAGGACAGTAACACACTCAAAATGACGTTCATTTTGAAAAAGGAACAACAAAAATCAAAATGCTATTCCTTTTAGAAAAGGAATAGCAAAACAAGCAAACGCCATTCCTTTGAAAAAGGAACAGCAAAACAAGCAAACATCGTTCCTTTGAAAAAGGAACAACAAAAATCAAGAGTGTTGTTCCTTTTGAAAAGGAACAACAGAAAAATCAAAAGTGTTGTTCCTTTTGAAAAGGAACAACAGAAAAATCAAAAGTGTTGTTCCTTTTGAAAAGGAACAACAGAAAAATCAAAAGTGTTGTTCCTTTTGAAAATGAACAGCAGAGAAATCAAAAGTGATGTTCCTTTTGAAAAGGAACAACAGAAAAATAAAAAGTGTTGTTCCTTTTGAAAAGGAACTGCAGAGAAATCAAAAGCACTGTTCCTTTTGAAAATGAACAATAGAAAAATCAAAAGTGTTGTTCCTTTTGAAAAGGAACAACAGAAAAATCAAGAGTGTTGTTCCTTTTGAAAAGGAACAGCAGAAAAATCAAGAGTGTTGTTCCTTTTGAAAAGGAACAACAGAAAAATTGAGAAATCAAAAATGTTGTTCCTTTTGAAAAGGAACAGCAGAAACACGCAAATGGCATTCGTTTCAGGAACGGCAAGAATCGAAATATTTGAGCAAAAGAACACATTTGAAGAAAAGAAATTATGCACAAATTGTGAAAAGAATGAATTCCTTAATGAATTACAGGTGAGGAAGACTTCTCTTCCTCTCCTAAAATCTCCATATCAGTGTCTCTGCGTAGCTGTTGGCAGAAGGATTCCCGAGTGAGTGGTTTACGATAGAGACGAACTCGGTGGCCATTCACTTTGAAGGCATATCCAGAACCATCAATGGTGATTAAAGTGATGGTCCCATTGTCATGTACCTTCTGGATTTTGTATGGTCCCAACCAACGAGTCTGGAGTTTCCCAGGGAATTCCTGAAACCGAGAGTCATATAACAGAGCCCAGTCTCCCTCATGGAAGACTTTGTTTTTGATGAGGGCGTCATGCCATTTAGCTTGCTGCTGTTGAATCAATGCTGTATTTTGTAGTGCAGAGAGCCTAATTTCGTCCAATTCATTGATCTGCTATAGTCGATTAATCTGTGCCTTAGTTAGATCTAACCCAACTTCCTGTGTTGTTCGTAATGTTTGGATTTCAAATTCTATAGGAAAAATGGGTTGTTTTCCAAACACTAATTGATAAGGTGAGCAACCAGTGGTGCTTCTCCATGTTCTATAGGTCCAGAGTGCTTCAGGTAGTCAGGAAGCCCAATCACGCATATGTGATGCAATGGTTTTTGTTAGGATTGATTCTATTACCTTATTGCTGCTTTCTACTTGTCCATTCGCCTGTGGGTGATATGGTGTAGTGATTTTGTGCTAGACATGATAATTATTAAGTGTTGCAACTAATCTATTGCCAGCAAATTGTGGTCCTCCGTCTGTAATTATTTCCCTTGCAAGGCCATAACGTACAAATAGATGGAACATGAACTGTATGACAGAGTCCTCTGTGGCTCTTGGCAATGCTTCTGCTTCAACCCATTTGGTGACATATTCTGTTGCCACCAAAATATATTCTCTCTGATTTGATGAGGGGTTGATGGGTCCAACAAAATCAAGATCCCATCGCTCAAATGGTTCGATGACTAACTGTTGTTTCAGAGGCATCTCATCAGCTTGACCAGGACGTCCTGCTCGCTGGCAGCTGTCACAGGCTTGGACAAATTTCTTTGCATCTCTGAAAATCGTGGGCCAATAATATCCTGTCTGTAATACTTTGTGTCTAGTTTTACGCTCAGCGAAGTGTCCCCCACATGGCCCGTCACGACAGGCTTTTAGGATGTCAAAGATTTCATCTTCTCGAACAAATCTCCTGATATGCATGTCTGCCCCCGTGTGAAACAAATAGCCCCCTATCTAGGAGAATCGAGTACTCTTCTGAACAATCTGTTTTTGTTCATTAGGGGTTAAGTGTTTTGGTAGTTTACCTACTACAAGATAATTGGCAACATCAGCATACCAGGGTGTTCGAACGGCAACAACAAACAGATGTTCGTCCAGAAATCGATCTTCAACTGCTGCTGCATCAATTGGCTTTGGCATTCTTGAGAGAAAATCGGCTACATGATTCTCTTTGCCAGGTCGGTCCTTGATTGTGATATCGAATTCCTGCAATAATATCAACCATCTAGTTATTCTGGCATTTGTGACAGGCTTATTTGCTAAATATTTTATGGCGGAATGATCCGTATACAAGATAACATGATAGCATGTAATATAATGTCTAAATTTATTGACAGCATGTATTACAGCTTTCTTTTTTAGTAACAGTGTAATTTAATTCAGCAGGAGATAAAATTTTGCTGATGTAATAGATAGAGTGTGGTCTTTTATCCTCTTCCTGCCCAAGGACTGCGCCAATGGTTGTATCTGAGGCATCAACTGATATCTGAAATGGAAAATCCCAGTTTGGTCGTCGAAGGACTGGGGCTGTGGATACGAGCTTCTTTAGATCCTTGAAAGCACGTTCACATTTTTCTGTCCAAAGAAAATCAACGTTACCAGTTAGTGCACATAAAGGTGCGACAATGTGTGAGTAATGTTCTATAAATCGTCTATAATAACCAGAAAATCCAAGAAAGTTGCGTACCTCTGTTTGAGTAGTAGGAATGGGAATAAGCAAAAGTATTTGGATTTTGGCCGGGTCTACCTGAATGCCGACTACTGAAACATAGTGTCCTAGAATAAGTCCTTCAGTCATCATAATGTAACATTTTTCGTGGCTTAAGCAAAGCCTGGTAGATATGCAGTGTTGTAGGACTTTTTCTAGGGTATTTAGTGCTGGATCAAAATCATCTCCATAGGGTGTAAAGTCATCCATATATACTTCAATTCCATCATTTATTAAATCTGCAAAAATTCTAAGGATAGCCCTTTGGAATTTGGCGGGAGCATTAGATAGGCCAAAAGGTAGAACTCGGTAGGCAAATGTTCCCCAAGGACAAGTGAAAGTAGTTTTGTCTTGGTCTTCAGGGACAATCTGAATCTGATTGTATCCACTGAAGCCATCCAGGAAGGAAAATAATTTCTTTCCTGCCAAAGTGTCTAGCACTTGGTTTATGAATGGGAGAGGAAAGTGGTCTTTTTGTGTTGCTTTATTGAGTTCCCTGTCATCCACACAAATTCTCCATTTCCCATTCTTTTTTGGTACCACCACAAGCGGAGAGACCCATTTACTGTCAGAAATAGGATAAATAAAATTGACATCTAAAAGTTTATGAAGTTCTGCTTTTACCACATCCTTTAGATGAGGATTAAGTCTTCTTTGCGGTTGACGGATGGGTCTAGCATCTTTTTCTATATAAATGTGGTGTGTACACAATTGTGGGTCGATTCCTTTCATATCAGGGTAATCCCATGCAAATGCTTGTTGATATTTTCTTAACAGATGGATGAGCTTAGTTTCTTGTTCAGATGTGAGGTTGGCATTGATATTTAAAATTTTTCCCGGTTCAATTTCCACAATTTTACTATTTGCGACAGAAGTAACATGTATTGTTTTATCATGTGTGTCTTTCAGAGGATCTTCTTCTAATTCATTATCAAATGCTGCTTCTATCATGTGACATTGTGTGCAGGATTCGGATTCAGTTTGACTAATGAAGTTTTTAATGGCATCATCTTCTGTTTGATCTTTAAAATCAAGTGCCTCTTGTATAGTCAATGGAGATCTAATATTATCAGTAAGGTATGATACATGATACTTGTTAGTTTTAATTATCGTGACACTTGGCTGCGCTGGAAGTTATAGAACCAAATTCTTGATATCAGGTCCTTTGGTTATGGTCATATTTCCTTGTCGGCAACCAATGTAAGCATCGGCGGTGGCAAGCCAAGGTCTACCTAGGATTAGCGGGTGTCCATCAAGTCGGGTTTTTCGATTAATTATCAGGAAATCGGTTGGATATTCCCAGGAATCTACAGAGACCATGACATCGTGTAGAGTACCTTCTGGTCTAACCACATATCGGTCGGCCAATTCTAACAAAGTAGAGTTAGGTTCTACAGA
Source organism: Pinus tabuliformis (assembly GCA_031772625.1). Lineage (NCBI taxonomy): Eukaryota > Viridiplantae > Streptophyta > Pinopsida > Pinales > Pinaceae > Pinus > Pinus tabuliformis. Next base: position 873,403,026 of record CM062819.1, read on the forward strand.
TGTAATGCCGAGCTTTTAACAGGTAGTGGTTGTTAAAATATTGATTGCAGCTCCTAGATCAACTAAGGCATTAGACAGGGTCTGACCGTAAATTTGAACAGTTACAATTGGATTTCAGGGGTCTTCATTTTTAATGGGTGTTTCTTTCCCAGATAATAAATCAGATAAAGTACCGACTACTTGGACTCTTGGATTAGTTGTTATATTCCTCCTTGGTTTCTTTATGCACAATTCTTTAATAGTTTTTGCGTATATAGGAATATCTTGAATGGCTTGGAGGAACGAGATTTTTATATAAAAATTTTGTAATTCTCCCAGAATGTCAAAGTCAGGATTCTGTAAAGGTCGAGGTATGACTAATCGTTCTGGGAATGGAGGAGAGGATGTGGTTGCTTGATTATGAGTCTGCTGCTTATTTACATCCTCTTGTTGCAACTGATGTTCTCTTAATAACTGATCTTCAATATGAGCTGTTTTATCTCCCTCATTTTCAATGATACGTCCGGAACGTAATTGAAGATCGTTACACTCCCGCAAGTCGGGTCCTATTTCTGGTGACTCTATGATTTGAAGAGATTGGACCGGTCTGTTATTTGGATTGGAGTTGGGTTGGGCGGGGAGTTGCGGTCTCAGATTAGACTGGGGATTTTGTTGTAAAGCTGGCAGAGTTGGTTGAGGGAGCGGAATAGTTCCTACTGGCTGTTGCATTGGTCTTTGCCAGTTTGTTTGCCAGGGTGAACTTTGTGAAGTAGGGGGAGTCCATTGCAGAGGATATGGGCTATTTTTCCAATATGGTGGAGTATAAGGGAAATTCGGCCAACTAGATTGGCTTGGCTGATTCAGCCACGGGTTTGAAGAAGGAAACGATGGTGGTGACCAGTTTGAAAATGGGGGTTGGGACTGATTTTGCCACATATTATATTGTTGAGCATCATATTGTGGAGGCTAAAAGAAGAGCTTGGGTCTGAAAACATACCAGATTGTCTTGGCTGCCACTGGCGGCGCTGGTTGATCAAGTACACCGATTCTGGTTCTTCCTCTGCTTCCTTGTATAATGATTTTAATCCAGGAAGTGAGGGGCAACTTTCTGTCCAATGATCTTTTGTACATATGGCACATGTTTGGACTGTATCCAGTGGACACTCCTTGTGACTATGCTTTTTCCTGCATCGGGGGCAGAAGATTGCCAAATTTTGTTCTACCTCCATCTGCTTCTGTTTGGCATGCATAATATCAAGGTGTGTAGTTAGTGTCCCTAGAATATCAGTTTTAAAATTTTCTAATAAATTTCCAATCTCCACACGCGTTACTCCTTCTGTTGATATTTTATTATCTCTTGCAAACCGATCATATTCTGCCGGTTTTATTCTTGTGCTGCCTCTCAAACTCCTGATATATAAATCAATAATGTCAACAAAATTCTCTTGATAAATATCCCATTTTCCCATGATGTTTAATGTTTCAATCTGATGTTCCTTCATGCCCCTTATCAATGCAGTTTTTAACACATTATCAGGTAAAGGTAGTGATGCATAAGGAGATCTTTGTAAATTGTATTGAAAACGTTCCACATATTCTTCTAATGTTTCATTTGGTTTGGCTGTCATTTGAAATATTTCATCTTTCAATTCTCTAGACCTACAATAATCCTGATATTTTTTTAAGAAGGATTCTTTCATTTGATCCCAATTGTTGATGACCCCACCACCTAGTCCCATAAACCATCTTAAAGCAGCCCCCTTTAATGTAGAGGGGAATAATTTCAATTTCTGGGGATCGGTGGTGTAATCATATCCCCTGCAAAACACATCAAATTCGAATAAAAATGCATCCGAATCTTCTGATGTGAGACCGTGAAATGTAGGGATATGTTGAAGAGGGATAGCTTTCATGGGCGCATTTGCTACAGAATCCACTATATGATATTGTAATGTAGAGGTTTGAGTATTTGGCTGGTTCTGAGCCATAGGATTGAATATATGCCAATAGCCTTCTGGGATATCTAGGAGGGTATTCCTAGGTTGAGAGGGAACGATTTTAGCAGGGATAGTTTTAATGGCACTTCCTTTATCTGGGATAAGGGGAATACCTAATTTCTGTGGAGATTGGACTCCTTCAACAATGATTTTCACAGCGCTCCCCTTATCTGGGCTGTTTAATGGCTGATCTGTTCAGATGGGAGATTTTGGTTCCTCGATTTCCCCTGTTTCTCCTTCTCCTTCACAAAAGTTGCTGAAATTCCCTTCCTGCAATGTTCTGGAGTAGAATTTTCAATTTCTTGAAAGTCCTGCTCTTTAGTTTGACTATGCACCTCAGCAAAGGCTACAGATGGTGATCCTGTGGCCTGAAGGGAACTAGTAGGTTGTTTAGAAATAATTTTCCTGGGACCTATTGATGGTCGAGTTTCTGTTTTCTTATAGATTTCGTCTATGAAAGTTGTTTGGCCAAGGGTCACCGACCCCTTAGCTTTTTCGGGTTTGGATGGAAGCTTAATATTCTTTTCTGGTTTTTTCTGCTTAGTCATGCACTCAAATGAACTACTAAATTCTATTCAAACAAAGTAACAACAAATCTGTTAGGAAAGAGGACGGTGGAGCAGGGATTTTACATGCTCCGTACGTAGGTTCTTACCTTCCATTTTTAAGATCCAACTCTTCCCTAGCATGTTTGTACACTACTCTGAAAAGGACAAATGGCTACACTCTTTCCCCGACAACGGCGCCAAAATGTAGAGCTATAAAAAGGCTCTCTTTCACCTCTAATTACCTCACATTAATATGTCAATCCGGGAGCGTTTGGTTATTTCAAAGAGTGACTCAATCTGAGGCTATTTGTCAGAGCAATGCTAGTAGTACAGTGTTCTGCAAAAAATACAAGAGTAAACGGATGCTTGTCTATGACTAAGTTACTTCAAATGGCTAAATCACACACTCTTAAAGCTAGGCAACTTTATCAGTCAAGGGTTCGACAGCAATAGCCCATCCCTTTGGAAACTGATGGAAAATAAATTAGAGCATGGACCACGGGTCTGGGAGCGAGGCAGTAAATGTCGAGGCTCACTACAGCCACAGATCGTCTCTCACATCAAAATAACAAATGCAAGTAAATGAAACAGCAGGTAAAAATGGAACGACAAATAAGAAATTGAACAACAAATCTAGAATGGAACAACAATACTTAAAATGTAATAGCAATTATGAAATGGAACAGCAATCAAATAACTAAACCTCGCGAGCAGTAATCAAGCTTTATCCTATGCACTCATTGTAATCAAAACTCCAATATTTCACTCTCCAAGCAAATTAAGCAACACGCGCTAATGGAACAACACTAATTACTAATAAGTTATGGAACAACATTTGGAAATCATACACACACAATACCCTTGGGAAGTAATCTGATTTAGCACCAATAATCAACAGGAATTACAACTGTGTTTCAAAATGGAACTGCATTAATCCTGAATCATAAAGAACACATCTTTCAGATAAATTCCACAACACGAATGCACAGCATAAGAGCTCTGTAACAAAATAATAACAATGTTCAATTAAGTCTAATAATATTCAATCAACTCTGAAGGTATTGGTGATGTAATGCAGAGTCAATATAACAGTTATAAAAACCTTAATGAATGAATATTAACAGAGCATATGAGGTAACTTATAAAGCATATCAGATTACCAACTAATGACGATAAGCAAACCACGCAGAAATCAAATTGTAGTGATACAGAAGCAAGTGTCCTCCGGGGTCGGGCCCTTAGCCTCAAGGGTACACCACTTTAAGTTAATCTAGACGCAAAGATAAGATAATCACCAAGTCTATATTAATGCATAAAACAGAAAGTACAATGAGCCAAGTTCAACGAGACTCGATGATCAAAGTTCAATCCTTAACAGAAAGTTACATAAAAGCAAAATCCCCTAAAGCTAACAGTGTCGTCCCTTTATATAAGGGTGACGGCAGAGATGTCTAAGCAATAAGATAAATAAAGCAGCGATCCCTCAGGATCGATGATCTCGAGGGATTCGCTAAACTGTTAATCCTTAATCACTTATTTTCTCCACCACTGAGCTGGTGCCTTCTCCTCCTTTTCCTGACCGGTTTGCTTCAACTTGCTTAGCCTCGTTTGCACTCGGTCCTTCATGAAAGGGACAATAGTTACCCTATTCTTGTCTTTCTCTTTGGAACAGCAGCTCCTCATTTTTACCCTTTCCTGCACAGGAGAATGACAACTATCAACGGTTAAGTCTTGCATACTAATTCCACATATTTTTTCATAATTCTTTATTGTTTTCCACATTCATGATGTAAAAGATTCACAATTCCCACTGAAAAGCCATTGAAATGATCATTAAAAACATACCTTTCCAGTACTCCACAGGTAGTAAAACTCATAACAGACTCTAATAGTCAATGGGTTAGACAAGAAACAGAGTTGGCATTACTGATAAATATGCTAATAGCATCATCTTCCATTTCTCCTTTGAAATAAAGATCTTTTCCAATGTTAATAATTGTTCTAACATCTTCATGTTCTAGTTCAGATTCATCGAAAAAAGGTGGCTCTTGTTCCATGATAAACCCAAGTTTGACTGATTTGTTTGGTTCTATAGGGGGATAAAGAACAAGATTCCTCATAATTTCCCCATTTGGTATTACCATGTTTCGAGATCAACACCCAATATAAGCATAGACTATAGCGAGTCATGGTCTTCCTAAGATCATGGGATGTCCCCCTACTCATGATTGAGTGTGTAGTACTAAGAGATTGACGGGGTATTCCCAAGAATCCATGGAAATGATTACATCTTCCAATTTTCCTATAGGTCTCACAGTAGATCGATCTACAAGTTCTAGAACCATTGTGGTTTGTTTAAGGTCGAATAAGCCCAAATTAAGCACATTTTCTGAGGTTATAAAGTTAATTGTTTCCCCAAGGTCCGAAAAAACATTTGGAATGTCAACACTATTGATTTGAGTTGTGAGGATCAGGTTTCTTGGGTCATCGTATTTAACGCAGGTAATTTTTCCCAACGTTATGTCTCACAATCTCCCCATGACGTGAATAATGGGTGGGTATGTAGGCTTTCTCACAGGTTTCTTTAAGCACAAATCCCTAATTGTTTTGGCATAATCGACACGTCTTTCATGGCTTGGAGCAATGGAATTTTAACAAATACATTTTGTAGTTCCCCTAAGAGATCAAATTCAGGTTGAGGGATATGTTTATTTAAGGAAAACCTCTCACGATAACGTGGGCCTACATAACCCCTTCAAGCGACAATTATTTTAGTGGGGGGTTTTTTTCCTCAGTAGTTTTTGTTGGTTTACCCCCAATCTCCCAGAGGGGTGTACAAATTTCGTTTTTGACGATGAGACTCCACCTTTAGTTTGCTCAATAATTATTGGTGAAGTCCTTGTATTCACCACTCGTCTAGATCAAAGATTCAACTCATTACGTTCCAAAGTGGAAATACCATATGCAGGAAGGTTGAGTGTCTCAACCTGTTGGACTCCCCTGTTATTTGGATTTGGGATAGCTTGAACAAAAAATTGAGGGCAAAAAGGAGGAGTTCTAGTAGAAGCATTTGGTGGGAGCTGTAATTATTATTGTGTCATAGGATGACGGAGTTGACTTGTAGGAAGAGAGGGTCCATGCCAGTTCTAAGACCAAGAAGGAACTAGACTAGGTTGAGGTGACCATGTCTGCCATGGCATGGGTTACTTATAATCTTGTGGCCATAATGGAGAGGGGAATGGTGCAGGTTGAGACCCATAGTTCCAATTATTGCAATATTGAGAAGGGTCTTGATTCATACCTTGATTCATATTCTGAGGTCGTGGTTGCCATGACTTCTTTGGCCCCATAAAATAGACCCGATCTATCTCTTCATTTCCCCCTTGGTAAACTTCCTTCAACCTAGGAAGTGATGGACACATTCTTGTGGAGTGATTTTGCTCACATATTTCACATGTTTCGATGGCATTAAGTGGACACTCCTTTAGAGGGTGTTTCTTCTTGTATTTTGAGGATAATATAACCATTTCTTTCTCGTCTTCAATCTATTTCCATTTTTCTTGTAGAACATCTAGCTGTGAAGACAATGTACTTAAGATGTCAGTCCTCAAATTGTCTAGTAAGTTCCTAATTTTTGCTTTTTTGACTCCACTGCTCGATGATTTGAGAGTTCTGTTATAAGCTTCCCGTGTTCCTTACTTATGCCTTGTAGCTCCTCGTGAACATTTGACACATAGATCACAGATGGTATCAAAATATTCCTTTGAGATATCTCCATTTCCTACCACATTCATAAGTTCCATAGATTCTTCTCTTAATCCACAGAGCAAGATTATATTTAAAACACCTTTATCCAGGTCACTATGACCTGATCTATGCAAGCTATATTTAAAACATTCCACAAAATCCTCCACACTCTCATCCTTGTTCTGCATTTTCTTGAAGATATCATCTTTGATGTCCTAAGACTTATAGTAGTCCTGATATTTCTCAAGGAAAGTTTCCTTCATATCATCCTATGTCATGATAAAATTTCCTCCTAAGCCCATAAACCACTGCAACACTATCCCCTTCAAAGTAGTAGGGAATATCTTTAGTTTATGAGCGTCTGAAACATAATCATACCCTCAACAGACATCATCGAACTCGAAGAGGAATGTATCTGGATCTTCGGAAGAGAGGCCATAAAAATTAGGTAGTGTTGTTAGAGGAATATGCTTAATGGGTGCATCGCCTCTAATTTCCCCAATTGGGAACTTGATTGTAGAAGTTGTATTGGCCATGAATATCCTCCAATATTCACTTGGAATTTGAGCAGGTTCCGACTGCTCCACAATGCATGGGTGAGTTGGCTTGACAGTGCTCCCTCGGTCAGGCGGAGGGTTTACTTCCCCCACCCTTCTTCTTCAGAACCTTCAACACTTAATTATGCATATCCTCTACTCCCTACTTCCTCTTCTCTAGGCTCTGCTTATGTCGTTGAGGAAGGTTATGGTTGTGGGGCTAACTGGGTCCTGGATTTCATCTGAGATCTTACCCTGGCAATGCCCCATGATGGAATTCCTGATTTAGCTCTGGAGATGATTTCTTGAATATAGGTAATTATACCTAGATCCTTCCTTCGTTGACCTCTACCACCTACAAGTTTTAGCAATCTCCCTCTGCCCCTTGGTTTTGTTTCCTTGTTCATACAATCTAAGAGACAAAAGATTAAATCAAAACAATCAACACAATCCTAATGCTCAGGTCCTGGTAAAAGGGTTGGTGCAAACCTCGCTTGACCAGGATGAGAGAGTGGGTACTACGGTCAATACTGGTTGTACTTTGTGCCTTTGATAGCCTCCCCGGCAACGATGCCAAAATGTTGGGGTCCTAATATTGGTTTATAGATTCAGTCCCTCTTTACATTTATTTGTCAACCCAGGGTGTGTCTGGTTATTTTAAGGTTATCATGCAAGGTCTATGAAAGCTACAGGTTCCCTACCCAACATTGATCAATTATGAAATATAAGGTCATTCGCCTAAAAGAGTTCTGAATCAATCCAACAGAAATTAACAAATCAAGTAACAACAATCTTAAATAACATCAACACTGAGTAACATCAATCCGGAGTAACAACAATTATAAATAACAACAAGGAAATAAACAACAATCATAAAACATTAACGATACCATTAAAAGAGGTACCTATACCACACACACTGCATTCCAACAACACTTGCTCGAAAGACTGGGCCCAACTCTTTGATTAGGGTCATGGTTGAAGAATTATAGATCACACCAAGTTAACGATATGTTGTTACTCTTATTAATTCAGAAAAAAGATTACAAGCTAAAATTTGGTTGTTACAAGAGAAAGGAAGATCATTTAGTTCTTCTCAGTTGTGTCATACTTATACACAACCATCATTACACGAATAGCATAACTTGACAAACCCAGAAATTGTGGTGATCCGACTGTCCCAAAAATATACAACATTTCGTCAAATCCTAAACAGAATGAAAAGATAGTAACAGAGATGGATCTACTAGCTATTTGGGTAGTTAGTTAGTTGATGGCTCAACCCTCCAATAATGCCACCAGTCCATACTCAGCAGCATCATGATGGGTCTTGTTCCGTCAAATGATGTTCGATACGAATTGTTGAGTAATCTACAAAGAATCTTGTGAGCAAGTCGTTTAAGTATTGTTCCCCTATGAATACCGCTTCATTAATCAACAATTCAAGAATACATGCCAACATGATATACCTTTCATTAATTTGGATAAAACTTAACCTCATAAGAGCTATAAAGAAGATGGAGAGGAATAGGTGGAAGTATGTAAAAATGGGTAATTTCATCGGCCAATAGTTGGAAGAGCACTGTGTACTTGAAGTGTTTGAAGGAATGCTATTTATTTTCTAAAGAAAGCACATTGTGCATCTTGCTAACTTGTGAACTGTAATGTGAAGTATGTGAAACTGTGTTGAGAGCTGAGGGTTGAGATGTCTAATTCATAGTCACTGTTGGTGAACGCATGGCTATGAGTTGAGGAAGTGAATTTATGTGTGACTATTTGACTAGATCTTATTCCTGTGCAAATAGATCTATTCACAAGATTACATTACAGATGGTTTTCCAGTATTCAATCAAATTAACCAACCCTACAAAGTTTGCTGAGTGTCGAAGAACGTGGATTCCAAATTGCTTGAAGCCATGAGGAGCATGCAAGAGGAGTGATGGGTAAACAAAGGAGACTCAAACAGTTCCAGAGAGAACTGAAACAAATCAGGAGGAAAAGTCAAAGGGATGAACCGATATATTTTTCAGTTGAATATGAAGTGTTTCAAGTTGAAGTTGAAGGACCTGAGGATGATCATAACACAGATCTCGATTAACACAATGAACATTTGATGAAATATATGAAAGCTTAAAAAGGTTAATGTCGAATCTACCCTCTTTCTCCCATAAAAATTATGAAATTTGGGCAACTTAAATGAAAATAATATTATGTAAGGTAGATTTATTGAATTATGTTGAAGAGGCTTTCATTAATTTGAACCATGATATGAGTAGAGATGCATCAACATTACATCTTATAAAATCTGCATGAGATGAAAACATTTTGTTGAGTATACTACATGAATATGGTGAGATTAAAAATGAAAAAGTATTGTGGTATATTTTAGAAATGAAGTACACTCTGAATGAGGCTGAAGATGATGAAAGTATTGTTCTTGAAAATGAAGATTGTGCTTTCAATCTCATAGTTGATTGTGAAACTGAAGATCGCAACATTGAGGCTGCAACGATGAATGATGAATGTGTCCCTGTAATCGACATTGAAACATGTGATGATGAATATTTTTATGAAGAAATTCTCTCTGATGAAGAGACGTATGAAGTCAAATTTGATGATAATTATGTATCTCATGAAGAGTGGTTCAATCTGATGCATGAAAAGCATCTTATTGGTTAGTTGTTGTTTGGTAAGAAGAGATGTCTACCTCCATACACAAATCAAATGCAAGACAACATGTTTGCAACAACAAAGTTGATTAAAGAGGTTGAAGACTTGAAACAACCAACTATGATAGTAGAGAAAGATGAAAAAAGGAAAACTCTCTTAAAAGAGAAGGACGACAAGAATCAGTATGGTTATTTTTATAAATATAATATTTTTTTCAGTGTGTAGATATTGGAAGCGAGGAAGAAGCAATAAATCTTGAAGAAATTGCAAACATTAAGAATAAGTATAAGTCCCAAGAACCTGAAGCAATGTTGAATACAAAGAATGTTAGTCGGAAATAAAGATCAAGAAAGAGGAGATTAAGAGTTCAAATGTTCCACCTTTGGTGCAAAAAATATAAAAAAGAGGAGAAGCTCCACCACCACCTTATGGGAAGAAAGGTGAAGATGAAACTGCACCAGCAAATGAACAAGCATGGACCCTTTAGCAAGAAGGAAAAAATGAAAGCTCAATTATCAAGTTTTTTTATGTATCATTGTAAGCCTAGTTGAGACTGAGACCAACAGTCATGTTATTCATGTTATGCTTTGAACCATTTCTCCATTAAGGGGGGAACTTGTAATAATGGAGAAATATATGGTGTTTAAGATTAGTTGTTAGTTGATATTATGGGTCATATTTAGTTCTTGGATCCTATTTATGAGGAAGTTGTTCTCACTCCTCAATGGATCCATAATCATATATATGTATGAACATTCTGATTGATTGAATAGAAGTGTTTTGTGCAAGCACTCTTCAGGTTGATTTTAGTACTATTAGATATCACATTAATAGGGAGATGACCCATTACCTCTAGGCATTTAAAATAATTTCTAATTTTATGTCTAATTTATCATCATATTTTGATTAATTCATAAATTACAGTTTCCTCCACGTGGGGTGAAGACATATCATTTTCATGATTTAATTCCAATTTCGAAAATATAATCACTTTCATCCAATATGTGATTTATACTTTGTTAGTGACTTAGGATGATGTGGCTACTCTTTGAGTCAATTAAATGTTACAAGCATATAATATGATCAAACATAATTACAAAAATATGTATTGCATAATCATGAGGACAATGCATTCAAATTATTAAAAATTTGATTGCATTAGGTAATCGTAATATCAATGCATTAATTTTAATCATATAGGATAAAATATATGAAATAAACATGCCTAAATAACAAAAGAATGACCTATATAAAAATAATGCATAGTATGATGTTCATTCCTATGTATATGATCCATCATCATGCATAGCTTCCAAAACCTTAAAAGCATACCATGTTAGGTGTAACTAACTTATATCTATTTTTCTGGATACCATGTTCAAATAACCTTCTAACATTTATTATTTATCAATTACAGTGCTTGATACTAGCATTATTGATCACCTAAAATTATAATTATACCACATATATGCACAATTGATTCATGTTGTCATAAAATGTATATAACTTTTGGTTCATTTGATATTATTGTATTTGAGGTACTAAATTTTCACAGTATCTCATAATTAAATAACTCAAATCATGGTAAAAATATTCATATATATATATAAACTCATATACTTGTAGTCATGTATATATCTTAATAATTAACTACATTCTTTCTTTATCTATAACAACTAGTATCTTAATGTAATTTATAAACTTACATTATCTAAAAATCAAGATTGTAGAAAAAACTAGTAAAAATATTTCTCTTTATCAAACCTTTCAAAAAGAAATACCATTATAGAGAGAAAAGGAAAAGACCATTATAAAGAGAAATTTTATATTAGAAAAGAAAATAAAAATCAAATCAAACACCACTCATATTAAATGTAAGTTTAAAATTTAATTTGAAAATGATGATTATATTTGATGAAAGAAATCTTTTCCCATTCAATAGAAGACCTTTTGATCTATCCAAAACATAATACACGAAATGATGTAATGATAACCAATTTCTTTCTTGATAGAATTAGTGACCCTTATAGTTTATCCATATTTATAATGATTCCATCAAACATTATTAATTGAATTAGAGTTAATGGGATGATTATATCATTCTTTAAATTTGAAAAAAAAAAAACTTAGGTGTGTTAGAAATTGTAATTATTTCCGTATGTGGAGTTGGCTAAAGATAAAGAGTTAGTTAACTAAGTGATCAAATGTTTGAGTGTTGAGTCAAGTCAAGTGATAGACGACTTTTAGTGTGTGGTTGCATGTGGATGCATGTCAAGATATTTTAGGCAAGTCGCTAGTTGGAAAAGGATAAATACCCTTCACTTGGTTCATTTTAATAATCATATTTTGTGTGATCAGTATAACTCATGTTTTATGTGTGAATTATTTATTCTTTGTCTCTTCCGCCTTTCCAACAAATTGATATCGAGGACAGAAAAACTGAAATCTAAAAAGACTGCAGCCGTAGCGTGCAGAGCTTTAGTGTCTAACCGATTAACTAGATATTTAAAAAAATAAACACCGCTGCATTGTAGCTTGTGGTTTTTCATATTTGAACAGAGTGATGGTCGCAGCCTCAATGCATCAAGCCGAACGTTAAAATCTTTTTACTGAAGAACTATTTTTGTTGCAGCCTCCACCTCCGCTTCCACTGACCGTGGATGCCGCTGCTTTGAATCCGATCAAAATAAAAAAAGAATCCAAGAGATGCAGAGCCACCATATGTGTCATGGGTTGCAAAGCGCGAGTGAATCATATTAAGAAAAGAAATAAAAAAGAAGAGGCAAAGATGATTGCCATGGTTAGAGAGGTTTAGGTCGCAGCCGACGAACTGAGAAGTCTAGCAGAAGACAAATAAGCAATCGAGGGTGATTGGTGTAGCTTTGATATGCTACCACCTTCTATGTTTACAGGTGAATATTTTGATCACTAGGTTATCAAGATGCTAACTTTTCTTAGAGTTAAAGAGTTAATTGAGTATGAATCTAATAACCCATATGTTGCAGTATGTGATGCTTTAGCATTGAATTTTATAAAATATGCATTGGATGAGAAGTGTTTGTGCAAGGTAGCAAAAGCTACAACTTCCAAGGAAGCATAGAAGTTCCTGAAAGCAGAGTCTGGTGCAAGGGGGAGTGACATGCAACAACAGGTTATGTCATAAGAAAAGAAGTCAGCCGCAGATCTAAGCATATATGAGTAAGACTCTAAGAGGAAAATAGAGATTGGAGAATCCCACTCAAAAGTGGATGATGGTTGTCAAGACCATAAAATTAAAGCCCATTATGCAAGCATGCATATAGAAGAAGAAGATGCAACAAAGATTGCAGAGAGAGAAGCAGCAACCTCTACGTGTGAAACAGAGAAAGACCATATAAATACTCAAAGAATCCACTTTAACGTGGATGATACAGATGATGGTGAATCCCACTATGATGAGACACATGTGGATGATAACTGCAAAGTTATATGTGAATTGGTGAATCCAGCCACAACTGATGGATTTGGTGAAGTTGAAATTGTCAATGAAATTGACAATCAACACATGTATGCTTGGATATCCCACCATAGTGTGGATGAACATTATGTTGATGATATGTGTGGTTTATTTTTTGAAACAGGGATTGATTGTGGAAATATGGTAAGCACCATGTTTGATGAAGCATTGAAGGGTGAAGTTGCAATTGTAGCAGTAAGATATGAAGCAGTATGTCATCTAGCAACAATTGATGATCAAGAACAAGATAAAGTGATTGAATATTTTTTTATGAGAATATCCACTAACAGCATAACAATGGAAGACAACCTCCATGCAGTTGAAAAGAAAGCAGATGTAGAGAAGGAAGCTCTCACTGAAGAGAGTCATATTAAAGATGTTTTAAACATTATTTTTGAATATGCAAGTGTTCAGAATAGCATGGAAAAAGAAGTTGAAAGAAAGGTTATTAATAAGTTTGATGCAGATTTGAAGCTCATTGAAGAATGGATTAAGAAACAAATAAAGCAAATTGGTGCGAGTCTTAAAGCAGCAACTGGAATAAAAGAATTGAATGAAATGGTGAATAATGATCTTGAGTGTGTAGATTATAGGAAAAAAGCAACAATACCTGATGATGAAAGTGAAAATAATGATATGGATGTTTCTGAAGACAAAGATGAATGCATTGAAACCATTTTTCAGCAATGGAGTCAAGAAGAGATAAGATTCTACTATCAAGAAATATGGCAGAAAGAAACTTAGGAATATAAAGCACAAGAAGTAAAGCAAAGAAGACAATTTGAAGATGCAATGTTATGGCAACAGTCCATGGTTGAACGAATATTTGAAGAGGAAGTTGTAGAAGACATAATCCAATTGTTCCTTAGAACAAGTTCAAAATAAGTCAAAGAAAATTTGCAGCACCAACAACTAAATAAAACCTACAGCAAGAAAGTTCAACAAAGAATGAAGAAATTTCGAGGATATAGAAGCTAGAAGCAGAGAAAAAGAAAATGCCAAATTGTAAAATTCTTGTGTCATTGAAAGCCTAGTTGAGACATAGACCAGCAGACATGTTTATGTGATAGTTAACTCATGTTGAGTCATACAGTCATAATTAAGGGGGATTGTTAGAAATTGTAATTAATCCTGCATGTGGAGTTGGCTAAACATAGAGAGTCAGTTAAATGAGTGATTGAGTGATTGATTGTTTGAGTGTTGAGTCAAGTCAAGTGATAGGCGACTTTTAGTGTGTGGTTGCATGTGGATGCATGTCAAGGTATTTTAGGCAAGCCGCTAGTTGGAAAAGGATAAATACCTTTCACTACGTTGATTGTAAGCATCATGTTTTGAGCGATCAATAGAAGAGCAAAAACTCGTGTTTTGTGTGAATTCATGCTTTGTCTCCTCTACCTTTCCAAAAAATTGGTATCAAAGCGAGGAAAACAGATCAGAAATCCGTGAAAAAGAGGAAAGAAACATTTTTTTCTCTTGTTTGAGCTATTGTGATATACAAGGTGTTGTAACACTGGTAGGCGTAAGAGAGATCCGCGTTAAAATTCTTGGACTTGCCCTGTTTTACATGCACGTGGGTCAAAGTTATCATTTTCATGAAGGGAGTTAGCACACATGCCTCAATCAGTTGACACCGCATTAACAAAGTCAAGAAATTGTGCCTTACAGGGGCACATATTGAAAATTATATTTTTTTCGGGGGCGATATGGAAATTAACATCATGCAATCAACAAAGTAGCTATAAGAAAAGGAATGATAGAAGTCATGGGTTGCAAAGCACAACTAAAGAAGACTAAGAAAAGGAATAAAAAAATAAGAGGTAGAGGTTGTTGCCATGGTTAGAGAGGTTCAGGCCGCAGCCAAGGAACTGAGAAGTCTAGCAAAAGACAAAGAAGAAATCAAGGGTGATTGGTGTAGCTTTGATTTGCTACCACCTGCTATGTCTACAGGTGAATATTTTGATCATTGGATTATCAAGATGTTAACTTTTCTTAGAGTTAAAGAGTTAATTGAGTATGAATCTAATAACCCATATGATGTAGTATGTGATGTTTTAGCATTGAATTTTATAAAATATACATTGGATGAGAAGTGTTTGTGCAAGGTAGAAAAATCTACAACTTCCAAGGAAGCATGGAAGATCTTGGAAGCAGAGTTTGGCACAACGGAGAGTGACATGCAACAACAGGTTATGTCACAAGCAAATAAGTCAGCCGCAGATCTGAGAGTAGATGAGCAAGACTCTAAGAGGAAAATAGAGCTTGGAGAATCCCACTCAAAAGTGGATGATGGTTGTCAAGACCATAAAATTGAAACCTATTATGCAAGCATGCATATGGATGAAGAATATGCAACACAGATTGCAGAGAGAGAAGTTGAAGCCTTTGTGTGTGAAACAGAGCAAGAGCAAATAAATGCTCAAGGACTCCACTCTAATGTGGATGATACAAATGATGGTGAATCCTACTGTGATGAGACACATGTGGATAATGACTGCAAAGTTATATGTGAATTGGTGAATCCATCCGCAGCTGATGGATTTGGTGAAGTTGAAATTGTCAATGAAATTGACAATAAGCACATGAATGCTCTGATATCCCACCATACTGTGGATGAACATTATGTTGATGATATGTGCGGTTTATTTTTTGAAACAAGGATTGATTGTGACAATATGGTAAGCGCAATGTTTGATGAAACATTGAAGGATGAAGCTGCCATTGCAGCAAGATATGAAGCAATTAGAACTTCTCATGAAGCAGTATGTCATCTAGCAACAGTTGATTATCAAGAACAGGATAAAGTGATTGAAGAATTTTTTATGAAAATATCCACTAACAAAATAACAGTGGAAGACAACCTCCATGCAGTTGAAAAGAAGGCAGATGTAGAGCAGGAGACTCTCACTGAAGAGAGCCATACGAAAGTTGTTTTTAACATTGTTTTTGAATATGTAGGTGTTCAAAATAGCATGGGAGCAGAAGTTGAAAGAAAGTTTGTTAATAAATTTGACACAGATTTGAAGCTTATTGAAGAATGGATTCATAAACCAATAGAAAAAATTGATGTGATTCTTAAAGAAGTAGCTGGAATAAAAGAATTGAATGAAATGGTGAATATTGATCTTGAGTGTGTAGATTACAAGAAAAAAGTAGCAGTACTTGATGATGAAATTGAAAATAATGATCTAGAAAGTCGGGAATATAAAACACAAGAAGCAAAGCAAAGAAGACAGTTTGAAGATGAAATGTTTTGTCATCAGTCCATGGTTGAACGCATATTTGAAGAGGAAGGTGTACTAGACAAGATCAGATTGTGTTTCAAATAAGAATAAAGTTTTCGAGTTCTTTCATTGATGCCAACTCTCAAGATTGAATAGTGCTCCCATCGTTGTTACAAGAACTATGTTGTGTTAGAATGCAGTGATTACCCACTTGGTGGCTAATATACTTGTTGTATTACTTTTCTTTACACAGGAAAACTCAAACATTTAGTCATATAGACAGATAAGCACTTTTTTCCGTAGGCTCTGGGAAAATAAACCGAAAGTAAAGGGTTACACTGTAGACAATAAAGAATATTTGATGCAATGTAATGTATTTGACTCCATTAATCACAACAATCACATTACAATCTCCTGCCCATGATTTGGAGGGCATGTTAGTACTTTCTCACCATGTGGCTGGTCCGGATGAGATGATCAGTTGCTTCTTTTCATAATTATAGCAAGGCAGGTATCCTTGGTCGTTCTCTTCTGGTTATATGTTATTTCTTATCCATGTCGTTTTCTTCCCAATGTATAGATCAGTTCTAGTATTGTTGTATTCAATTTTTAGGCTGTGTAATTCTATGTCTGGGAGTTTCTTCCTTTCAACAACTGGATTATCCCATCCTGCATTAGTTTCGTTAAACTGGACACGAACCTCCACCGGAAGACCTGTAGTTTTTACACCGAGATGGCCCCGATGGAGGTACAGGACCCCTTGGGAGCGATTCAACCCACGAATTCCTCATCTTATTATTATTATTATCCGCTTGTTCTCCTTGAAATATGAATTGGAATTTCAGCGGCCTGCCAGCCGAACCTTCGGTAACCATCGTGACCACCATAATCATAGCAATCAATGTTACCACTCGTGTTGCCATTTTCATTTCCATCTCTCCTTCAACCTATACAACTCTTCTTTTGGCAGGCAGTCCCACAATAAGCGATTGATTGCACCAATATTAATATCAGAACAAGATTAACGATAATATGAGTGTATCGTAGTATTTACATGCACTTATATAGAATATTTAAGTAGTCACGCGGACAGGTGGCAAGCTGAGAAGAGAGTAAACGTGGAAGACTTTGACTCTGGTCGGTTCAACACGCCTCGCTAAATCTTGGTGGTCAATTATTTAAAGTCCCCCTCCAAGGTATAAATCAAAACACGTTTCGATCATCCATGTATTTTTTTGTCCAAAGAAAAAATCGACTACCTTTCATTAATCAATCCTCGATATATTTATAGTTTTAAAAAACCGATATTTCTAAAAAGGAAATGAATTATCAATGAATGTTTAGGATATATTTATTTCAAGGAAGGGGAACTAGGCTCTTGTGTGTTTTCCAAACCAAACCGTTTATAATTTTATTTATCTAAACAAAGTTATTATATATAAAATGCTACTTATTTCAATTATGTATCATATGTCATCAAATTTGACATTTATTCCTTTTATGTATATATTTTTATTGAATTATAAGAAGCGAGTTACTATATATTTGGATGTGTGAGAGTTATGATTAGTTTCCATATGAATCAGATCATTTATATATATATATATATATATATATATATTTTGCTTGATTTATAAAATTTATATTAAAACTTGAAATTTTATAGAGCAAAAGTTTAATTTATGATTTTTTTTTTATGATGATGATGATGATAGTGGTTAACGTCCACTAAGACCAAAATGGTCTATCGGACCTATAATTTTCTTAGTTTTTAATTGTTTGGCCCCTCATCTTTCTTGGCGAGATTGATGTTGTAGCTTTCTTTTTTTTCTCTACAGTCTTCCAACTTCCTTCATCTTGCATCTCCTTCATCTCTTTTTTTTCTTGGGACATTTGTGTCTTAGCTTCACGATCTATTATGTTCGTCCTTTTGAAGATAGTCGGAGAAGAAGTTTGGTCTAGGAGATTTGCTTTGTTGTTAAATGAACATTTATTTTGTGAGATATTCGAATGCTCATCACTGTTGATGCTTGAGACGACGGGGCTTTCTCCATGCTTGCCTTGAGAGTTGTTTCTTTCTTGCCTGATTTCTTGTGATTCAAAGTTTTCTCTAGAGAATTCTTCGTTGATGATAGTGTAGTGTTCTTTTTGTGCTTCTTCCCACCATGTAGATCTGTGGTGGGCTTTTCTAGCAGAATTTTTCTCGGAGCCTTTTGGGAAATTTTTGGCTAGATGGCTTGTCTCAAAGCAGGATCGGCATTTGAAGAGGACACTTTCATAATTGAGTTTCTGGTTCTGCACATAGTCTTTAATTGTTAGGTTTATTTCAGCTGGGAATCCGACGCTGAAGTCCATTTCCACACAGATGTGTGCATAGGTGGTTCTGGCATATTCCTCTATTTCTGGGCACCTGCAATAAAATTTCCCAATTGAATTTCCAATCGCTTTTAGCGAGGAGAGATTCTAGAGATGCAAGGGTAGGCTTGGCAATCTCATCCAAACTGGTGTTGAGGTTATGACTGCTATTGAGGGGTCAAATGATGGGTTCCATGGCTTCATGAATAGGCCCGAGTTTTCCCAAAACCAAGGGCCAGAATCTAGAATACAATGTCTACTTTCAGGATTTTCAAAATCTACTATAAAAGAAACCCATAGCATAGCAGTAGTTATTAATTTCATAAAAAATGACAGGCTTCCATACCTCCGAGATCCAATTATGGAGAGCTGTCAGCCGCGGCCAAAAACCATTGAAACGACAGATTAGGGCACTTTCGGAAAACTTCAAAACCTCATTGAGTGAGGCCTGGACCACCTGGATAGTGGGAGCTAGGGCTTCACTGACGATATGGGCAGGAGATTGCCCTCCAAAAGCGGATAGACTGAGCCAACAACTATTTTCACGAAGCTGGGAGCCATATTTTCCCATAGAAATAAGGCAGAAGATTAGATCTAGATCTAGCCACAGAAAATTAGATCTAAAACCCAGCCGCTGAGAATAAGGCAGAAGATTAGATCTAGATCTAGATCTAGCCGCAAAAGATTAGATCTAGAACCCAACCAAAATTTAAAGTAACTTCAAACCTTATTAACTTTCTTAACCCATTAACCTTATGCATGGATGGTGTATCATTGACTTACGCTTCCAGGCTCACGACAGTGTACAAATTACCCTCTAAAGAACTTGCGGCTGTGGTTGCGGCAAGAAAATATGGCAACAAACGATCGTTTATGACTAAGTTGCCGCAGAGATGAGCCGCAAAGAAGATATTTATCAATTGAGCCACAGAGATATATTGAGCCGCAGAGATAAAATATTAGATCAAGCTTCGATTGAGCCGCGGAGATATATTGAGCTGCAGAGATATTTATCAATTGACATATAACGTATTTGAACAATTGAGCTGCAGAGAAAACCCCACGAATTTTCCAAACAGAGCCATAGAGATGTATTGAGCCACAAAGATATTTATCAATTGAGATGCAGAGATAAAAGATTAGATCAAGCTTCGATTGAGCCACAGAGATATTTATCAATTGAGATATAACATATTTGAACAATTGAGCTGCAGAGAAATGAAAAACCCCATGAATTTTCCGAACAAAGCTGCAAAGATGTATTGAGCCGCAGAGACCACAATTAGAGACCATAGAGCCACAAAGACCACCACAGCCATATACCAGACGACCTCAGCCATATAAAAAATATTAAAGATTTTTAAAAATTAAAAGTTTAAGTTGTTTAATTTGTAAAGTTCTAATATGTTAAGGGTTTTTGAGTGTTGAATATATTTATTTATTCAAAAATACATTTTAAACAAATACTTCTAGATGTAGTACATTTTCTGCCCATTATATATAAATAAAATTGAATTTTTTTTTGTCAAATCTAATACCAATAATAATATTAAAATTTATTTAGTTGTGTTAATTCAATTACCTAACTACGTAATTTTCAATATTTTTGTACATAAATTCTATTTAAAAAAATTCATGTGAACATCAAAGAAATATAATATCACAATTATATAATGCAAGATTATTACAATACTATTTAAATTGTTTTCATTGTAAAAAACAATGTGATCCAACTTATTTAGATGAAATTGAAATTAAACTTATTAATAGACTATACTCTAAAATGAAAAATCATTATTAACTTGCTTTTCACTGCATCTATCTTAAAATTGAAATAACACTACATATAACTAATATCATACAATACTAATATTAAAACCCAAGTAAATCCAATCTAGCCTACACACTATCATTAATAATTCGTATAACTAATATAGCTCAATGCTAATGCTAAAACCTAGCTCAATGCTAAAACCTAGGTAATCAATCCAATATAGCCAATTCCCAGCTCAACGCTAATTCTAAAACCTAGGCAATCAATCCAATATAGCCAATTTTTGAAAATATTATATACTACGATCAATAACCTCCACTACCGTACTTATAAATAAATCCCAAATCTAATAATATCGTTAATGAAATGGCTCATATACAATTTGCAACAACAGGCTCATCCAATCTACATCAAAAATTATTTCAGAAATTACAAAACCTTGAAGAACCAAATTACAAAGTCAAACAAAATCAGTAACCAAATACGTCCGTACGGACCAAAAATACGAGAATTCGGGAATTCGATACGTGCATCGTATAATTTGATAAAATTCAATTCGGTGTATGGTAGTGTCGCTTGGTTTACCCAAAACCTATGATTTATAATTTATTATATGGATTTGTTAATTTGTGTGTTCAGAATGGTAAGTGTAACAATTTTTAAATACATAATAGATGACTGGGATGACTGGGATAGTGTAGGTAAGAAAATTATTTGAAAATAGAAACTAGTTGTGAGTGGAGAAAATTTCTATTTTTTCAGTGTAACAATCTTTAAACACATAATAGATGGTTGGAATATCTTAGGTAAGAAATGGAAAGGCTACAAGATTGCAGTTTGGAAAAGGAAACTAGTTATGGATGGAGAAAATTTCTAAGTTTTCAATTTCAATTTTGTTTGGAAAGGTTTAAAAAGTTGAGATAATAAGGAAAGAATGAATTTTAGTAAGAATTTTAAAATTGAAATTTTTTTATAAAAATAATTGATTTTTTAAATAGTTAGAGATAAAAATTTGAGCATGAACCTTGAAATTTTTTTTAGAAAAAACAATGAATTTTTTTAAATATATTTATATGAAGAGGAATTCAAGAAAAAAAAGTTTTGAATATTTATTTTTTAAATTTGTATTAATTACAAAAGGATTTTATATAAAATTTGAAAATAAAGAGGGATGTAGTTTTGAGTTTTGAATATTTAATTTTTAAATAAATATTAAATACAAAATGAGTTTTGGTAAGATTTGAAAGTAGGGAGAGAAGTTTTGAGTTTTGAAAAGAAGAGAGATTTTGGAGATTTTGGTTGTAGTTTTGGTTTGTAAATGGCAGTTTTAAAATTGTTTATATTGTTTAGAATTATTAAAAAATATTCAAATTTCAAAATGAATACGAAGAAAATGACAAGCCATTATTGTTATATATATATATATAGATCCTCTTGAATTTTGTTCGAATTGAAAATTTTATCATATAGTATTTAATTCAAATCCAAATTCCAATTTAAACTTGATAATTATATTGTAAATAATGTTCAAAGATAAAATATATGAGCTCCAAAATTATAATAATAATTACCAAGGTATCACCCTACAATTTGAATTCAGTTGAGTAACTAAACTAGATCAACAAAAGAAAAAAATGTAAATTTGCTACACATATTCCATAAAAGGTTTGTTGTTTGTTTGCCTTAGCTGGTGCAAGCACGAACAAATATATAATAAGATCCCTTGAAAACTTTATTGTTGATACGGGAAAGATGAAAATAAAGCTGAAATAACATTTAAGTTTTTTTATTTAAAATTAGATTTAATGATAATAAGAAATAAAAAAAAAATCAACTTTCACTAATTTTATTTTATTTATTTATTATTATTTTTTTTAATCTAGGATAATCAATAATTGGTGAGAGTTTTTATGAACAGGCCTAGGATCAAATCTAATTAGCTGTCACTATAAACCTAGGCTAGGTGCAACAGCCTGGAAGCCACAAACAATAGTGATTAACTTATGCCTCAACAAGAGCCTACTCTTCTAGCCAATACACAACAAGCCATATACTAATTTTATTTTAAGGACATTGATTCCTTACAATTAAGGACACCGATTCATTGTCGCATTGTATCGCCTACATGGTTTAACATAGCGGTCATTCATTGTTGTACCAATTCAACATATTTATTATTATTAACTAACTAGGTTTATAAAAGTGGTTGTATTTTGTGTATTATTTATTTTATTACATTCATATTATTATCATTAACTAACTAGGTTTTGTAAACGTGATTGTATTTTGTGTATTATTTATATATATAAATGAATGTATTTTTTTTATAGGTTTTTATTTTTAAAATTCAAACATATATTCTTAAATAGATAAGTTAATATGTTGAATTGTTAGATACAGCGTGAGAAGATAAAGTATTCTTTATCACTAAAAGGATGGTCAATACTCTCAAACATATCCCGCTGTAGGACCTGTGAATATTCTTGGCTGCTTTGGATCAATCCCAAGAAGCAGTCCATCCATCA
Organism: Pinus tabuliformis; assembly: GCA_031772625.1. NCBI lineage: Eukaryota > Viridiplantae > Streptophyta > Pinopsida > Pinales > Pinaceae > Pinus > Pinus tabuliformis. Next base: position 873,425,874 of record CM062819.1, read on the forward strand.
CAACTCTATCAATTCCCCTATTGTTAGATACAGCATGAGAAGATAAAGTATTCTTTATCACTAAAAGGATGGTCAATACTCTCGAACATATCCCGCTGTAGGACCTGTAAATATTCTTGGCTGCTTTGGATCAATCCCAAGAAGCAGTCCATCCAAAATTATTTCTCTCTGTTGCAGTAGTATTCTTTCTGGAATATTTGTTTGAATGGTGATTGTGCTTTCCACAATGTTCACATGGGTGAAGATAAAAACATTGATCTTTCATATGTCCAAATCTATCACAATGTTCGCATCGACGAATTTGTGTTGGAACAACACCATCAACGAATCCAACGCTACGAAATTGTATATGTTTAGAAAAATCAAGCACATAAAAAAAACATCTTTATCATATCCAACACCAATTTTGTTTTTGTTTGTGTAATTTCTTCCCAAGGTCTTATAATAGGTTTCACATCAGGACTTTTAACTACATCCAAATTTTCTCATGAAATGGCTTCATTACTCTTTGACTGTTGTTTGGAGTTAAGATCCTCTCTATATACTTGAGACTCAATCTAGAGAAATTCAATTGTATCCAATGCATCATGTAAACAGACTCTAATATCAACAAGACTTACTTTGATGACATATATAGTTTCATCAACAATGGAACTGATGAGATTTTTTAAGATTTCTAATAAATTTTTAATTTGAGCTATTTTACTCAATCTTGGGTATCGGGTTCAACAGAAAATGCACCTATTTTAAAAACTAATTTGACTACTTAAAACAAAGACAACTTAAAAAATATCTAGCCAAAATTATCTTCCAAGGATTTGAACTTGAGACCTTTTAACCTTTAATATACCAAGTTAGATTTTCTAACCACAATGCATTATTTCTCCTTTTTTTGAAGTTGAAGTAATATCAACATAAAAATGGTGTATTCTTCCTTGACCAAATAGTGTGAAACAACAAACACCTTGAACTCTTACTCAATGTGATATTTATTTAAAGACACACATAAAAAATGAGTGATCCAGCTGGGTGAGAGTCGAACCAGGCATTAACCAAATCACGAATTGCTGCACAATATGAGCCAAAACAAAAGGTAGTGAGGAATGGAATTATATTCCTCCTTATATTTGTCCCTTCAATTGAACATAGTTCACAATTTTGATTCATCAAAGGACTCATAAAAAAATCAAATTCATTCTAAGGAAGAGAGTATCCGACGAAGTCAACAGAAACTAGCCAACTGAAACCCAAGTCAGCATAATATAAAGGATGGAATTTACCAACTTTCTTTCCAAAACTATTTATTTATGTCGTTTTCTTTCCTTCTTCCATAGTCCACTCTTGTCTCGATGTTATTCGAGTTCCATGCCACTAGTTTCTTTTAATGCCTCTTCCTCATAAGAGGGAATTTAATGAAATTTTTTTATTTTTTTGATCATTGTAGGAAGGCATCAAATAACACAATGTTAGACTCGTTACTTTTGTTATTCAAAAACAAACTCCATTTGCAACTAAAGCAAATAGGGGTGATTGGAAATCGTGGATTGATTTCAGTGAGAATGGTAGGATTGAGTTATTACAGTATGAAAATGATGTGTCATTATTTCCACAGATGGGTCAAAGGAAAAACAAAGATAAGCCAAAGCTAGCATTGAAAAGATCCCAAAAACAATAGAATAACTAGAAAAAAGGTACATGCATCTTTAGTTGTGAAAGGGACGTGATACCTAAAACCCTAGCCAGATGTCGGTCAACCACACAAGTGACTCCCAATAGTGCATAATCCAGGTCAATAAATGCCCTGTGGGGCGAAAGCTCGCCAAAAGAATAAGCAACCTATGCTACCTGATCAAGTCCCAAACTTTTGTTATTCAAATCTTTGGGATTTGTGGCCACTATTGGTAAATAGTAGTAATCAAATGTTCCAAAAGGAAGAAGAGACAAGTTTTTTTTTGAAACTATTTTCTTCACTTTCTTGTACATGTATATGTGAGTAATCTAAACATAACAACATAAATTGACAACATTCAGTATCACCAAGAGCCAATAAAAATAGTCCAACTTACACCTTTCCTTACTTCAATGGTAGTTGCATGTCCACAAGGTTTTCAAGACAACAAAGTCTCCTCTCTCACTATCCACTTTTGTCAAGTCCAATAATTCTTTAATTGGACATGGATATATCCTTGATTGAATTTTGCAGTCTCCTATCCCTTCTTGTCGTTACTTTCCTCAAAATCGTTGGACAAAGCCACCATTTTTCAGTTCTATTACAACGCTGCACTCTCACAAATGTTCAAATATATAATACAATTTTGGAATGGAAACGTCACCAACTATCAACACCATGGACAGGTTGCAGCAAAAAACTTCAACGTCGAAGAAAAAAGGAGAATCGAGGAAGGCCACAAAATTAGTGGCTCAACATAATCAACAAATAGATAAACTTTTGCTCTCATACCACTATAAGACAACACAATTGGAAACCAAATTCAAATGTATATTAAATATTGATCTCAAAGAATGATGTACACAATGTACATATAAATACATAAAGAAACTGTCGATTCAATTTTCAGGTCTTCTTGGACTCTAATAACCAATCACCATAACACAAACCTAATCCCAAATATGAGTTATCTAACAACAGAATGACACAATTAAAACCAAATTTGCATAATATAAGTGAAAAAACCTTCTTGACAAGGCGTCATCCAAAATAAGTGCGAAATGATTCCATAAATTTGTTATACATATTGGACATAAGCTCCATTTCCCAATGGCATTCTCATTTCACCGTGTAGCATGCAATCCCCAGTATGTTTATAATGCAATGTACAAAAGATAAAATTCTCATAAATGCTTTACCCCTTGCAGCGAGATCCCCTTAGGGTGAGGTGTGATGAAATATCGTGTGCCAAAAACAACTTTAAGTGCCAAAGTTGAAGTAAGAGACGTGGAGTAAATGATCTCTTTATTGACTTATGGATATCCATTGAATCACTACCAATATGAACTCATATGCCTTCCTGTGATTAACATTTTATCCACGATGCCCAATGTTTTTCTAGTGGTTAGCACCTTCCAATTACATAAATGTGAGGAAATAAACCTATAATGTAGAGGAAATCATAACTTCGAAGCATGTTTCCACAGATCTCGTGGATGTAGTTTTGAGGTATCACCCTTCTACTAAAGAAACAATTTGAATTCAGTTGAGGAACTAAACTAGGAATAAGCTAGGAACAATGCAAGTATGTTGCATAGATTTCTGTTGGAAAGGTAGAGGATGAAAGTCACAAAATTTCTCTCACACACAATAACACGAGCTGCGGATCTTCTATTCATCACACAAACTTGATTCTGACATACAACTATCCATAGATCTGAGGCTCTTAGCTTTCACATATACTTGATTGGACTTGACTTGATTATAATGAACCAAACATGGGGTATTTATGTTTTTTAGCTAGCGATTCACTCAAAATAACTTCAATATGCAAAATCAGACTATATTTGACTTTTCCCAAAATAAGATTGAACTATAACTACCTCATACTTCACTCGGTTAACTCACACTCTAAATACGGACTGCACTTAACTCAACTTATCTCTTCGTGCATCACTCTAGTTCGATCTTGCTAGATCTTCATGTGGGAGTAATTATTATTTCCAAGGTTGTGGCATGTTTGGTATGTTGGTGCTAAAAGTCATGGGAAACTTTATCGGTGATATGGGAAAGATGGTACCAAGTGTGAAATAAGAGATTCAAATTTTTGTTTAATTAAATGTTAAAAAAATATTATTTTTTTAATTATAATAAAATATACTTTATTTATTTTTTAAAAAATATTATAATTTTCATTGGTCAATGCTAAAATAATAATATAGTGGTCAAGAGGGAAATTGATTGCTAAATTCCTCCTTAGATAAGGACTAATTACTATAAATCAAAATAATAACTATAAATCAAAATATCTCTAAATTATATTGCTAAATTTATGAGAAAATGTCATTTTCCTTATTAATTAAACTGTGACAATAATTTATATCTAAATACAATAAACCAAAAATCAAACTAAAACAACTAGAAGTGAACAAATTAATGAATATAAATAACTCTCTCAAAAAATTATCAAGTACAACTTTGTTTAATAACAATGAATCATTCCTTTATTACTGAGAAATATTTTTATTCCAATTATGTGCTTCATTACCCTAACCACATTCAACATTCACTTAGTAAAATTTCCACCCTATAAAAAAAAATAAAACACAATATTCTATAGCTACCCAAATCCTTCCATTATCTGTTCAATTCAATTAGCTTTCCATATATCATGACAATGCACTTTTTCAATCTTTTCTTCCAATTCTCACAATGTCACAAGGCTCATATTGTTCTTTGAGGTCTTGCTTAAATGGTAATAATATAATATAATATAAAAAATAATCTTATAATATCTTAAAATTATATTAAATTAAAAAAAAATGTTGTAAGTTGAATGAATCTGCGAGGTTATGCAATATCAAGTATAACTGTATCCTCTCCCAGCGTGAGCTCAGAATAAGTATTCAAATACTTTGTAACCTCTCTGAGCAGCTAGAATGTTTGTCTATAATACAGACTGCTGAGCTTAGAAGTGAAGTATGGTAGAAGCTACCGTGTGCTTTTCTTTGAGGGTTTAGGTAAAAGCTAAAATTGTCAGTCCAATTATTTATTTTTTAGACTGCTCTATGCCATTAAATTTTAATTAATATATATATATATATCTATATATATATATATGATTGGGAATGCCAATATGTTTCTTGTATTGGCGTGGCACGAGTTGAAGGCTGCCACATGCCAATATGTTTCTTGTATTGTCGTTGCATGGGTTGAAGGCTGCCACATGGCACTGTATTATCTGAAACGAAAAGTACGGGTAAGACGAAATTTAAACCTGTAACGAACAAAGCTACACGGAAGACTTAGGAGTGAGCTGGCCAACAAGCCCCCCTAACAGTAATAAAAATATATTCTTTCATTTTTACACCAGGATCACTATTCTTTTTAAATATATTCTTTTCATTTTTACACCTGGACCGCCCTTTTCTAATGGGCGCCAATGTTTACCGATGTGGTTATATGTTATTTTTCAAATGGTCGTTTAAGACGTTTTCCTTATGAAGCAAAGCTTCTTTAGTGATATAGAGAGACAAATACTTTTGTCGTCTGAAAACATAAATCCAATGTAAAAGGTGACGAAGGAGGAATACTTTTGCCGTCTGAAAACATAAATACAATGTAGTAGGTGACAAATGGGATAATAAAGAATATTTGATAAAATGTAAAGTACTTGAGTCAGTTAATCACGGCAATCACTTTACAATATCCAGCCGTTATTAGGAGGGTTTGGTAATCACGCAGTTAATATCCATTGCATGCTCTCTCAAATCTTTCCTTTTCATTTAGTCTGTATCCTTGGTCGTTATATTCGGGTTCATTATATTCTGGTTATATACAGTATATTTGTCATTTCTGGTCCATGTCATTTTTTCTCGGTGCCTGGATTTGTATTAGTATCGTTGTATTCCGGCTGTGTAATTCTACGTATGGGAGTCGTTGATTTCAACAACTAGATTCAAGGAGTATCCCACTAAACTGGGCACAAACCTTTACACTGAGATTATCACACCCCTACACCTGCGGTAGTCTTCCAACCGCTTGTAGCAAGGTGCGGCACCACCGAACGCTTTCTTTTCACCAATACTAACATTCGTGGACTACGCCTACTTTCACATTAACATTACTTAGCTTGTGTTTCGCAACCAAGTAAGCATGTAATTTGTAACAGTCCAAAAAATAAATATCTAATTTAACATTAATTTAAATGAGAGTGGCACTTACCTAGCCCAATAAACATGATTTTAATTAACTAAATGCAAATTGAATGAATAGTGCTTACCTGTTTACTAGTGGCCGAAGTAGGCTTACCGCAACTAGGTCTTGGGGACAACTCTCCACCCAACCGTAGGCTCAATTGTGCAACGTCTTGCTACAGCTGGCCACCCTCGAGCCCTCAATCAACATACTACTGCCAGTGACTCCTAGTCTTAGTATACCATTCTCCCAAGAGAATGAAAGACAGAATCTCGGAAAGATGGAATGCATGAATGGCTCTCATCTTCCTCGCCATCTATTAAATAGAACAAACATTGGAAGAGGAACCACATGCACACACTCCATGTGTCTCATGCAACTTTCTTTTGATTTCTTTCTTTTTGATAGTTTCATTTTCTTGTTTTATTTCCTTCTTTTTGATAGTTTCCTTATTCTTATCTAGAGCTTTAGTATGGTTATTACTATTTATTTTCTTTGTATATATTTTTAATCTTATTTATTATTTAATCATTTATGATTTATTATTTTTATTATTATTAAGTGATTTATTTATTATTATTTATAATTTATATTACTAATTATTATTTTTTGTATTATTTATTATTTATTGTTTTTATTTATTATTAAGGGGAGGGATATTACATACTCTCCCACTTTAAGGAACTTCGTCCCGAAGTTAAGTAGAATTATTTATTTTTTAATTTACTTCATGTTGCCAACACCCTCTACTGAACTAGTATAACCAACAGGCATCGAAAGTCCCCAACACCCCGGGAAATCTCAAGGAATCTCTGTCCTTTTTCCCACTTTCGGCACCAAGCTAAGCCTGACCCGGTCTATATCCTAGTCCAAGGCTGGCCCCAAGGCTCGCGCCTGACTCAGACCTCATCTGCCCCAAGGTAGGCATCCGGTCCAGTACTCAATGACCCCGGGCATCTCGCAAGGCTGGCCCACTCCCTCCACAACTACTAAGGCGCACAACCCCAGGCATCGAAGTCCTTTACATCCCTTCCAAACTTCGGCATCCCAATCCAATAGCAGGCACCTAGCCTAGAACATCAGGCACTTGGCCTCCTCAAGATGATCCCATAGCTCTTCAAGAGCTATCCATCAAGAGCTATACATAAGACAAAGGAACCACTGGCATATGTAGTGTTGATTGAGTTTGTCCCCAGCCCATATGATGTTATTTATTCTCCCTCGTGCGTATGGGCTCACACGAGATCATCAAATAAACCAGCCCTCTCGACCCATTGTGGAGTCCTGTCAATCATCATACTTCAACATGCAACCAATGCATTAACTATACCATCATAGTATCATAGAAAATAATCCACATACCAAGTTTTGCATGTCATCATGAGAACATTCATCATTTTAATCGCAACATTATGACTGATAACAAACTGCATGCTCATGCATGTCATAAATTGTATGCAACTATCACATGAATTCCATCATAAGTTAGAACATCAACATATTTGCATCAAGACATATCATGACTTCACATAATAATTGAACCACATGTGAATAACCTCATATTATAGCATCATAATTCCTATGCCACGTTATGCATATCATATCCACCATGAGTATTCAACATTAAATATTTATAATCACGTAGTAAATGAATATAACATCATAATACCTATGCATATCACTATCATCATCATAAGGATACATCAACACTATAAGAACCACCTGTACATCATTATCCTCCTACCATTATATCATGAAACATCGTCAATATGAGAAACATCTCAATACTTATCAAATATAGAATAATATTCTTATCATGATTCATCAGAAAAATCAATTTCATTTACTTTACAAACATTCAACTATGAACTAACATCCATCTAGGCTCTATGTTATCTCATCAATGTTATTAGTGTTATGTTTTCATCAAGATACCAATTAGTTTCTTAATGATCCTTTCCACTTCTTTCAACATGCAACCATTTACAGCATAGGTATAATCATATAAGTACATCGTTAAAACTCACATGAGCCTCATCATCTTGAGTCTTAATCTCTTCCCTAAGGAAATTCCGGTGAATTTCTTTTTTTAAGATATTACCAGTGATACCATTATTATTTAAATCATCTATCTCAGAATTAAAGTCCCTTGATTTTACATCCATTTATCCTTTGACTTACTGATTCCAATACCCATGATTTAATTTTATATCATGCTTAATTTACATGCATGAGGGTTTGTTGATCCATGTTGACTTATATCTACATCATTTAACAATTATCATTTTCATTCAAAAATATCTAGTCAAGTTCCTATCTCAATACCACTTGATTGCCTTATCTTTAATTCACCTTTCATCAAGTTGGACAAAAGATTCTTTCTCATTAAATAGTGTCATTATTTTAGATTTTGAATCATTGGAAATACTACTACCATCATTGTCCATGAAAAATTTAATTGTGTGGTGTTATGTGGAAACAACCTCTTTTAACACTATGGGAACAAAACTTCACAATTTGAACTATGTAGATCATCTCTATGACCATTACCTTCATTTTCCCCTACCAGATATTCATAGATATATTTATGTTGAAAGGCCAAGACATTATCTTAATATTATTTTAGTAAGCTTGTTATAAAAGAATTCCTTGTTGGTAAGAAATGGAACAACTTCGTTATCCAAGGGTTCTCAGAACCTGTTTAATGACCGAGAAGCCTCAGTAACTTTAGATCGTATCTAAAAGTTATGGAAGAGCCTGCCTTCAATTTGCGTTTGGCTTGTATCTCATTCTTGTAATATATCGAAGTCATTGTTTTTCTCTTATTCTAAGGACATTCAAAAGATGCGTTGAATCAGAAGGGCAAGCCTAACTAAAAATCTCAGAAATGGTATAGAGGCTGAAAACCTCAGATCGAACCTCAATCAAATTTTCAAACAATACGGTTTGTTTTTAGCTGACCAAGTCTTTGTGACTGAGACATTCTTGTTTTTAAGAAAACATGGCATAAATGTGCAATATTTCTTATCTAAACATGCTATCAAAAGACCTTATCTAAACATGGCATACATGTGCAATATTTCCCTAATAAACTAGTGATTACAGGATGGAAACAGGTACCCGAAACTAAACTTCTTACATGTTTCTTGAGAATAAAAGGTTTATCACAAATACATTACTTCAACGATGAGAAGCAAGCGCAAGGCTTCAGCTCTGATGAAGGCTTGGAGGACTATTTGGCACCGGAAGATTGTTGTTTTATTAAGACATCGTTTTGGGGGGTATGAAAGATGTGAATTTGAGGTTTTCAACCAATTCCACTAATCAATAAATAATGTATATGATATAACCATCTTTTTCGGCCATCATCGTCTTCAGTTGAGTATGAATTGAATTTGTTTGCAAAAATGGCTGTTGTAGCCACCTCTCACCCTGAAGGAATTTCTGTCATAGCAGAATGTATAGGTTTAGGTGCTGAACAATTTGCTCTCGAAAATGCTCCAAGAGTGGTCTGTGATTTCCACTGTGCATATAGATTGTTAAGTGCGTGTTTCATAGTCGTGATTCATCTGCAAATGAAGGAAAGCTCCATCTTTATAGATTTTTAGTTATTGGAAACATCTCTGAAAATTTTGGTCTGTTTTGGGACTGACTGATAAGAAGCTAAGCATTCCTAAAAGTTATAGAAAAGAATATTGATTTATCTTATAAAGCAAAAAAAAACATTGAAAATAAGTTTCCAGTTTTGTGATCACCCACCAATTACTATTAGAAAGCATAAAATAACATTGAAAACTACTTTAGAACATTGTTACTAAACACTCAAGATTGCTCCAAAAGAATTATTAGTGGAATTTGACCACCTATTCAACGAGCTATGGCCTCCGTTTGTATCTGCAACGATTGAACTTGGGGATCTTTTGTGGAATCTTCGAACGATGAGCCACCTGAGGGTTAGATTATACTCGAATCAAGTCTATATCCGTGAAGGAATCGAAAGGGTGCATATGGCTCCGTCTACACTCACTCCCTATTAGTAAGTGTTACACAAGCAACCCAAAATATACAATAACCATAATGAGCTCTAATTGTGAATATTTCACCTTCTCTCAACAAAGCTTCTATAAGTTCAAGATTACCTATATTCACTAAGTTCAAAAAAAATACTTATTTCATCATTATTATGCGCATCATAAATTCTGGAAATATTTTGAAATATGATCACATCACATAAGAAAAATTAAACAAATAATTAACTTCTCTTTTGTTTAACAAATTTCGAAATCTCTAATAAAAGTAATTTCAAATTTCCAAATCTGTAATAAAATTAAATTCAGCTCTTCTCTATACACTGTAAAATACATAATGATTTTGACGCTCCCTAGGAAAGTTATACAATCGACAGTTTCAAAGCTTAACCTGCATTACCAGGACACTCACTCCCCCCTGACATTGGAACAAAGCTAGGGTCACGCATGTAATTCCCTTTAACAGCGTTACAATTACAAAAAAAACTAAAACGGATGTAAAACACCTACACCTGAAATGTTTTTGAGCAAGTTTCAAGTCAACCGAGATTTCAGCAAAATTCAAGTGCAACACATAACATGATATGGGACAACCGACCTGTTAGAGAGCATAGTCAAATAATGGGAGTCACAACACAAATATGGCATCCATTCTACATCTGATTTTGAAAGAGCTTTACCAACAGCATCATATAAATTTCCTTTAACATAACTCTTAAACTTAGTTTACAAACAAACAATGCTAACAACAACAATACATTTTGGTTAAATATTTAATAATATATTTTAGTTAATAAAACCTAATAAATGGAGTTTTTTTTTTCTTTTTTTTCTTTTTCAGGGCAACTTCGTCATGTAAATGATGTGAAGGTTCCATGTTCAAATCGTTCAAATTCACTTGTACTTTCAACAACGTCATAGTGATAACAAGTACTAGACTTGTCTCCTACTAGCAATTCTTACACACACCCCAAAAACAAAAGCCAAGACAAATGCCATAGTATGTACATTAATTCTTACTCTCACAATACATTGCTAAACTCGAGCATGTTTCCCACAACCTGATCTTGGATTCGTTCTTTCATATCTACAATATTACTTTTGAAAGAACGCACACTCCTATATTATCAAGTTATTAATTTGAAGAGTTAAAATTCCAAGACACTCTTGAGTTATCCAAAGCTCCATTCTTTGAGATCTATGCTATTATTTTTTGAAAACACTTACTCCGACGTTATCAACCTATTAGTTTCAAAGAGTTAAAACTCCAAAACTCTCTGGAGTTATCCAAAGCTCCCACCTGTGGAGCTACTCCAAGCTAAAAAAATTTGAACTACTACAACGTGCATTTGAATATGTTTTCATAATCCTTATATAAATTCTCCATGAAATCTACTCATCCTGGCTGATATGATGTCCACTGGGCACATATTCCTGAAAATTATGCACTGCCATGAGGGATCAAGCCCAACTTCCTCGTTTTATCCCTAGGTCTATGCATTCACCAGATTTATGCTTTTCGTGGATCGAATCTGTGTCCGGCCGAATGGTCCAGAGGGCGCCATGTGTCCGTTTGGGTTTAGTTAAATAATATGATGAGGATTTGAAAATTACGTTCTTATTTTCCTCTTTAACCGAGCATTAATGATGGCTTACTCTCATCTCAAAATTCCTTCATGTCAACACAAACTTTGAGTTATTTTCTTCTTAAGGAAAGCTTGGCTCTCATTCAAGCCTCTACCTTAGCATGCAGATGATGTGAGTTTAATCTCAAATAAGTCAAATCTATCTATTTTTACTACTTTGCAGTAAGAACATTAATAGTCAAGTTAAAAATTCCAACAAAATAATTATTTTTTTTTTTTTTCAAAGAGACTGACACTAAAACAACACTTCAAATCCCTTTTATGTGAATAGATATATATATATATATATATATATATATATATATATATATATATATATATATACTTGGTCTATGTGTTTTTTTTTTAATGTATGAATAGATAGAAGAATGGAAACAAAATGTAACATCTTCCTTTGCCAAATTTGCCCTGTGAAAAAGAAAATTAAAGCAGGCATGTCAAGATTCTTTCAGTTGTCAGAACACTAAAATATTCAATGAGTAATCCAGGAGATTGCCTTGATTGTTGCAGGAGGAACACCTTAAATCAATAGAGGATAAGGAAGAACCAGTATTGATATCAATAATCTCACATCATGCACTTTCAAATTTAATTAATTAAAAATCTACTAATTTAAAAATAAAATAAAACAAAATAAATGTTTATGTTTTCTTCTTTTTTTTTTTCGGTTTGTAAACGGTTTGAAGACTGGCTGGCTGTGTCCAATTATCGATTTGAAGCCAAAAATACAGGCGTTACTAAATCAAAGACCCTGGGTTTAAATATCTGATGATCTCAGACAAGAAAATGAAAATCCCCATGTAGTTAGATCATTGCCTCCTACCAGTGTTGCTCCGCCTACTCAATCCACCAGCGAAAACCCAGGTATAGAAGCTCATCATATATTTTTCCTTTACGTATATTGGCTTCCCTCTTTTTAAGATTTTTTTTTTCCTGTCATAGAATTTTCTATTAGAAATGCTTTGGTATAATATTGATATTTTTGGAAAATTTGATTCGTAAACATCATACAATGATTTAAAGGAATAAAAATATTAACAAGAATTCGTGGAAATAAACTCGGAGTGAACTAATCCATATGATAATGATTAATAGATTTGTATTAGATATTACTAAATTTGTCCATGACCTTTATTTATACTTGCTATTCTAGAAAACAAATTCCATTAATTCGACGACTCCAAAAGAATTAGCTGTATAGGTTTGTCAGAGGTTTCTCTGGTAAACTTTTTTGTTAAACGTTTTAAGTAATGTCAGACATGGCAGAGGCATGCCACTGTGAATTGAGTTATATAAAAGATCTCTGAGAAAATTTTAACTGTTGCAGACAGTTTTCTAAAAGTCCTTTTCTGCAATATTAATGCCCTCGTTTGTGCTCAACTTTTCGGCCAGGGAAACTGTAGCATTCTGATCTAATGGAATTTAACTAGATCTAATTTTACTGCCTCCTTGCACATTCTATTAATGTGTGGAAAGTCTGGTCTATACTGCAACCCTTCCATGAAATATCTGATGATTTCCATATAAAAATAAACTAAATCAACGCCCCTAGGTTTAAATATTTGATGATTTCCAGAGTGATTGCATCATGCATGTGTCCAATTATAAGGATTTCAAGCAAAAGTTACATGTATGAACTGTATTAATATAAAAATTAATTCAGCATGACCTTTAATTATTGGATTGTTTCCATATAATGGAATTATGCATGTACTTGCTTGCAAAATGAGGAAAACGCAGTCATCCCGACCCTTCAATTATCTGAACAGAATCCCCGGGGCGAATTTGGCAGAAATTGTAAGCATATGAATCTGCCCTAGATTTAACAACTGTACTGCAATGGAAATCAAGCATAAAGTAGATGACAATCATGTTTTTTTTTTTTTTCACTCTTTTACCAACAATCACCATGCAAACGCTATCTCTTGTAATCAGGGGATATCTGCAGGTCGAGCCGAGGCCTATGATTGGAGAGGGGAACTAACAACAATGAAATTTGTTGCCATTTGAACGAGCATGGGTCATACTCAGAAATATCGACGAGTAATACTCATGCTCTTATATATATGGGTTATGCGATGTAATACGGTCCTAATAAGTTGGAAAAAAAATACTCGCCCTTAATTTATGTTTAGCCATAAAACCCATAATGTAGAGATTTCTTATAAGAATACAAAAAAAAATCGTTTTGGATGAGTGCATGCATGCGGTAGTAATGATCTCCGTCACATATTGAATAACGCCATACAATCTGAATGGTGCGGGAGTAATGCCTCACGTCCTCTGCCTCACCACAGGTGTTGGAAGCCAAGATAAATTTCATAATGAATATAAGATTGCCTATTTCACTTATGAAATTACATAAGCTATGTGGGTGTAAGCCTGAGAATAAATTTTTCTCCCTCGTATAAAATCAATGTTTACTTACAAACAATCCCGTGTACTATCCATTTCTTCGTTAATTTTTATCTTAAATGTTTTTTTTTTTTTTACAGATTCTGAAAACCCATAGAGTCGAAGTCGCGGAGAAAGGTAAAAGGAGTTGAACAACCCAAAAGAATCCCAAAAATAATTTTTTCAGAAGATTCCCATAGGCCCTAAGGATTGCCGAGGCTCTGATACCATATGTAACAATCCAAAAAATAAATATCTAATTTAACATTAATTTAAATGAGAGTGGCACTTACCTAGCCCAATAAACATGATTTTAATTAACTAAATGCAAATTGAATGAATAGTGCTTACCTGTTTACCAGTGGTCGAAGTAGGCTTACCGCAACTAGGTCTTGGGGACAACTCTCCACCCAACCGTAAGGCTCAATTGTGCAACGTCTTGCTACAACTGGCCACCCCCGAGCCCTCAATCAACATACTACTGCCAGTGACTTCTAGGTCTTAGTATACCATTCTCCCAAGAGAATGAAAGACAGAATCTTGGAAAGATGGAATGCAGGAATGCCTCTCATCTTCCTCGCCATCTATTAAATAGAACAAACATTGGAAGAGGAACCACATGCACACACTCCATGTGTCTCATGCAACTTTCTTTTGATTTCTTTCTTTTTGATAGTTTCCTTTTCTTGTTTTATTTCCTTCTTTTTGATAGTTCCCTTTTCTTGTTTTATTTCCTTCTTTTTGATAGTTTCCTTATTCTTATCTAGAGCTTTAGTATGGTTATTTCTATTTATTTTCTTTGTATATATTTTTAATCTTATTTATTATTTAATCATTTATGACTTATTATTTTTATTATTAATAAGTGATTTATTTATTATTATTTATAATTTATATTATTAAATATTATTTTTTGTATTATTTATTATTTTTATTTATTATTAAGGGGAGGGATATTACATAATTATCCTTTATACTTAATGAAGCCCATACTCATTCATTATCATCATGCAATTATAACAAGAACATCAACAATTGCAACAAGTATAAAGGGGATGGGAAACTCCCCGTAATGTGAGTCTACCCAAATCAGTATATTAAGAATATCAGTTTACAACATACAAGTGTGTCTTGCCAAACCAAGTCTCACACTTAGCCAAATATTACAAAGAGAGGCAACCCTTCCTTTTACAATACATGTGCATCTCTTGCACGAAGGGTGGTGCTCACCCGAGCCACCTAGATACCCTTGCCAAGTCCTGCACAATTCTGCACATCCACCGAACCCCGGGCACACCTTGCCCACACCTCGACCGGCTCAAGACAACCTCCAAGTGCACCCTCAAGTAGAGCGCATGAGATATGCGCAGCTCCACTTAAATCTGCGCACTTCTTGTTATCTCCTTCAAGCTATGCGTAGAAGTGTTGGAGAGAATTCGATGTTGGAATGAGCTCTAAGGCTCACATATATATAGCCTCCTCTGCGTGGGTTTTACATGGGGTTTGCAGCCCCTTGGCCGACCCCCAAAGCCACCAACATGCGCCCACAAGACTCTTTTACAAGTCGGCTTGCAAGCTTTAACCATCGCATATATATATATATATATATATATCGTTTCACACTTAGCCGCATTCCTAAGTGTCGTTCCACCTTTCGCCTTTCGTCGCAATAAACGTCGCATTGTGCCGTTCAGCGTGCCCGTCCGCCCGCCCGCGTACCCGCCCACGCGCCCTCGTGCATGACTTCACCGGTGCCCGTCGCATCTGCAACCGGAGGTCCTTACATCCTCCTCCACCTGAAATCGTTGTCGTCCTTGACAACATACCATCCCGGTAGCCATCCACCAAGATCATCATCATCCATGATGTTAGCTCCTCCATATAGGCAAACATCCCTACAACATTTGTAGAGCCTCATCTCCATCATGCCCCGGCTTAGTGACCAACTGCCACCAAGCTCACCATACCAAGGTATACACCTCTACGGTATGTCCTCCATCAGATATCATCTCGATCCATGATCATCGACTCCTCTGCCACAATCTCTACTGCAACATCCCGTGTCGACCTCATCATGTGTCCTCAATATGAGCCTCTGTCGTGATACTCCAACACAATGCCAGCACATCTCTGTACACTACGCGTCCCCATGTCTGAACTAGTTGGGTAGCTAATCCAACCATCACGCTCAATCCATGAGAGTGAACATCCTCATGCCATCATCAACTGTTCCTCAAACATCTTCCACATCCTTGACTCATCAAGAATCTATCTCCATAATCCATGCTCAGGTCCATGGAAACTCCATCCATCTCATCTGCAACATGTCATGATGCTTGATGCCAAGCCATCCCTGCACCATCAATCATACCTGCTCAAACATGTTTTAAGGACTCACTGCCATGAGAAGCTAACAATGAGCCCCATCTTCTTCATCTATCTAAGAAGATGTAGAGGGAGTAGAGCCTGAAGGCTCTCCCTCACTAATCAACTCGATCCATCTATCAGGATCCTCAATCTCCATCCTTTGTAGATAAGCAACCCGGTCTTCCTTTTGGACATCCAGCCTCACATATACCTCCTCCTCATCATCATCATCTTCCACCAACTCTAGCCTTCTTGTCAAATCCAAGATGCTATCTGAAAGTGTCTTGATGACCAATGACTGCTCCACAAGCTTTGCCTCAACACTAGACAACCACTTCTTCACCTTCTCCTTATCCTCCACTTTCATCACTCCCAATTTACAATCAGGCCTTGTCACGCCAATGGTTACATCTTCCCTTCCATCATAAATGTAGAGCTTTTTCAAATGTGGAACGATCATTGCATCAAATTGTTTCATGAACTCCATCCCCAATACAGCCTCATAGTCATCAATCCGCACTATAGTGAAGTCCACCTTCCCGGTCCATTCACCAAGTGTAGTGTCCACCCTCTCAGCTATACCAAGAGTCTCAATAGGAGGAGAATTCACTGTCTTCATTTGTGCCTTTGCCGGTAAAAATTTCAATCCAATTCTTCTCGCAGTATCTTCGCCCATGAAGTTGTGAGAAGCCCCACTATCTACCAGAGTGAGCACATCAGTACCTCCAACCTTCATTCGAACATACTCCAACTTGTTCCTTTCAGGATCCCTTCTAGAGGCCACTTCCGTAGTAGCAGAAGCACCAAGTATCTGCATCATCCCCACAGAAGCATCTTCATTCTTTCCATTAGACTATGCAATAGCGGCCACCTTCGGTTTAGAGGGACAATTCTTCACCATGTGTTGTCCCGCACATATCCAACACTTCAAAGGTTTCTTCGTCTTCGAACCATCATCCGATTTCGAACCATCATCCTTCTTCTTTTCTTTCGGCTTGTCGGACTTCTTTTTCTCATCAGAAGTCTCATCATAATGATCCACCAACCTATCAACCACAACAAAAGCCTCCTCAAGTGTCCTAATCTTCTGCCTCTTCACCTCATTGCGTGCCCAAGGCTTCAACCCAATAATGAAGTTGAACACCTTGTCCCTCTCCGCCATGTCGGGAAGTTCCAGAGCTGCACTTGCAAACACTCGCTGATATGCTTGTAGGCTTCCGGTTTGCTTTATGTACTTAATCTTCGTCCTTGCTTCCCACGTTTCATCCTGAGGACTGTAATGGGTCTGCAAATCCTTCTTCATGTCATCCCATGAAGTGATGTCATCAGCACTGCCATTGACAATCTGGTCCACCCTCCTTCGCCACCACATCTTAGCATCCTTCGTTAAGAACTGAGCAACCACCTTGACTTGTGTCTCACCATCAAATAGACTCAACAGTCCCAAGTACTGCTCCATGTCCCATAAAAAGCTGCCAAGAGTTTTTTCATTCCTTGTGCCATCATAAGATTCCGGTTCCTTGACCTTCACATGAAGCACTCCTCCACCTGAGTTATGCCTCACGGCCTTCTTCAACATCGCGATCTCATCCTTGGCTTCATCAAGAGATTTGTTTACTTTGTCAAGAGATTCCTTCAAGTTCACGATCTCTGCAAGCCCCTGATCCCTTGCTTCTTCAACCTCTTTGACCCTTATCTCAAGTTGTGTACACATAAGATCAGTGTACTCATGCTGCGTTCGGAGCTCATCAAATTCTTCCCTCAGCTTTGAGTTGGCCTCTCGCTCCTTAGTGAGCAAGTCCTCCTTCGTATCCCAGGAAGACTCCATGCTTTCCATTCTCAACAACATCTTTTCCATAAGTGATAAAGTCTCGGCTTCATGGCTAGACCGAACATGAGACCCAGCCGCCATCTCTAACAGCTTCTTCTTCCTTTGCGATTTAGTCTCCACTATCCAACAGCTTCACCCTTCAATACCCGGATCAGCTGCTCTGATACCACCTGTCACGAAGTGCAGGTGTGTATCAGCTTCAACGCTTCAACACCTGAACCCGTTCACAAGCTCTGATACCACCTGTCACGCCCCTACACCTGCGGTAGTATTCCAACCGCTTGTAGCAAGGTGCGGCACCACCGAACACTTTCTTTTCACCAATACTAACATTCGTGGACTACGCCTACTTTCACATTAACATTACTTAGCTTGTGTTTCGCAACCAAGTAAACATGTAATTATCCTTTATACTTAATGAAGCCCATACTCATTCATTATCATCATGCAATTATAACAAGAACATCAACAATTGCAACAAGTATAAAGGGGAGGGGCAACTCTTCGTAATGTGAGTCTGCCCGAATCAATATATTAAGAATATCAGTTTACAACATACAAGTGTGTCTTGCCAAACCAAGTCTCACACTTAGCCAAATATTACAAAGAGAGGCAACCCTACCTTTTACAATACATGTGCACCTCTTGCACGAAGGGTGGTGCTCACCCGAGCCACCTAGATACCCTTGCCAAGTCCTGCACAATTCTGCACATCCACCGAACCCCGGGCACACCTTGCCCACACCTCGACCGGCTCAAGACAACCTCCAAGTGCACCCTCAAGTAGAGCGCATGAAATATGCGCAGCTCCACTTCAATCTGCGCACTTCTTGTTATCTCCTTCAAGCTATGCGTAGAAGTGTTGGAGAGAATTCGATGTTGAAATGAGCTCTAAGGCTCACATATATATAGCCTCCTTTGCGTGGGTTTTACATGGGGTTTGCAGCCCCTTGGCCGACCCCCAAAGCCACCAACATGCGCCCACAAGAGTCTTTTACAAGTCGGCTTGCAAGCTTTAACCATCGCATATATATATTGTTTCACACTTAGCCGCATTTCTAAGTGTTGTTCCACGTTTCGCCTTTCGTCGCAATAAACGTCGCATTGTGTCGTTCAGCACGCCCCGCGCGCCCTCGTGCACGACTTCACCGGCGCCCGTCGCATCTGCAACCGGAGGTCCTTACAGAGATGGCCCTGATGGAGGTATGGGACCCCTTGGAAGTGATTCTAGCAACAGATTGTCCATGTCAATATTGTTATTATTTTTCATATGATCTCCCTCGGGCCTGAACTATGAATTTGGATTTCACCAATATCAATAACAGAAGAATATTAACAATAATATGAGTGTATCCTAATCTTTACATGCAAATATATAGTTTATATAGGAAATACTCACGCGGTGCGTGGGGGAGCTGAAAATAGAGGACACGTGGGAGACTTTATAGTGTAGACTTACGCGATAATGGACTATCAAACCCATGGGAATGTTCACCATTTCTTTTGTACACCCTTGGCAAGTAAAATTTGACTTTGATACGTTTGGCTCTGATCGGAGAACACCCTCAACGACTGACAGGCTGAATCTTTCTTGTTCAATATTTTTGGATGGACACCAAGAATAGAGAAACTCAAAAAGCAATCTCTTTTTACTTAGAATTAGTATAAGCCCCGAATCTGGTCATACGTGATGGGCGTGCTTCTCATTAATCGATAAATTTAGAAATTACGAAGTCTACTATTTTAAAAACTGGAACTTTCATTTTTAGTGTACAATTTTTTTAATACGGAGGGGCTAAAATGTTCTATGTAAACTTCTTCATCTCAGAAAAATTGCGATAAATCGTTTATCCATCACATGTTTGAGCAATCAAATATTTTGTAAGTTTCAAATTAAAGATAGAATGTATGTGTTACTGGAAGGTTTTTGTGTGGATTATTTATTGAACATTTTTTAGTCAACTTTTGTAATTGATAATAAGAATTATTATTAAATATAATTAAATACAAATTAAGGAAAAGAAGCGAAAAAAATATAAATAGACTAAAAAGATTTATTTGAAATATCAAAATCTTAAGAAACTTTAAAATCAAAATTTATAATACAAAAATACTATAAATATTCGTTAACTAAACATAATTTTTTATATAATTATACTATTTATTTATAATTACAACATATATTATCATATAATATATAAATATTATAAAATATTACACAATATATGTAAATAAAATATATATGATTATTATAATTTACAATAAGATCATAATATATAATAATAATAATTAAAATCATTATAATACAAATAAAGTTATTACTAATACTATCATAATACATATAGGAATAATAATGCCATAAAATATTATAAGTAATGATAAAGTATACTATAGTATGGTAATATATATTAATACAAAATATATGTTATATACTATATTATAATATAATAATATTAATATATTATTATTAATATTTTAATAGGGATAATATAGCTATTGATAATAAAGTTAATATGATAAAATGTTAACAAAATTAATAAGTTATTATATTATTAATATAAAGATAAGAATAAAGATATACAAAGGACTAAAAATAAGAGAAGAAAACATGGGAGGGATAAGAGAAAGGGAGAAAAGGGAACACAAGAATAGATAAAGAGAAAAGAATAGAAACGAGGAGCAGATAAAGGAGGTGGAAAAAGCCAGGGAACAACAGAAGTGAATTAGACTAGAAAAATAATAATGAAGAATCTAGAAAGTAGAGAAAAAGAAGGAAACTAGCACCAATGGATAATCAAGGACAAAAGCGAGTGTGCGTGGGGAGTAAGAAATTTTTAGGCCCCTATAACACCAGTGATTCCCCCATCACTATTGTCATTGTATCCATTATTGTTATTGTTGTGCCCCTATTATCCCCATATTGTTATTATTGTGCCCCATAGAATCCCACTATTGTTATTTTTGTGTCTTTATATTATTATGGCTATGTCGGCTTGGTTATATTGTGTCCTCTTAGACTCCTATATATAGAAAGGAGGTTTTGTCATTTGAATCATCCAAAAATTGCTCATTTGTGTAATGTAAAGGAGGTTTCCCCATCGAAGAGGTTGAATTCTAATGCATTGATCTATCTTTTTATCTTTTTGTGAGTTGGTTTCCTAACATTTGGTATCAAAGCTTTGGATTCTAGGGTTTCATTGCTTCAAATAGGTCATCGTGGCATTTTCACTATAACGTTTTTTTTGCGACATTTCAAAAGCGAAAAAAAACCCATTTGAGATGACATCGCGCTGAACCTCGAGTCCAAATTTTAGAGCTTGTCTCGCCATATTTTCGGACATATAATTTGATGAAGTTAGGGGTTTTGCATGCTCCAGAATTTAAGCTAAAACAGGTCATCGTGGGATTTTCACTATAACTCTTTCACTACGAAGTTTCAAAAGCTAATGTAAAAACAAATTTGAGAAGAAATCGGTTTGAACCTCAAGTCCAAATTTCAGATCCTGTATCGCTATATTTTCAGAGATATAGTCTGAGGAAGTTAGGGTTTTTGCAGACCCCTGATTTACATTCCAAACAGGTCACCATGGGAAAATCGTCATAACTGTCTCTGAGAATTAGATTGAAATTTCGTAAGAAATTGCAAAAATAGGACAGAATGTAGTTTCTTGTATATATTTTTCAGATCCAAAGTTCAAAAAAATGACACGTGGAACTTCATACAAGTTCGCTCTTCTGAAAAGGTATATAACCAGGTCATCGTGGGAGATTGTGCATAAATCTTTCTTAGAGAATCTAATTTCAATCAGACTGGTGGGATTGGAAAGAGGACACAGAGGGCTACGACAGGTCCTTTTCAGAACTGGAAGAGCTGAAATTACAGAAATACATCAGATTCAATATCATGCTCCTACAAAGTGAAAAAAAGGTGTGTAGTTTTTTTTTTTCAATTTTTGCATAAGCTTGGTTTGAAAAAATAGTTTGAAGGAATTCAAAGGGCATAGTGAAGCAACGAAGGCCTTTGAACATCTTAGAGAGGCAATGTGCCAAGCACCAGTCTTAGCTACACTAGATTTCACAAAAACCTTTATTGTGAAATATGATGCCTCAGGAAATGGAATTGGTGTTGTTTTAATGCAAGAACAAAGACCCATTCCTTTCGAAAGTCATCCAATCAAAGGGAAGTAATTACATAAAGCTATTTATGAGAAGGAAATGTTGGAAAGACTACACAAACTTAAGAAATGGCGACCCTACCTAATGGGAAGACACTTCAAGGTAAAAGCAGATCATGTTAGTCTTAAATAATTTTTGGAACAAATATTATCTTCAGAAGAGTAGCAAAAATGGGTCACAAAGATGTTGGGCTATGACTTTGAAATCATCTATAAAAAAAGGAAGCAAGATGTTATGGTAGATGCACTCTCAAGAAAGGATGAGGATGTGGAAGCATTTCTTTGCACCATTTCTATTATCCAACCAGATTGGATAAACGAAGCAAGGGATGAATGGAAGAATGATGAGAAAGTGTCAGCACTAATTCAAAATATACAATAAGATCTCAGTACATCTGATACATTTATTTGGAAAAATGATTCGTTATGGTATAAGGAACGGTTATACCTATGTAAGAATTCACAACTCAAACAAAAGATTCTTAGGGAATTGCACACCTCTCCCTTAGGAGGGCACTCAAGATTTTTAAAAACCTACCATAGGGTTAAGAAGGATTTTTTTGGGATGGCCTTAAATCGGATATTCAAAATTTTGTGGCTGAATGTTTGGTTTTCCAACAAAATAAAGTTGAAACAATTAAGACCCCAGGACTATTACAACCCTTATCCATTCCAAGCGAAAGTTGGGAGGAGGTTTCAATGGATTTTATCACAGGTTTACCCAAGTCCGAAGGAAAGAGTGTTATCATGGTGGTAGTTGATAGACTTATCAAGTATGCACACTTTTGTGCATTATCTCATCCATTTAAAGCAAGTATAGTTTCTATTGAATATATTGAAACAATTCAAAAGCTACATGGAAGCTCAAAGATTATTGTAAGCGACAGAGATCCCATTTTCACTTGAAATTTTTGGACATAATTATTTTCTTGTCTTGAGACTAAGTTAGCTCATAGCTCATCTTATCATCCTCAATCTGATGGGCAAACTGAGATATTAAACAAATGTTTGGAAGGATATATTCATTGTTTTGTATATGATAAATAGACACAATGGGTTAAATGGTTGCCTCTAGCTGAATGGTGGATAATACTTTCTTCCATATTGTGACAAAAATGACCCCATTTATGGAACTTTATGGATATCATCCACCATCCATCACATAATATTTAAGAGAAACTTCTAAGGTTCAAGCAGTGGAAGATCACATTGAGCATCAGCAACAAGTTCTCCAACGCTTAAAGGATAACCTTACCTTGGCACAAAATAGAATGAAACAACAGGCAAATCAACATCGCAACGAAAGAAGTTTTGGTGTAGGTGATTGGGTATTCCTATAGGTAAAAACATATAAACAAATGCCCCTCAAGAAAGCTAAGAAGGATAATAAATTATCACCAAAGTAGTATGGTCTGTATAAGGTGTTGCAAAAGATAGGTACTATGGCATACAAATTGGAACTTCCTACAACTTCTCGAGTGCACCCAGTTTTCCATGTTTCATGCTTCAAGAATGTTATAGGTGACAAGATTCTAGTTCAAACAATATTGCCAGAACTTGATGAGGAAGGAAAAGTCATATTGGAACCTGAAGCAGTCAAAGAAACAAGAACTCGACATCTACGAAATCGATCAATTTCAGAGTATATCATCAAGTAGAAGAACTTACCCGTTGAAGATTCCACATGGGAGGATGAGAATTTTATACAGAATCACCCATAATTACTCAAGCATTGAGGACAACACTTTTTTGAAGGACAGGGGCATGTTAGGTCCCTATAATACCAGTGATTCCCCATTACTATTGTCATAGTATCCCTTATTTTTATTGTTGTGCCCCTATTGTCCCCATATTGTTATTATTATGCCCCATAGAATCCCACTATTGTTATTTTTGTGTTGTTATATTATTATTGTTAGGTTGGCTTGGTTATATTGTTTCCCCTTAGACTCCTATGTATAGAAAGGAGGTTTTGTCATTTGAAGCATCCAAGAATTGTTCATTCGTGTAATGTAAAGGAGGTTGCTCCCTTGAAGAGGCTGAATTCTAAGGTGTTGATCTATCTTTTTATCTTTTTGTGAGCTGGTTTCCTAATAGAAATCAAGCAAAGTGGAAGTGAAAGGAAAGAAAAAGACAAAAGCCTAGGTTTGATTATCAAGAGTATACCATTTTATGAGTAAAGGAAGGTAGTTCTCGGTAACTTTTATTGCTCCATCCTCATTGAGATTATTGGGATGCTTTACAATTTCCAAGGCTTTTCAAAGCCTTCATTTATAGTATTGGACTTCTTTGGTGATGATATTTGCATCCTCTAGGCATAAGTGATAATTACAATTGGAAGAATGCTCTGCAAGAGATGAGAAGTGTATTCTTCCATTCTTTATGTCATCTCCATGTTCCTTAATCCTTACTTCTAAGAAGTGTCTTGTTGCTCCAATGTAACAATTCCCACATGAGAAAGAAACCTTGAAAAATGCTTCAAGTTGGAGGTGGTTGATATCATCCTCAACATTTCTCATCTTATATTCAATGGTTTTCGTAGCTTTGAAAGAGGATGCAATACATTTATTTGTTAAGAACTTAGCAATCTTATTGGTGACACTATGGACGTTAGGGAGGAACACTTTCCCATTAGAAGCTTGGGAGTTGTGTTAGGGGGGTGTGTTTTCAACTATTTTGATGGCTCTAGTAATGTCCCTTCTTTTGTATCCAATACTTCAGAAGACCCTAGTTAGGTGGTCTATTTATTGGTTAAAATGTTACTTTTTATATATTCTTAAGGATCATGTGATCAGTGTATTCGAAACTCTAATATTATAGACCAGATGGTGGTGTGAATAATCATGGAATCTAACTCTCTATGTGTGTTTTCTTTCTAAATACTTGATTCTCTAAGGTCCCATCATCATTTCTTGTGAACGAAACATTTATGAAAGGAATGCTTTTATCACTTCAAGTTCCATGTTGAACTTTATTTCTTCTGATGCCATTCATGTGGTGTAGGATCCTACATAGTTCATTTCATCCATGTGGTCTAGGAACCTACGTAGTTCATTTCATCCATGTGGTCTAGGAACCTATGTAGTTCATTTCATCCATGTGGTCCTTTCATGTTCTTATCAACAACATACCTCTTACATATTTTTTGTTTAAAGGAGTAAGTGTTGAAGGTTTTCTTCTCAAACATTTCAATGAAAACGTTGGTAAAAATGGGTTATATAGGAGACCCCATTTCCATCATAATAGTTTTCTCAAAGTTTTTACCTTGGAAGTTGGGGAATGCATATTGTATGAAAACCTCAACAAATCTTGTAGTCTCTGGGTCTATTACTCTTTTAACAATATGTGTTCCTTTGTTCAAAGGAATTTTGTTCAATAAAGAAACCACACTAACAAACATGATCATGTCATCCAGATCAAGCTTTTATTCTTTAATGA
Organism: Pinus tabuliformis; assembly: GCA_031772625.1. Taxonomy (NCBI): domain Eukaryota; kingdom Viridiplantae; phylum Streptophyta; class Pinopsida; order Pinales; family Pinaceae; genus Pinus; species Pinus tabuliformis. Next base: position 873,451,619 of record CM062819.1, read on the forward strand.
GATTGACAAAATTGTTTTAATCATCAATGTAGGAACATGAGTTAACAACCAAAGGGATTAGGATAATAGCTACATAATTTTCTATTTAATATATAGGGGATCCCATGGTGTTTATGATTAGTCTCAAAGGAGCTCCTTCCTTATTTATCTTGGGAAGTCTAAGAATCCTAGAGGCAATCTCATAACAAGAAGTTAGTCACTTTTTAATCTCTCTTCAAGCTTGGATTCCTGTGATGACTTTATTTACTTCTTTAGTAACTTTAGAAATAAGTTTCGTTTTCAATTTTTAATAGGTTCCACTATTACAGAGATAGTATCTCATTTTTATATGGTAATCATTCTTGTTCATTAATATAGTGGCTCTACCTATATCTAATTTTAAGATCCAAATGCTTTTAAGATTGTATTTTTTAGTATTATTAATATATAGACAATGTTTTTATTCATTTACATGTTAGTTGGGTTTATTTTTGGTGATTGGTAAGAATGATTGTTATCATTCCTAACCACTGTGAATAATATCATGTACTAAATATTTGTGAGGTGTGTGTGTGTGAGATCATTCTCTATGTTTCCTTTATAATATATATTTTATAAATCCCAAAGCTAAGTTGATAGATCTTGTATGGTATAGGATTTAAAATAACTAAGTGAAAGTATCCTATTCTCATATGTGAATGAATCACAAGGTGGAAAAGAGTGACAATCTCTTTATACATATGAACAAGTTTCATAGTGGTGCCCATACTAAATTGTTATAATGTGAAATACTTCCTTGAAGATAATAAGGTACTTCATAGAGAAGAAGCTAAACCTTAAGAAGTATAACATCAAAGGAATGTGATGAATATATTTTGTGAATAAAAAAAATAGAGAGAAGGATTTTCTTGTAGAAAGGAGAAAGAGGATGTATTTTTTAGAAGTTAGGCATATGTGTCAATATTCAAACAGTATGGGAAATATCAAGGCATAAGTGCATGCGTTTTGTTTCCACACAAATAATAATGTGACCTTATATGAAATTCATACTCATTTTAAATGATGTGGCTTTGTATTAATATGTATGTATGACTAGTGGTAGTTGTAGGATATTGTTCTTGATCATGGAGGAAAAGAAACATATTTGAATGGGTTATGTGTATAGAATCATACAAATAAGAAGAGGTATGGTCTATATTACTAGGGATAAGGCTCGTTGACGAAATTTATACCAAAATACTTATTAGTATTTGGGGATTTAATATTAATTATCAAATTGATTCTTAGAGCATACTCATCAACTGAGGGAAAGATGGTTAGAATGGTAATGAGAATAAGAATGGAATTTACTATGTTTGAAAGTATTATGAATGTTAACATGATAAGGTAGATCAAAGAAAATGTAGCCAATAGGGTCATTGAACTAGAATGCAACATTTTAAGAACAAAAGGAAAGGTTTCATTCTACTCCATTATTTAAGTTTCGACCCAAAGTCATGAATTGGAACTGCATGAGAGGAAAATGGCATATTATATATGCAGCATTTGGTTAACCATGTAACATGACCAAAAGAACGTTATACTTGAGGTACCCTCACACACTCAATTTTTTATGTGGGAGAAAGCTCATTAATTATTCCTATAGTTGAAATTAATTATCGGGAGAACGCTATATTTGGTTACAAGTTTGAAATCTAAGGATTTTCTCTGGTTTTTATTCTTATGGTTCCTTTATATATTTTATTTTGGTTCAAATTGGGTCTCTATATTGGATTTTTTTTCTCTTTAGTTCGATTTTAGATTTCCTTCCTAAGACCTTTGCTCTAGTTCATGCATATCTCCTCGGTGGTTTCACGGGTATAGTTTGTTGAGTGTCAGTTGGTTATTTGGTTTGGTGAAGGTAATTTTAGTTTTTGGTATATTTCATCTTGATCCTTCCCTCTATACGTTGAAGAAAAAGATATTAGTAGTGCATTCACACTCCTTTTACATATTTTGGAAATTTCCAAAGGGAATGTTGGATAGAGGATAAAGTTCTAGTTATGTTAGAACTTTAGAAAATGGAAGTTTAATGGGTTTTATGTAGTATCATTATTGTGGACCATGCACATCCTTTGAAGTTACCATTGTATGATAATATCAACATTGAGAGAGATCTATAATGGAAAGAATATTATACTACTGATAATAGGAACTCAATTTTTTTTATTAGTAGGACGCCTTCCTAAAAGGAAGACAAAATATCTTAATATTTGTTCATCCCAAAATGCCTACATAGTCAAAAGAGAAAAATTGAACATATTGAAGTTAAGTGAATGGTTGTTCAACAATCGGTTGTATGTTTGGTTAGAAACACTACTACAATTAACACAAATTCTAGGTTATCAATTAGATCCACAAGGGTAGAGATAAAATGAGATGAGATTATGTAGAAACAATAGGAGGATGTGGATCATGCTTTTCAATTGAGCATAGAGAACTAGAAGGAATCTTATATTTATCAAACCTTTATGTAGTAATAATGCTCAATGATTTCCAAATTTTACTTCAAATTAGGAGCTTTTTACATAATTTATAGTACTAATAGCTATCTAAAATACTATGCAGATAATTGTTTTTTTTTCTATTGTTAGTAAATTGTTTTGGAAAACTTCTAGAAATATTTTTTGGACATTTATCATATACTTGTATTATCACGTTGATAAATGTGGATGCAAAACTTTTTAATACAAAGAAAACCACTCTTATTAAAATGAAAACATGTATAAATTAATCATATATATATATATATATATATAGAGAGAGAGAGAGAGAGAGAGAGAGAGAGAGAGAGAGAGAGAGAGAGAGAGAGAGAGAGAGAGAGAGAGAGAGAGAGAGAGAGAGAGAGAGAGAGAGAGATTCACTACCTCATTATTTCTCATTTTATTATTTTTTCATAAATAAAATTTGAGAGAAAAGTACACATGATTTTTACCAAGAAAATGAATTAAACTATCTTTTATGGCCAAGCTCAATGTCTCAATGTATATGTTGTGTTATCTTCCAACAACTTTTAACTATTTATTTTTTTTATATGGTTCATCGATCCCAGAGTTTGTGACTACTACATCCACAGAATATTTGTACCAGGTAGACCCACTCGAAGTGATCACTTTGATTGGTTCAACCACAAATCCTAACCTTGAGATGGTCAAGGTAATTGAACCCATCACCCCTCAATAACAAAGGTCCTTTAATGACGATTATTTGACCAATTGAGCTAAGACTTAGGGCATTATCTCTTCTAACATGTGCAAGTTATTAGTTAATTTTCATTATTGTTTCATTGATAGATAATTTTCAATAGTCTATTAGTTGAAATTTTGTGAATATTATTTTTTTAGGAATTTTTTTGGAGATAAAATCGGCAAATTGTTCATGGTTTCTTTTTCCAGAAAGAGATTCATGTGTTGTTAGAAAATTTCCCCTATGAATATGTGGATTCCTCGATATATATTCCCAAGAACTATGATGGAAAAAGGATAGGCCATTCATAGATTCTAATCAATTAATATCTTTTGTAAAAAAGGAAGAAGAGTGAGAAGATAATAGGCATTCTTGTTGGCCCAAAGGTCACATTACGAGGGTGGGGGTGAATCAGTGTAAGAATTTTTTTATCATTTCATAACTTTCAATAATCAATCAACCATTTAGCATTGAATGATAACCATAAACATCAATTCATCATAAAGTTACCATCACATTAATAACACATCATCACATCACAAGAGACATAAGCCTTTTACTTGGAAACCAATGCAAGTGAAAACCACAAAATAGTAGAGAAATTTTGATGTAAAAAATGGACCTCAAAACAAAAATGTACAACAATTGTTTTTTTTATAAGAACCAATAGGATTCAAGATGATGATGTTAACCATGGGGGACGATTCACCATTTTTGGAGTAAAAAGGTAAGAAGATTAAAAAAAATGTTTTCAACTTATCTCCATATGATTTTACTCAAAGTTGGAGTGGGAGAACTCGTTGGATGCATAATTTGATTCCTCGTCCAATGAGTAACCATGTTGAATAGTTTCAATGGACCCTGCTACATGAAAAATGAGAAATACATGAAAAACATGATTACAATCACATTTTTCATGTATTTCTCATTTTTCCTGTAGCGAGGTCCATCGAAAGTATGCAACATGGATACTCCTTGGTTGAGGAATTGAATTTTTCATCCAAGGAGTGCTTTTGCTCAAAATTTTAGTAAAACTGTAGGGAGGTAAGTTGAAAATATGAGTTGAAAAAGTAATTTTTTTCCCTCTAACATTTGATGATGCAATCTATATTATTTTATTATTTATACTATTATTTCGTAATATTCCTCAGGAGGCCCATTTTATACCTCAAAAATTATATAATTCTTTCTTATTTATCTTCAATTCATTACATATATTTGCAGGCTAAGACCTCTTGGAGGCAACTTCCCCCAATAAATGCAATACGCCATTTGTTGTAGGCTACAAACTAATTGAGGAACCAACCTAAAAAGAATGAAATAAACTTCTCACTATAGGCCATGACCTAATTGAGGCTCCAACCTCGATGATGAGTAAAATTCAACCTGATTGAGGCTCCAACATTGTAAATGAGTAGGCTCTAACTTGCTCTAGGCTCCAACCTGATTAAGGCTTCAATCTCAATGGAGGCACCTACCTCCTTCTTTAAATTCCTTTTCGACCTCTATTTCATATCATTTTCAAATTGGATCCATTTTCATCATATATCATTGTACCATAAGTAATGTCACGATATACAACTTGCAATATCTATCACTGCATTGCCTATGATCATTATCACAACCTACAACCACTACCATTGTGATAACCTATCACCATTGTTAGTGCAATCCCTATCATAACATACAACCAATGTTATTACAACCAATGAAATTTTTCAAACAATCAAGGTTCCTCATAACCCATCTGTATGCACTCAAGATCAATCTAACACTCAAATCACACTTCCTCTAGTCGAACTGCACGATACCATTTCTCATGCATTGGAGGAGTCTTATATTGCAAGCACTCATGCGCAACACATGTTATCTTTGTTTCTTTTGTTTTCTTGCATGTCACAGTCAAGATTGTGCTTGTGCTTCAAAGTTGCACGTAGTGTCACACAACACCATGATAAGTCCATGAACTATCCATCATGCACATGCTCTCACTTATGTCCTGTGGGCAATTTGAAACATGAAGTGTGGTTGTCTTCACTGTTCTACCTTTCTTGTATGTTGGTCCACAAAACTGGGTTACTTGTGGACCAAGCCTTCAACCACATGGGTCTACCAATGCGCTGGTGGCTGCATTGGAAGTATGACTTCATGTGATCATGCCCTCACACTGTTAGGGTAGAAGTAGGAGTAGTGTTTTCTTTCAGTTGTTTACATGCATGATTGTTTTCTTACATGCTTTGTTTGTTTGTCTGTTTGTTTGCTTTTTTGTTTACTTGTTTCACTTTCATTTTCACTTCTGCTCTTGCTTTTCTTTGTTGATTGTTAGCTCGTTCACTTGTTTCATTCATAAGATAGTTTGCATGAAACCATGTGTGACTCATGAAACAAGCTGAGTAAAGTACAAGAGGGTTTGTACAACTATCACTACTTGGTTATCTATTATCTTGCCTCTGTATAATGAAATTGTTAATATTATTCCATGATACGTCGAATGAAAATACGTATTTTCGAAGTGAACCTTGGTGTACACACAACGCTTGCGCGCTAACTAGTGTCACCTTCTCTAGTCGATTGTTTTTGGGTTAACCCTTGTTAGCTCTATCAAGTAGAGTAAGGTGAGGGGGAGAACCTTAATAGGCATGTCATAGATATAATAAACTACTTCTCTACTAGAAAAACCTCGTATACTCTCAATAAATAAGGATCCCTCTTCCACCTCTAAATTGAATATGTACTACGTGCAGTTAAATGAAAAAAACAAAAATAAAAATGAAAGGAAAAAAAAAAAAATTGAAAAGTGAATAAAGCGAAAGAATAGAAGGGCTTCCTGTGGAGGGAGGTGATGCAAGTAACTCTGCCGGGGTACTGACCAGGCTTGCTGGTAGTAGAGCCATGCTTGTGTTCCTATGTGACTCCACCGAGGTATTGTGTAGGCATGCTGGTAGTGGAGCAACACTAGAGATGAAACTAAGACTTTGACGACTATACTACTTGTGCACCTATATACCCCTCAACCCCAATCAAAACAACTGTGTTTCCTTGGCTTTGAATGTGTGCCAATCAACCAAGAGTCTAGTAGATTCTACATCTTAAATCAAGTTAGTGTGAAACCAAGATGAGCTAAGAACTAAACAATACTTCCAGAGGTGTTAGACTCGCTTTTCACAAACAAGGTTTATGCAGAGAGCTGGAGTTCTACTAGTGTGTCGCCAAGTGTTGTAGCGGTTACAACCACCCTCCAAAATTTTTCCTTAGCCTGTTTTGGAGCCTCCCTACCAACTTTACATAGCACTTTGTCTTACTTAGTCAAGTACTCAAGCTTTAGTGATTTCCTCGCATAAAGGTAGCCTGTCGGACACAGTTGATCCATTCCCCTCACAGGCTAGTTACCTAAACTTGGTCCAGCTGCAGGCTGAGAAGCTTCCCCCTAAAAATTGTGCATTCCTAGAGGGAAACCAGAAGTTCCCTCTAGGAATTTCGCAATCCAACCAACAGGTGGTTCAGCCCAAGATTTGCGCAAATCTGGGAAGCACTCAGCTGATGGGCCTAGGAATTACGCAATCCACTTGGGTAGTCAGCCCATATTACAGTCAGGAATGCACATTTTTCCCAAGCAGTTGAGCACTGACATGTATGGACGATCTGATTGACTAGTTCCACTAGGGACCGAGTAAACTTGACTTGCATGCATGCATGACTTGATCTTCCTGGAATAGAACAAGGAAACATGCAAAAGGTATCCCATGATTTAGGGAACTATTTTTAGCAATCATGTGTTACATGCAAAGTTGTTTTAGAAGTTTCCCTCCAAGTGTCGCTTGGTTCTAGATTTGTGGCATGCACGACTTGAGACCAAAATTATTTATTTGACGCATCAGAGCTCATTATTTCACATCGATCTTGGAGCTCTGACATCCCACAACACATCCAGGACTCTTCGACACATTCGGCTCAACTATTCATAGGTAAGTGGCCCCAACTTGTATTTTTCAACATTTTTGTTGCTTTTTATGTATTCGCTTGTGTGAGTGTTGTTTGCTTGATTTCTTTGAACGCCTGCTATCATTTACACATATTCTAGCCTATCTTATCTCTGTTTCGATTTTCGTTGCTATATCACTGCCTTCGCATGCATGAAACTGTTTTGCACGGACGTTCACCCAACCGAAGAACGACCTCACCCACATGCATGTTTATCTATTTTGTCAATCTTCCATTCATGTTTTGCTTGCACTGATTATCACTTCTACTATCACTTAGTGTCGTCGTGCATTTCATCAACTTGCTTTCAGTTGCCCATCGGCGAGTCATGCCAACATTGACCTGGTCTCTGCCTTCACCAAGGCTGCATGAGTAATATGGAGAAGTAAGGCTCACCTTCCTCTCCAAATTTGCGTATTCTAGCCCAAAACTGACCTCCTGGACTGAATCATGCATTTCTGGAGGTTGGTGGTTTCTTGGCTTAAAAAATTGTGCAAAATTGTCCCTGGGCCAGTAGTTTGTCCCAACTGGAATTGTACATTGCGCAATCGCAGTAGCCAACTGCCCAACTGAATTGCGCATTTTTTAGATCCAATAGCTAGTTCATCCTCCCAGTTAGTCCAAACTGCCTTTTGTGAAATTCTGGCAGCCAGTCACTTAGCGTCCTAGTGAAATTTGCGCAATCTTGCTCATGAGTTCCCCAGGTATGTGCTATGAACTTCCCCAGATTTTGTTTGTTTTCATTGACATATTTCTTGCCATGCATGCTTCTTGTTTCCAGATCTTTCAGGTGTTCATCTGTCTCAATGGATTCCAAGAGAACAAGATCCAAAGACACTGATGGTGTTGTAGTTGGAACAACAGTTGAACAGGTGTCCTCTACCATGTTGATCTACTAAGATATGAAGTTGCATCTAGAAAAGGACATCAAAATGAAGTGGCAAGAGGTTAATGAAACATTCGTAGGTACTTTTGGGGAATACCTTCAAGATTGTTAGGTGTGCCTGAACATTCATAAGTCTGGCCTATACCGAATTGCATGAGGATACCCCACATTCCCATGTGCAGATATGATTCACTGGATCATCTCCCCCACTGACCCCGAAACGATGACCTTGAGAAGTGTCAGTGGGAAGAAGCTTGCAACCTTTGGGCATAAGACTATGATGAGATGTATCAGATGGATAAGCCCATGACTATCATGACCCCTTCGTTCAGCTTGCCCAACAACAGAGGCCGCTCCAGAGATATTCTGAAGGATTGCGTAAATGAGCTAGCATGTTTCAAGATGACCCCTAACCAGATCTATAAGACGAAGATATTGAGGAAGGCATACCAATACTTGGTCATGTTCGCATGTCGACTAAGTGGCCAAGCAAGCACAGAGACCTTCCCTCAGAGTTGGGTGGACGCGCTAGACTAACTAGCTAGAGATACGATGCAACTGGTCTGACATACAGGCTCATCAGCTAAAGGAGCCAGTCACGAACGTTCAACAGTCGCTCGACGGCATGCATGTGGAGATTTATATGTCCACCTACATTCTGTATGAACTTTTGCCCGACATGAGTTCCTGGGCTTAGATTGGGCATGGTCACCAATAGAAACTATTGTGAGCACATATTTCAAGCTATTCTCCTAGTGCAGCGTCAGAGGAGTGATCAAATGTCTATCTAACAATCTTTTCATCCCAGTATATAGGTTGATATTTGAACAGGATCCACCCTGCATGTCAGAAGAAACGAAGAAGGCATTGTTACGCATTGCAAATTGGTATGCCTCATCGGACGACACGTTCATTCGAGTGTTCAATGTGGAGAAGCCTCCTCATGTTCTGCCAAAGTTTGCTTTGGACGTACTGGTCATGCAGGAAGTAGCGTATCATATCTCAGTAGGATTAACAGTTAGGTTGTAGTGGCAAAAGAAAGCACCTTGGCCCACTCTTCCATTGTGGATTAGGTTATATAAGATCAAGAGCATCATCCAAGTAGATGTCGAAGTTGAACAAATGAAGAAGCACTTGCTCGACCTCCAAAGCTTCAACCCTTATGACCCACATTGCATTGTCAAGGATCATTTCATGAGAGTCTGGTTCAATTGGATCCATGGGGCATTTCATTGGGCAGAGGAAGACTCATGGAGGTATTTTTACCATCATTCCAGACCCAATTAACATGTCGGCTTCATCGTGGAATGGTTAGCATGGTAGCATGAATCAGCACCATGGAACATACTAGCAGTAGCAACAGTAGAAACAATAGTAGAGGCAACAAAGCCAAGCATACGTGTGTGCGGCAAAGGGAAGAGAAAGATGTCGACCACATGGACAAGGAACAAAGATGCAAGTTTCAAGCAAATCCACTTGTAGAACAAGAAGCTATGGCTATTCAACATAAGATGCAACAACACGAAAAGTGAATCATGCGAAGGCAGAGAGATAAAAAAATAATGGAATAAATAGAGAAGGAGTTACATGAGCTGAGGGAGAAACTCTGGAAAGAAAAAGAGCTACAGCAACAAAAGAAGGAAGTGCAAGAAAAGAAAATTCAGTAGGGGCTGCACCATGTGAAAATAGATGAAGTAGCGCCCATACAAGTAGTTGATTCTTCTCAATAGCTGGCATTAGGTGAACAGGGTGAGCCCTCACAGGGGCAAGAATTTTCTCATGAGATAGAATAGGCTTTCGAACAGTTGGATGCATACATGGAGCATCCGAAACTGGAATAGGACACTGACCTCATGCCTCACCACAGAGAGGTCAACTCTCCCACTACAATGCATCCAGATGATCAGAAAGTCTTGAATGACCAAGGATGCACTGAGATCCTTGGTGGTCAGCTGGAAGTAGAGATGCGCGACAACTCCTTTGATGAATCTCAACATGGGTTGTGCACCCTGAGAGAGTACCAACTCTGAAGGACCAAACATTCGTTGAGCAAGTTGAAGAACAAGTGATCATGAGCAATGTGCACAAGGACCTAGCTGCTTTGGCCGATACAACCAGAGTGTATGTTGAAGCCACTAGCTCCAGTGTTCGCTTCCTCATAACTGAGAATGAGCGAATGGCGAAGGAACTACAGGTGGCCATGTAGGGAGGAGACTTGGTGACAATGTCTTCCCGAGGTGAACTGAAGAAGTAAATACTGGAGGAACTATTGTCCTTGGACATGGTTATGCAGACATTGTACTCCAAGTGCAGTACATGCATCAAGCAGTCATTCATCTTCACGGATGGCAGCATCCATGCGTGAGAAGAGCTCACATCTTGAAGAAAATACATGCTTCTGTTGATAACATGCAAGCATGCACAATGAAGTATAAAGGAACCCCACTTCATTTTCCCAAGATGATGAAGGCCAATGCAGTTGAGCTGCAAGCATGTATCTGGAGCCAAATCTGGAACTATGAAGACCTACCGCAATTCATCACTGGCATACAACCTTCCCATCCACGATTATTAAAGAGCATGGAAGATGTTGTGCACACATATGCGATTCCATCACTTGGGACTCTCACCTAAGCGAAGACCAAGAAGTAGATCCAATGGGAGTTTGACTCGTACTTTGACGAGTTGATGCGCAGCACCACCAGTCCAAACTTGCCTATCAATGTAGAAATTATGCGCAAGTATGTTGCTGGTTGATCCACATTGAGGACATTGTTGCACATTCTTTCAGATGAGTTGGACAGAGAAGCCCAAGCAGTGTACCCGGATGCCATGGAAGTAAGGTTCAGGTTCCAGACAGATGTCATAGCAGAACACATGGACACTATCAGATACTACCAATCTTGGCACCAATATGTTACTGTTGATTAGCATGAGGATGTCAAGCAGTTGGACTTCCATAGTTGTCTAAGTCAAAGTGGTGTCTAGTTTGGTTGTTCAAGCCATTGTTCACATGGGTGCATGTGCTTTGTATTGTTGAGTCATGTCAAGCGTAAGTCAAGTCTCAAGAGTGAATGTAACAGTCATAGAGTAGGTGAAGAGTCATGAGGGTAGTTGAACAATCACAAAGGGGAATGTTAAGGATCACCCCACCCTTTGCTATAAATATTCGCTCATACCTCATTGTATAGGATTTTGGTGAGCTAAGCTTCTACTAAGACTATCTTGAAGAAGACTTGGACAGTATTGTAACATGCCTTGGATTCTTGACTGCACGAAGCTAGTACATCTCTTTGGAGGAGTAGGCAGATGTGGCTATAATGTTCTACTAATAGGTCTAGCAGGTTTACATGGTGTATTGTATGATTTTGACTTACACTTCTTTATATAATAAAACGCAGCACATTTTCATGCATATGTTGTTATTATAGTTGGACTGCTGTCATTTTCTTAATGATATATGTTGTTTAACTTACATACTTGTGTATAAAGTGATTCACATGAAATTATATGAATCTTATTTTTAATGTGTTGCATATGTTGTTAATGTTTTCATCATCCATGTCGACTACTCTGCCATACACCAGATAAACCTTTCTCTGAAACTTGCTATATCAACCGTCACACTTGTCTCAGACTAATCCAAGAGTGTTGTTCAGGTTATCTTACCTTGTATGTTGGGACTGTCGCATCCATGTCGACTGCTCTATCGAAAGATGTGCATGTCCTTTGTGTAGTGTGTTCCTAGCAGAATTGGGACTGATCCCTTTCAACCTGGAATTCACCTTCACCTTCCTCCACCCTTTGAAGTGTTGGAACCTCTCATACTCATTCCATAACTCACTGCATGAGTCACACCCTTGCTACTGATAGAGTTATGTTACTTGCCTCTGTGTGACTTCGTGGTCAAGGCATTACCTTACGACCCACTGCTCGGACTCCTACACCAAACGGTCTGAGGTCTAATTGGGACTTCTTACCGAGGAGATCTCCTTGACATGTTGGTAGGTCCGGCATCGTCAACAAGTTCCTTAGATTTGAAATTTCCACCTTTAATTGAATAATCTTCCTCATAACTAGTCTGTTTTGGTGTCAACTAGAAATTTCCACCCATGTTCTAGCTTTCCTACTTGCAAATTCCCTAACAGATTCTTGTGTTATAAAATTTTATTCCATTGGTTCTGAATCCAGTACTAGTTCTTGTGGAGAAGTATCATCCTCACTCCCTTCTACAACAACTCCTAAAAATTTCAAATTGGGAGAAAGAATTTTTTACGGATCGACTTGGTGTTATGAATATAAAGGTAGGAGTAGGGAATTTCCTTAATCCTCTCAGCAAATAGGCCATAAGAGGTGAGCAAGGGGGAGTAGTTTTAGTTCCCATGCCACCAATAGCCTCTGTATCTACCCCCTGAGTTCCTTCTCCTCTCCTAATTCATATTGTTGATCCTACATTTCTTTGTCCTCTTTCTCCTCCACTTCCTTCGACATCAGTTCCATTTCTTCCTCTTCAAGCAATTCCTCCTCTCGTCTTGTGGCCATCATAGCTGCAAATTCTTCCTTTGATAATTCTAACAACTTCTACGAACTTACATGGGTCTCCAACAAGGCATGTATTACTAACAATCTAACAAGCCCATGATTTGTAAGGGTGGCCAGCACCTGACACGAACTGTGCGCAGATCAGGCCATCAATTGTAAATTTCTCAGAAGGAATAAGGGGATATTTACGGCATGCAACTGACGAAATTGAAGACTATATAGGAGCTTAAAATGATATTTAACAAGAACAGAAAATTGACCTTCACAAGTGATGTACCAGATTAAGAATTATGCGACATATGACCAGGGTTGTGTTAACAATTTTCTATCATCCCCCTTTCCTTTTTGCACTACATTTTCTCTTGCTTGTAAGAACAACTCTAGGAACTCTAGCAAGGTTGTTCTTATAATAAACCACTTCTGTCCCTCTTTTGATAACCCACTAACCATTGCAGTGACTTCTTTAGTCACTTGAATTTCCAACGCAGAGACCCTTGAGATATTTTCCTCGAGATTCAATGCAAATTCAATTGTTACCTCTTCATCGATTCCCTCTAATTGAACAAAATAAGTGTGTCATCCAAAATTTTGAAAAATATTCCATACTTCTGGTCAGATTTGTATCGACTCTGTATTCTCAAGTTCATTTCTGATATCCTAGCCACCCATTATCCTTATCAATTACCATGTGATAGCATTCAGAGTAACAACCATTAGTTGAAGGAATAGCTAGCCGAGAAACTATCCAGTAGCGAAAATGGCGATAAGGGAAGCGATTTTGGGAGAAGGCTATGATAAAACAATAGTAATCGTGGTAATAATTGTGGTAATAATTAAAATACATTGGGAATAGCCACAATTTAATATTGATGTGTATGTACATACATGGTGTATTTTCCAATTAATATTTGTATGTGTGAAGGATACATATGGAGATATGATGTCAGTGAATGGTATATTTGAATGGTTAAGTGGTATTAATGAGGTATGGGTAATAGAAACAATGGTATCAGTATTAATTAAATGTGATGCAATCTACCCCCCAACTGAGGTATGGCCCCCCTCATCCTTGGTCATGCCATCATTGAAAAAGTCAATTAAATTCACGGAGTCATTTGGGGACATACCTAATGAATTACCTCAGTGGAGTATCAGTGTCGACAGAGTATGAACATGAGTGGAGTATCAACATTAGCAGAGTATCAACACCAGTGGAGTACCAGCACTAGTGGAGTATCAAAACAGAGTATCAACACCAATAGAGTATCATCAATGTTGCAATGGGGAAAAACTAAGGTGTTGCAATAGGCGTAGCAATAGGGAAAGGAAAAAAGAGCATTGCAACTAAAGTTGCAGCAGGGAAAGGGAAAAACGTCACTGCAACTGGAGTAGAAGCAGGGAGAGGGAAAAAGGGGCATTGCAACTAGAGTAGCAGTAGGGAAAGGGAAAAAAAGTGTGTTGCAGCTGGAGTAGCAGTAAGGAAATGGAAAAAGGAGGATGCAACTAGAGTGGCAACTAGAAAATAGAAAAACGGCATTGCGACTGGAACAACAAGAAAACTTAGATTTATTTTATTATATTATATATATATGTTTATTTTCTTTATTTATTATTCATTTATGTTTATATTTATTCAAAAAGAGGTGCAGAGGAAGAATTTTATGCACGAATGACCTCAAAACCAGAATCATCAGAAAATTGCCTAATGTAGGAGTTCGTAGAGGTCAGACGGTGATACAACCTAAGGCGATGTCCATTTGTAATTAAAGGACATTGTGAATCATCTATTGTTATGAGTTTAATAGTTCCATTGTCAAACACTGTGTCGACCGCAAATAGACCCATCCATATTGAGCAGGGCTTTCCATTAAAATCCTTGAACTGGGAATCATAGAGTAATGCCCAATCACCTTTTTGGAACACTTTTTTCTTAATAAATTTATCATCTCACTTAGTTCACTGCTGTTGGATGGTGGTAGTGTTATGTATATCTACTAAACATATTTCATCCAATTCATTGAGCTAATTTAGTAAATGTTTCTGGGTTGTAGTAAGATTTAGACATACTTCGATAGCTGTCCCAAGCGTATTGACCTTCAATTCAATCAGGAATAGAGGGGACTTCCCATACACAATTTCATATGGTGAAAATATTGTTGTATCTCACCATGTCGTTATATATTCCTAGTGTTCTTCAAGGAGCTTTTTTAGCCTAATTCCCATGATGGGTAGCCACAATCTCTGTAAGAATATTTTCCAATACTTTATTTGTGATCTCTACTTGACTATTCGCATGAGGGTGATATGGGGATGCCACTCGGTGTTTGATTCCAAATTTCTTCATAAGTGATGTTGCTAAAAAATCGATGTAAATTGTTCCCCTCCATCTGAAACTATTTCCATGGGAATCCCATATCGAGAAGAGATTTCTTGAAATAGGAAGTCTGATATAGTCTAGTCAGTGGCTTTTGGAATGGCCTTGGCTTCAACCCATTTCGTCACATAATATGTACAGATAAGGATGTGGACATTTTGGAAAGACCGAGGATTAAATGGCCCAATGAAATCAATGGCCCATTTCTCATAGGGATCGAGGATTAGTTGAGTCTTCAATGACATTTCATCTAATCGAACAATATGGCCCACTTGTTGGCAAATGTCACACCCTTGAACATATCTTCTAGCATCCCGAAATATAAAGGGCCAATAATATCCCATATGCAGCATCTTATGACCAGTCAAATTTATCACAAAGTGTCCCCCACATGGTTCATCATGAGAAACCTTCAAGACATCATATATCTCGTCCTCACCTACAAAACGTCAAATTTACTGATATGGTCGAGTGTAGAAAAGTTACCCTTATATCCATATATAACGAGCACTCTGCTGAATAATTCTTCATTGTTTCTTATGTGACAAATGATGAGGTACCTTACCTGCAGCAAGGTAGTTAGCAACATCTGCATACTAAGGAGTGTTAGTAGAAATTTTAAAAATATGTTCATCAGGGAAACTATGTTCTACAAGTGTATCTTCATTATTAATATTCAACCTAGACAGGAAATCTTCTACAACATTATCCTTTCCTCGTTTGTTCACAATAGTGATATAAAATTCATGTAAAAATACCAACCATCTTGTGATTCATCCAAGAGTTATAGGTATATTCATTAGATACCTGATAGATGAATGATATCATGCACAAAAGTGGGATAACCTGTAATATAATGCTAAAAAATTTTAACAACATAAATAACAACCAAAAATTCCTCCTCATTTACCTTATAATTAATCTCAGCAAGCGTTAAATTATTGCTGACATAATAGATTGCATACGGTTTCTTGTCTTTATGTTATCCCATAATTGTTTCTACGGTAGTATGGGAAGCATCTATAGAGATATGAAATGGAAGTCTCCAATCTGGGACATGCAATACTGGAGCCTCACGAAATAATTTCTTGATCCCTGAAAATGTTGATTCATAAGCATCAGACAACACAAATTCTTCATCTTTAGACAGTAATTGGAAAAGTGGAAATTTTATTTTAGAAAGAAATTCTATGAAGCATCGATAATACCCAACATAACCAATAAAGCTTCATACTATTGTCAATGTCTTCGGAATGAGAAAATTTAATATTACCTTGAGCTTAGTTAGTTCAACCTATATTCCTATGGCTGAAAGAAAATGTCCCAGGAGAATCTGTATTCCATCATCATATGACATTTAATCGTGCTAAGAAAAATCTGAGTTTGTTTACATAATTTAGGTACCTTTTCTAAATTTTCCACACCATCTTCAAAAGAATCACCATAAGGGGTAAAATAGTTCATGTAAATTTCGAGCTGTCATTAATCAAGTCAAAGAAGATTCCAAATATTGCATGTTGGAAAGTGGCAGGCACATTACAAAGCCCAAATGGTTGGACTCGGTATGAAAAAGTTCTCCAAGGGAAACTAAAAGTGGTCTTGTCCTAGTCTTCAAGAGCTATCTAGATCTAGTTATATCCACTAAATCTCTCCAAGAAATAAAAGAGCTTCTTTTCGACTAGTGTGTAAAGAACCTGGTCGATGAAAGGTAAGGGAAAGTGATCTTGGTGGGTAGATTTATTTCATTCCCTGTAATTAATGCAGATCCTTCACTTTCCATTTTTATTTAGGACTATGACTAATGGGGATACCCATTGGCTATCAGATATTGGATAAATAAACCCAACAACCAATAGCTTCTGCAATTCTTCCTTAACATTTTTTTCGGGGCAGGGTTCATTCTTCTTTGAGGCTGGAAAATAGGAGGACATTCTTCTCTTATATATATGTGGTGGGTACATGGAGTCCCTTCATATTCGTGTATTCCCAAGAAAATTTTTCCTTCTCCCTCCGGAGAATCCTTAATGATTGTTCAATTTGGGAGGGTGATAGGTTGGGATTGATATTCAAGGTTTTCGCTGGATCAATCTCTACTGGGATAATGTTATGAACTATTGTGACATGAACATTTTTAGTTTCAATTTCTGGTTGAATATCCTCCTAGCTAGCACAACTCATAATGGACTCTAATAGTCATTGGGTCAGACAAGAAACGAAGTTGGGATTACTGATAAATGTGCTAATAGAATCATCTTCCATTTCTCCTTTGAAATAAAGAGCTTTCCCAAGTTAAGAATTGTTCTAACATCTTCATGTTCTGGTTCAAATTCATCCCAAAAGGGTGACTCTTGTTCCATGATAAACCCAAGTTGATGATTTTCGTTCTACAGGGAGATAAAGAATAAGATCCTTCATAATTTCCCCATTTTGTATTACCATGTTCCCAGATCAACACCCAATATAAGCATAGACTATAGTGATCCATGGTCTTCCTAAGTTCATGGGATTTACCCCTACTCGTGATTGAGTGTGTATTACTAAGAGATCGACAGGGTATTCCCAAGAATCCATGGAAATGATTACATCTTGTAGTTTTCCTACAAGTTTTGCAGTAGATCGATCTGTAAGTTCTAGAACTATTGGGGTTGGTTTGAATAAGCCAAAATTAAGCATAATTTATGAGGTTATAATGTTACTTGTTTCCCGAAGGTCTGAAAAAAAACTTGGAATGTCAACACTATTGATTTGAAATGTGAGGATCGGGTTTCTTGGGTCATCGTATTTAACGGCGTAACTTTTCCCAACATTATGTCTGACAATCTCCCCATGATGTGAATATTGGGTGGGTCTCTAGTCTTTCTCCCAGGTTTCTTTAAGCACAAATCCATGATTGTTTTGGCATAATTAACATGTTTTTCATGGCTTGGAGCAATGGAATTTTAAAAGATAAATTTTATAGTTCCCCTAAGAAATCAAATTCTGGTTGAGGGATATGTTTATTCAAGGACAACCTCTTAGGATAAGGTGGGCTTGCGTGACCCCCTCGAGTGACAATTATTTTAGTCGGGGTGGTTTTTCCACAGTAGTTTGTGTTGGTTTACCCCCAACATCCCCAGAGGGGTGTACAAATTTTGGTTTTGACTACGAGACTCTGCCTTTAGTTTGCTCAATAATTATTGGTGAAGTCCTTGTATTCACCACTCATCCAGATACAAAAATTCAACCCATTACATTCCAATGTGGAAATACCATATGTAGGAAGGTTGAGTGTCTCAACCTGTTGGACTCCCCTGTTATTTGGATTTGGGTTAGTTTGAACAGAAAATTGAGGGCGAAGATGAGGAGTGCTAGTAGAAGCATTTCGTAGGATTTGTAACTATTGTTGTGTCATAGGCTGAGGGAGTTGATTTGTAGGAAGAGGGGGTCCATGCCAGTTCTAAGACCAAAGAAGGAACTAGACCAAGTTGGGGTGACCATTTCTACCATGGCATGGGGTACTGATAATATTGTGGCCATAATGTAGAGGGGAATGGTGAAAGGTGAGACCCATAGTTCCATTTATTACAATATTGAGAAGGGTCTTAATTCATACCTTGATTCATATTATGAGGCTGTGGTTTCCATGACTTATTTGGCCCCATAACATAGACCTGATCTATCTCTTCATTTTCCCCCTGATAAACTTCATTCAACCCAAGAAGTGATGGACACATCCTTATGGAGTGATTTTCCACACATATTGCACAGGTTTCGATGGAATTAAGTGGATACTCCTTTAGAGGGCGTTTCTTCCTCCACTGTGGTCATAATATAGCCATTTCCTTCTCTTCTTCAATCTATTTTTGTTTTTCTTGCAAGAACATCTTGCTATGAAGACAATGTACTTAAGATGTCAGTCCTCAAATTTTCTAGTAAGTTCCTAATTTCTGCTTTTGTGACTCTACCATTGGATGATTTGAGAGTTCTATTATAAGCTTCATGTGTTCCTTACTTATGCCTTGTAGCTCCTCGTGAACATTTGACACACAGATCACAGATGGTATCAAAATATTCCTTTGAGATATATTCATTTCCTACCACATTCATAAGTTCCATAGATTCTTCTCTTAATGCACGGAGGAGGATTATCTCTAAAATAACTTTATCCAAGTCACTATGACCCAATCTTTGCAAGCTATATTTAAAAATTTCCACAAAATCCTCCAAATTCTCATCCTCATTATGCATTATCTTAATGATATCTTATTTGATTTCCTGAGACTTACAGTAGTCTTGATACTTCTCAAGGAAAGTTTCCTTCATGTTATCCTACGTTGTGATAAAATTTCCTCCTAAGCCCATAAACTAGTGCAACACTGTCCCCTTCAAAGTAGCACGAAATATCTTTAGTTTATGAGCATCTGAAACATAATCATACCCTCTGCAGATAATGCCGAACTTGAAGAGGAATGTATCCAGATCTTTCGAAGAGAGGCCATGAAAATTAGGTAGTGTTGTTAGAGGAATAGGCTTCATGGGTGCATCGCCTTTAATTTCCCCAATTAGGAACTCAATTGTAGAAGTTTTATTGGCCATGAATATCCTCCAATATTCACTTGGAATTTCAGCAGTTTTCGGTTGCTCCACAATGTGTGAGTGAGTTGGCTTGACAATGCTCCCTTAGTTAGGCGGAGGGTTTACTTTCTCCACCTCTTCTTCTTCAGAACCTTCAACACTTAATTATGCATATCCTCTGCTCCCTACTTCCTCTTCTCTAGGCTCTGCTTACACCATTGAGGAAGGCTTTGGTTGTTGGGCTAACTAGGTCTCAGATTTTGACTGAGATCTTACCCTGGCAACACCCCTTGATGGAATTCCTAATTCAGCTCTCGAGATGATTTCTTCAATATAGGTATTTATACCTAGATCCTTCCTTCCTCGCCTCTACCACTTGTGAGTTTTTGGGTTCTCCATCTTCCCCTTGGTTTTGTTTCCTTGTTCATACAATCTAAGAGATAGAAAATTAAATCAAAACAATCAACACAATCTTAATGCTCGGGTCCTTGTAAAAGGGTTTGTGCAAACTTCGCTTGACCAGGATGAGGGAGTAGGTACGATGATCACTACTGGTTGTAATTTTGTGCCTTTGATAGCCTCCCCGACAACGACGCAAAAATGTTGGGGTCGTAATATTGGTATATAGATTCAGTCCCTCTTTACATTTATTTGTCAACCGAGGGTCCTTCTAGTTATTTCAAGGTTATAACGCAAGGTCTATGCAGGCTACAGGTTCCCTACCAAGCATTGATCAATTACAAAATATAAGGTCATTGGCCAAAAAGAGTTCTAAATCAATCCAAAAAAAATTAATAAATCAAATAACAACAATCTTAAATAACATCAACCTTGAGTAACATCAATACGAAGTAACAATAATTTTGAATAACAACAAGGAAATAAACAACAATCATAAAGCATTAACGATACCATTAAAAGAGATACTATACCACACGAACTATATTCTAGCAACACTTGATCGAAAGAATGGGCACAACTGTTTGATTAGGTTCATGGCTGAAGAATTATAGATGACATTAAGGTAACGATATGTTGTTACTCTTATTAATTCAGAAAAAGATTACAAGCTAAAATTCTTTTGTTATAAGAGAAAGGAATATCATTCATTTATTATCAGTTGTGTCATACTTATACAAAACAGTCATTACATGAATAGAATAACTTAACAAACCCTGAAATTGTGGTAATCTGACTGTCCCAAAAATATACAATAGTTCGTGAAATTTTAAACAGAATGAAAAGATAGTAATAGAGCTCGAAGTACCAGCTATTTGGGTAGTTGGTCAGTTGATGGCTTAACCCTCCAATAGTGCCATCAGTCCATAATTAGCAGCATCATGATGGGTCTTGTTATGTCAAATGATGTTCGGTATGAATTTTTGAGTAATCTGCAAATAATCTTGTCAGCAAGTCATTTAAGTATTGTTCCCCTATGACTGCCGCTTCATAATCAACAATTCAAGAATACATGCCAACATGATATACTTTTCATTAATTTGGATACAAATTAACCTCATCAGAGCTATAAAGCAGATGGAAAGGGATATGTGAATGTAGGTAAAAATGGGTAATTTCATCAGCCTGAAGTTGGAAGAGGGATGTGTATTTGAAGTGTTTGAAGGAATGTTGTTTATATAGTAAAGAAAGTGTGTTGTTCATCTTGCTAACTTGTGAACTGCAGTGTGAAGTATGTGAAACTATGTTGAGAGCTTAGGGTCGAGAGGTCTAATCTGTAGTTAATGTTGGTGAATGCATGGCTATAAGTTGAGGGAGTGAATCTATGTGTGACTATTTGATTGGATCTTATTCCTATACAAATAAATCTATTCGCAAGAATATATTACAGATGGTTTGTCGGTTACCAATCAAATTAACCAACCCTAAGAAGTTTGTTGAGTGTCGAAGAACGTGGATTCCATATTGTTTGAAGCCGTGAGGAGCATGCAAGATCAGTGATGGGTAAACAAAGGAGACTCAAACAGTTCCAAAGAGAACTGAAACAGATCAGGAGGAAAATTTAAAGGGAAGAACCTATATATTTTTTAGTGGAATATGAAGTGTTTCAGGTTGAAGGACCTAAGGTTGATCATAACACAAATCTCATAATTTTATGAAATAGATGAAATCTAAAAAAGGTTAATGTCGAATCTACCCTCTTTCTCTAATATAAATTATGAAATTTGGGCAACTGAAATGAAAACAATACTATGTAAGGTAGATTTATTGAATTATGTTGAAGAGGATTTTGTTAATTTGAACCATGATATGAGTAGATATGCAACAACATTACATCTTATAACATCTGCATGAGATGAAAACATTTTGTTCAAAATGGAAAATTATTATGGTATATTTTAGAAATGAATTACACTTTGAATGAGGCTGAAGATGATGAAATTATTGTTTTTGAAAATGATGATTGTTCTTTCAGTCTCATAATTGATTGTGAAATTGAAGATCGCAACATTGCGGCTACAATGATGGATGATGAATGTGTTCCTGTAATTGACATTGAAACATGTGATGATGAATATTTTTATGAAGAAATTAACTCTAATGAAGAGACTTATGAAGTCAAATTTGATGAAAATGATGTATCTCATGAAGAGTGGTTCAATCTTATGTATGAAAAGAATCTAATTGGTGAGTGGTTGTTTGGTGAGAAGAGATGCCTACCTCCATACACAAATCAAATGAAAGACAACATGTTTGCAACAACGAATTTGATTAAAGAGGTTGAAGAAATGAAACAATCAACTATGATAGTAGAGAAAGATGAAAAAAGGAAAACTCTCTTAAAAGATTAGGATGACAAGGATCAGTATGGTTCTTTTTATAAATCTATTTTCTTTTAAATGTGTAGATATTGGCAACAAGGAAGAAGCAATAAACCTTGAAGAAATTGCAAACATTAAGAATAAGTATAAGTCCCAAGAACCTGCAACAATGTTGAATACAAAGAATGTTACTCTGCAATAAATATCAAGAAAGAGGAGAATAAGAGTTCAAATGTTCCACCTTTGGTGCAAAAAATGTAAAAAAGAGGAGAAGATCCACCACTACCTTATGGGAAGAAAGGTGAAGATGAAACTACACTAGAAAATGAATAAGCATGGACCGTTTAGCAAGAAGGAAAAAATGAAATCTCAATTATCAAGTTTTTGTTATGTATCATTGTAAGCCTAGTTGAGACTGTGACCAACAAGCATGTTATTCATGTTATGCTTTGAACCATTTCTCCATTAATGGGGGGCCTTGGAATAATGGAGAAATATAGAGTGTTCAAGAATAGTTGTTAGTTGATATTATGGGCCATATTTAGTTATTGGATACTATTTATGAGGAAGTTGTTCTAACTCCTCAACAGATCCATAATCCTAGATATGTATGAACATTTTGATTGATTGGATAGAAGTGTTTTGTGCAAGCACTCTTCAGGTTGATCTAGGCTCACCTTAGAGCTGCTCATTTCCTCCTTATTCCGTCTCTCCTAAATTTTACTACTATTAGATATCACATTAATAGGGAGATGACCCATTAGCTCTAGGAATTTAAAATAATTTCTAATTTTATATCTTATTTATCATCATATTATGATTAATTCATAAATTACGGATTCCTCCACGTGGGGCAAAGACATATCATTTTCATGATTTAATTCCAATTTTGAGAAGACATATCATTTTCATGATTTGATTCCAATTTTGAAAATATAATCACTTTCATCCAATATGTGATTTATACTTTGTCAGTGACTTTAGGATGATGTGGCCACTCTTTGAGTCAATTAAATGTTACAAGCATATACTATGATCAAACATAATTACAAAAATATGTATTGCATAATCATGAGGACAATGCATTCAAATTATTAAAAATTTGTTTGCATTAGGTAATCGTAATATCAATGCAAGATTAATTTTAATCATGTAGGATAAAATATATGAAAGAAACATGCCTAAATAACAAAAGAATGGACTAGCACAAAAATAATGCATATTATGATGTTCATTCCTATGTATATGATGCATCATCATGCATAGCTTTTAAAACCTTAAAAGCATAGCATGCTAGACATAACTAACTTATATCTATTTTTTTGGATACCATGTTCAAATAACCTTCTAATGTTAATTAATTATCAATTACAGTTCTTGATATTTGCATTATTGATCACATAAAGTTTTAATTATACCACATATATACACAATTGATTCATGTTTTCATAAAATGTATATAACTTTTGGTTCATTTGATATTATCGTGTTTGAAGTACCAAATTTTCACCATATCTCATAATTAAATAACTCAAATCATAATAAAAATATTCATATATAATATTAAAACTCATAGACTTATAGTCATATACATATCCTAATAATTAACTACATTCTTTCTCTCTATAACAATTAGTATCTTAATGTAATTTATAAACTTACATTCTCTAAAAATCAAAATGGTAGAGAAAATTAATAAAAATATTTCTCTGTTATCGAACCTTTTAAAAAGAAAAGACCATTATAGAGAGAAAAGGAGAAAACCATTATAAAGAGAATTTCCCATTGCTTATTTTCCTACCCATGGGAATGGTGCTAATTAATAAGGACCTCAAATGGATTGAACCCAGCACTAAACGATATTTCACATTTACCCTTAACAATTAAATATAAAGAGATATCTTAATTTAGAGAAAAAGAAATAGTGAAATCAAACACCGCTCATATTTGAAAGTTTAAAATTTAATTTGAAAATGATGATTATATTTGGTGAAGGAAATCTTTTCCAATCCAATAGAACACCTTTTGATCTAGCCAAAACATAATACACTAAATGATGTATTCATAACCAATTTCTTTCTTGATAGAATCAGTAACCCTTATAGTTTATCCATATTTATAATGATTCCGTCAAACATTATTAATTGAATTAGAGTTAACGGGATGATTATATCACTCCTCAAAAAACACCTCATGTGAAATTACATGACTGCATATATGATTTTGCGGCAGTTTGTGTATAACCTAATCTACAAGTGCATTTTACTTTTAATTTTTTATTCGACTTTACGGAAACAATGATTTAGATAATTAACCGTATGAACTTAAAATAACTACTGTCTAACCAATAATTTCCGTCCATAAAACGAAGATAATGTGAAACAAACCTTAACCCACAAAAACTCGTGTAATTGTTCTCCACGACTTTTTTTTTATAAGGGAACACAGAAGAACAGAGAATTCGAGTTCTTCGATGTCGACTGTCAAGATTGTCACCCTTGTTACAATAATTATCTTTTCTTTGAAAGCAGTGACTGCCCAGTTAGGATTGAAACTTGCATTTTGTAAGGCTAAGCACAGCTCGGTGTTAGAAACCCATCTACAGAGTTAACGGAATGACAACACAAATATGTTATATATATTGGCAACTGATATGCTTTTGAGAAATCAATCACATATGGGGTAAGTTGTCGGGCAACGGCACAAATTCGTTATTTGTCAAGCTGTTGTTTTAACTGTGATTTTTTATTCTATTAATTTTCTTTACGATGGAAAAATCAAACCTTAAATATGAAGTATGCCATCAATAATCAAAATTCAAAGAGATAGGCGTTCAATATTCAAAGAGACGCGTTCCTATAGACAGATAAGCATTTTTTCCCGGAGACTGGGAAAATAAATCCGATGTAAAAGGTGGCACTCTGGACAATAAAGAATATTTGAACCAATGTAATGTATTTGACTCCACTAATCACAACAATCACATTACAATCTCCCGCCGATGATTTGGAGGGCATGTTAGTACTTTCTCACCATGTGGCTGGTCCAGACGAGTTATATGTTATTTCCTCTCCATGTTCTAGTATTGTTGTAATAAGATTTTAGGCTGTGTAATTTTGTGTCTGGGAATTTCTGCCTTTGAACAACTGGATTGAAGGATTGGATTAGTTTCGTTAAACTGGACACGAACCTCCACCAGAAGACCTGTAGTTTTTACACTGAGATGGCCCCGATGGAGGTACGGGACCCCTTGGCAGCGATTCAAGCAACCCATTATTCTTCATCTCAGTATTATTATTATTTTCCGCTTGTTCTCCTTGAAATATGAATTTGAATTTCAGCGGCCTGCAAGCCGAACCTTCGCTAACCATCGTGACCACCATAATCAGAGCAATCAATATTACCACTCGTCTTGCCATTCTCATTTCCATCTCTCCTTCAACCTATACAACTCTTCTTTTGGCAGGCAGTCCCACAATAAGCGATTGAATGAACCAAAATTAATATCGGAGGAATATTAACGATAATATGCGTGTATCGTAATGTTTACATGCAAATATATAGGGAGTAGTCACGCGGACAGGTGGGCAGTTGAGAAGACAGTAAACGTGGAAGACTTTACTATAATATGACCTTTGGCTATTCGTTTGACTTATTCAATGGAATGGAGTGCACTCACACAACCGTCGTAAATGAATCCTGTTCCGTTAACCTAAGTCTTCTCTACACCTCGCGCTGGAATTTTGACTTTGAAATTCCGCTCAGTAAGAAACTTTTGACTCTGACCGGTTCAACACGCCTCGCTAAATCTTGGGGGTCAAATATTTGAAATCCGACTCCAAGGAACAATTCAAAAGACGTTTCGATCATCCATATATTTTTTTCTGAAAAGAAAAAATCGACTACCTTTCAGTAATCAAACCTCGATATATTTATGGTTTAAAAAAACTATTATTTCTAAAAAGGAAATGAATTATCAATGAATGTTTAGGATAGATTTATTTCAAGGAGGGGGCAGTGGGCTCGTGTGTTTTTCAAACCAAGCCGTTTATAACTTTATTTATCTAAACAAAGTTATTATATATAAACTGCTACTTATTTCGATTATGTATCATATGTCATCAAATTTCACATTTATTTTTTATGTATACATTTTTTATGGAATTATAAGAAGCGAGTTCCTATATTTTTGGATGTGTGAGAGTTATGCATCGGAAGATTATTAATTTATAAAAAAAACTAATATATTGCCTGGTTTATAAAATTTATATTAAAATTTAAAAGTTAAGTAAAAGTTTAATTTATGATTTTTTATTTTACTTTTAAAAAAAAATTAAAGATTTTTAAGAATTAAGAGTTTAGGTTGTTTAATTTGTAAAGTTATAGTGTGTCAAAGGTTTTTCAGCATGTTGAATATATTAACATATCCAAAAACACATTTTAAACAAATACTTTTAGATGTAGTACATTTCTTGCCCATTTTATATATATAAACAAAATTAAAAGAAAAATTGCCGAATCTGATACCAATAATAATATTAGAATTTATTTAATTGTGTTATTTCAATTACTAACAACTTAATTTTCAGCTAATAGATCATACATGGTTTCTGGAATTGATAGGTTATTGACATTGATGGAGAGAGTAGGGTTCGATCCGGGAACCCTAGGCCCTAGGCCTAGGTGATGCAGACAGCGCAGGTAAGGACACGCAGGTACGGGAGCTTAGGGTGCTGGCAGTCTCAACGAGGCTGTCTTCTGGTAGGCAAGCGGAAAAGGAGACAGCTGGATTAAAAATTCCGTTTGCAGTCTGGCGACGGGTTCCGTTCCCGTTTGGGCTTAGTGGGGTTTTGTTACCTGGTGGTTTTTCCTTCGCAATCTTTCTTGGCATTTTTACGACTGTTCCTTTCGTTGAGGTCAACTTCCCTGCCTGCAAGCGGTTTTCAGCGTTTTCCCCAGGTAACGGTTGCGAGGAGGTGGCAGTTGTTACGGGGTTCTTGTGTTTTTTACTATGGTAATTTCAAATGAAACGGTGGAGCTTGACCCAACACCGGAGGATATACTCTCGGTCTGGGGAAAGGAGATCACTGAGCAGAATATTGGCAAGTTTTTTGGGCATCTCGACAGTCATGCGTCGGCATTGTTCTCGGCAGGAGGTCCGCGAACCACAAAAGGTCTACGGGACGAGAGTTGGGGTCTTTCAGGCGGCCTCGACAATATCGGCAAGGGTTCTGAGGAGGAAAATGCTCAAGCAAAGTTAGATGCGTGGAGGGATAAGGTTATCGCCCCACCCAACAGTAAGTCTTTCTCCCCTTCTAAAGTTTTTTGCCCGTCTGGCGGCCTTGAGGACATCATTAGCTCTGCTCAAAATATAGGGATTTGGAGGCCTGTTGGGGGTATCCAAATTGCCGGGAAAGAGGTGGGCGGAAAAAGCAATCCGTCATCTGTTAACAGGGTTCTCTTTTCAAAAGACTCATCTCAGAAGTCTGTAGGGGCGGAGGGTTTTTCTGCAGGACTTGGTAAGGGTTTAAATCAGGGGAATTTTGCTCATTCCCTCGGTACCGGAAAGGTGATAGAGGATGGGACCTCGGTTGAAGGAGAAGTGGGGAGTCCTGTTGAAGGTTTGATTGAAACCCCTCCCAGATCTGGGAACGAACAGTCAGCAGTGAATGGATGTGGTTCGCAAAGGGTGGAAGGGGACCAAAACCCTGGTTTCGGAGTCAAGGGTTCTGAGCCAGAAACGCAGAAGACAGGGGAAAAAAGGAAGAAGGCTAAACCACTGAAGAAGAAGCGTTTTGCGAACTTGGTACTTGGGATGGACGTGCAGGTGGAGGATGTCCTAGATGTGGCAGAATGTACTCTCGTGGGCAGAATAAGAGGGCGCCCTGTTTCAGGCAAATCCTTAAGGCAGTGGGCGGAGAGCCAGTGGTTGGAAACCCCGGCAAATTCTTTCAAGACCAACACTCTGGTAAAGGGTTGGTTTATGGTTAGTTTTGACAGTAAGGAGGCGCTGGAATGGGTCGAGGGGAGGAACTGGACCTTCGGGAATCGACCTGTTTTCTTCAAAAGATGGTCCCCCCTTTTCGATGCCTCGAAAGAAAAGGTTGAAGAATTCCCTGTCTGGGTCAGGGCTCCTAGTTTGCCCCCCTTTCTATGGGTGGATTCTGTTTTCAAATCAATAGGGAATCTCTTGGGCACTTATCTGGACGCTGATAGATCGTTTCTCCATACCTATGAGAAAGCTGTGGCAAGGATTTTGGTTAGACTCAATCCGAAAGAAGGACTGGCAGAATCAATTACATTGCAGTATAAGGAATTTGTTTTCGAACAGCCTCTGGACTATGAGCTTCTCCCCTTTCGCTGCCACCGCTGTCACGAGTATGGGCATCTGGCGAGGGATTGCCCATTGGGGAAGAGAAGAAGGAGGACTCAAAGCAAAGAAGAGGAATGGGAGGGGTCTCTGAGGAATGCTGAGAAACCAGTGGCGGGGTCTTCACCAAATGAAACTTCTATGGAAGATCCCTTTCATCAGTCAAAGGAGGGAGAACCGCGGGAGGACGGGGACCCGGTCCGTGCTGCAGCTGACCAGCCGAATTTGGAAGTGCCTCTTGCTGATCCGGCCTCCGATCCTGAAAGTGACCCATCCGGTAAGCAGTCATCCCCAATCTTTTCTCCCTTTTCTTCTGAAACAATCGTCGGGGGCAGCCCGCTGTTAAATAATTGTAATGATGTTATGCAAAACATTGAAAACCTTTCAGCTGATATCCCCTCCTTAAATCTGAACTGTGAGGTTTTTTCCCCGAAAAGTCAGGGACCGGGTCCTTCCTCTTCTGTCTGTCATTATAACCTTAGATCTCTCAGTAAGAAGTCTGTCTGCCCGAATGAAGTTATGGAGCCTGTAGGTGGGCTAGGGGCTGAGGTTTCAAAGAGTTTATCCAAAAAAGGTAGAGGTCGAAAATCTTTGTTCTCAAAAGCCCAAGCAAAAGCAATTTTTGATGTGGCTGATGGCAAACAAATGTCGATTCCTGGGGCGCTTAGAGCAGCTAAAACCCCTGAGGCAGTTAAAAAATGATTTGTTTTTCATGGAACTGCAGGGGTTTAGCCAGTAAACCCAAAAAACTGGCTTTAAAAGACCTTATTTCTCGTCACAACCCGGATATTGTTTTCCTTCAAGAAACTTTGGGCAAAAGTACTGATATTGAAGCTGCCCTTCGCTCCTCCTTTCCGGGTTGGACTTTCATTGCTCTTGACGCCTCAGGTCATTCGGGAGGGCTTGCTATTGGTTTTAAGGAAGGGAGATTGAAGTTGTTAAATTTCTGGGGTCTGCCAAATGTTCTGGGTTTGGAGATCATTTCCCCTGATTTTGCTTTTCCCCTTCTGTTTGTCAATGTCTATGGTCCATGTCAGGGAAGGGTTTCTTTCTGGAACAATCTCCTTTCAAAGGGGCTGATAATGGATAAAAACCTGATAATCGGGGGAGATCTTAACTTCTCCCTGGGTTTAGCTGAAGCTTGGGGGCCTCTTGCGAGGGAAGATCCTTTGACTGATTATTTCCAAAATGCCCTTCGCTCACATAAGTTGATTGATGTCAATATCATAAAAGCTAAACCTACTTGGAGGAACAGAAGAACAGGGGAGGATAGAATTGCAAAAAGATTGGATCGGTTCCTCATCAGTGAAAGGTTGTCATCCAATATACCATTGTTCAGGCAATGGGTGGGTGAAGGGGGGAATTCGGACCATTTTCCTATTTTGCTGGAATTCTCCAATCCCCCTCCTAAGCCGGCTGCTCCATTCAAATTTAATGCCTCTTGGCTACAGGAGGACTCTTTCAATCAACTTTTCAGAGATACTTGGAGACATTCGGGCATCGGTCATGTGGAGAATAAAGGAGCCTGTTTCATGGAAAACCTAAAAAGACTTAAGAGAGCAACCATCGAATGGGCCTCAGCTAGAAGGAAAAAACAAAATGAAGATCTGGTCAATATTGATGAGGCCCTTCGGGTGTTAGAAGATCCAGAGGCTGATGCTTATGCAACCCAGGAGTCAAAAGAAAGAATTCTGGCTCTAGAAAAGAGTAGAGCAAAGATTTTATTGGATAGAGAAGAGGAGTGGAGATTGAAAAGTAGGGCTATCTGGCTGAAAGCGGGGGACGAAAACACAAATTTTTTTCATAATTATGCAAAGAGGCGGAGAAATGCAAATACCATATGGCAGCTGAAGGACCCTAAAGGTAGAGAGGCCTCATCATTTGAGGAGCTATCAAATATGGGTAAGAGCCATTTTCAATCCCTCTTCTCTGA
Organism: Pinus tabuliformis; assembly: GCA_031772625.1. NCBI lineage: Eukaryota > Viridiplantae > Streptophyta > Pinopsida > Pinales > Pinaceae > Pinus > Pinus tabuliformis. The sequence goes on from CM062819.1 coordinate 873,482,243, forward strand.
TTCTGGGGGGATCTCTTTAGCTGAAATCATCAGAACAGCCCAAGCTTTCCCCCGCTTTGTGGAGGAGGAGGATGTTGAAGACCTCTTCAGAGAAGTGACTAAGGAGGAAGTAGAAAGTATTATTAAATCTATGGCTAAAGATAAAAGTCCGGGGCCAGATGGTTGGACCATCGAGCTTTTCTCCCATTTTTTTGATTCAATTGGGGCAGAACTGACTGAAGTAGTGGAGGAATCAAGGAAGAAAGGAGAAATTTATGGTCCTTTTAACTCAACTTTCATTGCTCTCATCCCAAAAAAAGAGGACCAGGAAACCTTTGAAGACTTCAGGCCTATTTCGCTGTGCAATACAATTTACAAGATTATTGCAAAAATCATTGCGGTCCGTTTGAAACCTAGTCTATCCTTATGTATCTCAAAGGAGCAATTTGGTTTTTTGGACGGTCGTCAAATCCATGAAGCTATCGGGGCAGCTCAGGAGACAATTTACAGCATCAGGCAAACAAACAAAAAGGGGGCTGTGCTTAAAATCGACCTCTCAAAAGCATATGATAGGATGAGTTGGACTTACCTAAGGTTGCTCTTGACTCATCTAGGCTTTAAGGTGGAGTTTATAAATTCGATCATGGGATGCATCTCAAATGTAAGTTTTGATGTTCTGATAAATGGGGCTGCCTCCAAATTTTTTAAAAGCCAAAGAGGACTGAGGCAGGGATGTCCTCTATCTCCTCTGCTTTTTCTCCTGGCAGCAGAAGGTTTAAGTAGGTTGCTTTCAAATGCCAAGAGATCAGGTTTGATCAAAGGTTTGGAAGTTGCTGTTAATTTGTTCATTACTCATCTTCTTTTTGTCGATGATATTCTATTATTCTCAAGTGGGACCATAAATGAAATTAAAGAGATTAAAATCATTCTTGATCTGTTCCTGAAAGCTACAGGGCTTCAAATAAACGATAGGAAATCCCAATTAATATTCGAAGGTTTCAGTAGACAAGAGGAGATCCTGATTGCTTCTTATTTGCCCTTTGGAACCTGTAATATGGAGCAGCCGTTCAAATATCTTGGTTTTTGGCTAAAGCCATCCTCCTACAAAAAACAGGACTGGAATTGGTTGGTGGCAAAGATCGAACAAAGAATTTCCCATTGGAGTTTCAAGTGGTTATCGCGGGCAGGTAGACTTACTCTGGTAAATTCTGTTCTTCAGGCTATTCCGGTTTTTTGGGCTGCTTTGACTTGGATCCCCAAAGGGATTCTCCATAAAATCAAACAGATATGTAGCAGGTTCCTGTGGTCAGGGTCAAAGGAGGACACTGTTCTCCCGTGGGTGGCCTGGGATAAAATTGCTAGACCAAAAGACTGGGGTGGATGGGGATTAAAAAGTCCCTTTGATTTCAGTAAATCTTTGGCAGCAAAATCAGGATGGCGAATTATAAATTCGAAGAATCTCTGGACTAGAGTTGTAAAGAGGAAATATATTGACCCTGTTCCTCTTGAAGACTGGATTAGGAGCCCAAACAAAAAAGGAAGGAATTGCTCTGTTATTTGGAAAGCCACTACAGAGGCCTTTAAAGTCATTGAACAAGGTTTGGCTTGGCGGGTTGGGAATGGTGAAAGTTTGAGGATTGGCAGGGATCCGTGGGTAGGGTGTAGCGAAGGGTTTGCTCTACCCCCTGATTTGCTTACTCATCTGGATGATAGAGGAATCAAAAGCCTAAATCAGATAGCAAATATGGAGCAGTCATCTATATGGGGGCAGTCTTGGAAAACTGAAGAAGATTTAGGCTTAGATCCCATATGGAGGAATGAATGGCAGCTTTTTCTTCAGGAGCTTAGAAGATCAAATGTCAGATTAAAGGACAGACCGGACTCCCTGGTTTGGGCCCATTCTGAGACAGGTTTATATTCTCCTAAGGCTGGGTATAATTTTCTGATGAAGAAAAAAGGATGGGACCCTCCTGTTTGGTGGGCAAAGCCTCTGTTCAAGCTGAAGTGTCCCAAAAAGGCTAGGATTTTCTTCTGGTGTGCTTTAAAAAATAAGATCCCTTCATGGGAGATTCTCCAATCTCGTTTTAAGCAGGGTCCTGGCAGATGCCCGTTATGTTTTGCTGATTCAGAATCCATTCCGCATCTGTTTCTCTCATGTCCTTTTACAAGGCAAGTCTGGTATGAAGCGGAAAAGCTCTTGAATGTCAAAGTAAGGTGGGAGGGGGAAGTTATGTCCAATGCCTGGGAATTTTGGTGGAACCATTTTCATGAGAAGAATCTGAGAAACCTTCCCCCCATTATTTGTTGGGGCATTTGGTTAGCCAGAAATCGAAGTATCTTTAGAGAAAAATCCACCCCAGCGGCAGCCATTGCAATCCAAAGCTCTGCCATTCTCGACAACATTCCTGAGCCGGAAGGTCCTTTAAAATCAGAACATCGGAGGGAGTTTCATATTAGAGATGGGATTCCGTGGGCTTTCTTTGATGGGGCAGCCCAAAATAACATCACAGGAGCAGGGATTATTATTCACATTAGCCCTTCTCACTCGCTTAAAGCCTCTGTGGGACTTGGGATAGGATCCAATAACTTTGCAGAACTCTCAGCCTTAAAATTACTCCTTTGCTGGCTCATTCACAAAAATATCCTTGCAGTTCAGATTTTTGGAGACTCGCTGAATGTTGTAAACTGGGTCATCGGGAAATATAGATGCCAGCATTATATGTTGATGCCATTATTAGAAGAAATACAAAATTTAAAGTTGCAGTTTAATGTTTTTTCCATTGATCACATTTACAGGGACAGAAATGAAGAGGCAGACAAGTTTTCTAAAGATGGTTTGCAGCAAGCAGTGGGCGCATGGAGAATAACAGAACAGTACCAGGACCAGATCCGTGTGTCGGATCTTCCCCCATACACTTAATGTGTTTTTTCCTTTATATATATATGCACTAGTTTTATCAGTGGCTTTATATGATACTGGTGGCATATGAAAACTGTGACTATCTCTGTTTTTCTGTTTTGCTCTGTTTTGATCGAGCGTGTAGTGATCTGTGTATATTGTCCTTGCTATGGGTTGTTTTCCTTTCGAAAGGAGACCCAGTTTCCTTGAGACTTTCTTGATTACAGTGTCCATGGTGTGGCTGTACAGGCCGGGTTCAGGAGTTTATAGAACTCTGTAGGTATGCTGCTGATTACACAGAGGAGTTTATGCTCCTTCTCATGCAGATTTTGCATAATGTTTACTCATATGCTTTGTAACTTTTTTATTCCTTATAAAAAAGTTCGATTTTTTTTCTTTGGAAAAAAAAAAACAACTTAATTTTCAAGGTTTTTGTACGTAAATTTTATATAAAGAAATCGTGTAAACATCAAAGAAATATAATATCACAACTATATAATGCAAGATTATTACAATACTATTTAAACTGTAGAATGCAAGATTATTACAATAATATTTAAATGCAGGACTATTATAATACTATTTAAATTATTTTCATTGTAGAAAACAACATGATCAACTTAAATGAAATTGAAATTATTAATAGACTATACTTTAAAATGAAAAATCATTATTAACTTGCTTTTTACTACCTCTATCTTAAAAATAACAGCTACAATACATATATTAATATCATAGGATGGTAATGCTAAATACATATGACTAATATCATACAATGCTAATGGTAAAACATATATTAATATCATACGATGCTAATGCTAAATATATGACTAATATCATATAATGCTAATGGTAAAACACAAGTAAATCCAATCTGACCAATTTTTAAAAACTACACACTATCAGTAATAACTCATATAACTAATATAGCTCAACACTAATGCTAAAACCTAAGTAATCAATCCAATATAGCCAATTTTTTGAAAATATTATATAATAAGATCAATAACCTCCCCTACCATACTTATAAATAAATCCCAAATCTAATAATTTCTTAAATGAAATGTCTCATATACAATTTGCAACAACACGCTCATCCAATCTGCATAAAGAGTATTTCAGAAATTACAAAACCTTTAAGAACCAAAATATAAAGTCAAACAAAATCATAATGTACGATTTAACATAGTTGCTATATAATATGCTCGCGGACGCTATGACTCTACGGACTTTGAATTTAGTGTACTGTAAATTATAGTTACCAAATACGTCCGTATCGGCGAAAAAAATACGAGAATTCGGGAATATGGAATTCGATTCGTACATCGTATAATTTGATAAAATTCAATTCGGTTCATGGTAGTTTTGTTTGGTTGAGGCAACATTTATGATTTATAATTTATTATATGCATTTGTTAATATTTGGGTCCAGAATAGTAAGTGTAATAATTTTTAAATAAATAATAGATGGCTCGGATATATTAGATAAGAAATGCAAAGGATGTGAAATTGCTGTTTGGAAATGGAAATTAGTAGAATGGAAATTAGTTGAGTAGAAAAAATTTCGATGTTTTCTGTACAACAACCTCTAGATGGTTGGGATATCTTAATAGGAAATAGAAAGGCTATGATATTGCAGTTTAGGAAATTAGTTGTGAAGCCAGAAAATTTCAATTTCAGTTTTATTTAGGAGTGCTTAAAAAGCTGAGATAACTAGGAAAGAATTTTAGTACTAATTTTGAAATTGAATTTTTTTATAAAAATAATTGAATTTTTAAATATTCAGAAATAAAAAATTGAACATGAACCTTGAAGTTAGTAAAACTTTTATAAAAAATTGGATTTTTTTAAATATATTTATATTAAGAGGAATTTAAAAAAGACAAGTTTTGAATATTTTTTTTTAAATTTGCATTAATTACAAAAGGATTTTATATAAAATTTGAAAATAAAGAGGGATGTAATTTTGAGTTTTGAATATTTAATTTTTCAGTAAATATTAAATACAAAGAAGATTTTAGATAAGATTTGAAAGTCGAGAAGGAAATTTTGAGTTTTGAAAAAAAGAAATTTTGGAGATAATAAACAGATTTAATTGTAGTTTTGATTTATAAATTATAGTTTTTAAATTATTTATATAGTTTAAAATTATTAAAAATTATTTAAATTTCAAACTGAATGACAAGCCACTATTGTTATATGAAATATATATATATATATATATATATATATATATATGTTTAAGATGTATATTTTTAAATTTTTGTTGAAGTTGAAAATTTTTAATCTTAATTTTTATCTTATCCTATCAAATTCGAATTTAAATTCAAATTCAAAGTTAATAATTATGATATAAATAATATTCAAAAATAAAATATGCTAACTCTATAATTATAATAATAATTGTTGAGGTATCACCCTACAATTTTAAGTGAGTTGAGTAATTCAACTGGATAAACAAAAGCAAAAGAAAAAATGTAAATTTGCTGCATATATATTCTGGAAAAGGTTTGTTGCTTGTTTGCCTTCGCTGGTCCAAGCACGCATGAATATAGAATAAGAGCCTTTGAAAATTTTGAAAACTTTATTGGTGACATGGGAAAGAGGAAAGTAACCTTGAAATAAGATTTTTCAAGTTTTTTTATTTAATTAGCACAATGATATTTAGCAAGATAAATATGGTTGATATACGTCGATAGGCGTATATCAAGCATATATATCAACCACATTTACCAATGTGATTAATATACGTTGATAGGTTTATATCAACCACATTAATATTTTTTATAGGTATTTAGGATTATTAATAACTATATAAATAACTATACAGAATTATTAATAACTACTCCAATATATTAACAACTAGATTATTTTTATATATTATTGTATAAATATTATATTAATATTATAATAATTATATAAAATCCTAATATATATTAATTAATAAGAATAGCTCATAATAATATTATATTATTTAAATAATCTAATAATATAAAATTATAAAAAAATTATTTACAATATATAATAATAAAATATTATATAATATAATATTAATATTTGATTGTAATATTATATTATTATTATATAATTATTATATATTATTATATAATATTAATATTTGATTGTAATATTATATTATTATTATAAAATTATTATAATATTAATATAATATTTATAGAGTAATATATAGAAATAATCTCGATGTTAATATTTATATATTTATTAATAATATTTGATTATAATATTTTAATAATATTATATTATTAATATATTGTTATAATAATATACAAATATAATTATTATTATAATAAAAATATAATCAATAAAAATATAATATATTATTATAATAAGAACAATAAAAACCAATTATTTATTATTTATGATAATTAATAATTATACAGACAATAACAACTATATTGTTATATAATTATATATTTATGATTATTATATTTATCTTTTTATAATAATACAAACACATAATAATATTTGGTATTATTAATTATTATTAATAATACTATTATTATTCTTAGGCTTTAATATTTTTAATATTTATCGTAGACTTTGTATAGATAGTGTTAATTATTATTAGTATTTAGGATTATTAATAATTATATAAATATTAACAATGAGATTATTTATATATATTACTGTATAAATATTATATTAATATTATAATAATTATATAAACTCCTAATATATATTAATTAATAATAAGAATAGCTCATAATAATATTAGATCATCATTATATTATTTAAAAGATCAAATAATATAAAATTAAAAAAAAAAAAAATAACAATTATATTGTAATATTATTATAATAAAAAAAATTATTATAATAATAATAATACTAATATTAATATTTGATTATAATATTATATTATTAATATATTATTTTAATAATATACAAATCTAAATATTATTATAATAATAATATATTCATTGTTTCATTCAAAATCGTTCGAAAAATATTTTGAAAAAAAAGATAAAGCAAGTATATCGGAAATGAAAATATAAAAGAAATGGAGAAATATATTAGATATTACAAAGGAAAACAAAGGAACAAGTCTTAAAACATTAACACTGGGGCCGATAATATATATGCCATATTCTATAATGACGGCGACTCTGAAACAATGTACACCGCTTATATTACGTATATATGACTCTGCTGATTGCGATATGGGTGAGCCGGATCCGAAATAATATATATAGTGTGTTTAAAAGTTTGGCGGCTCCACTGTATTGAAAGCCCTTTATATGCATGCATATGGGTTCCGCCGATCGCGATTTGCGATGATGGACCCGAAATGATATGTATTATTGTTTTATAACTGTGGCGTGTCCGTAAGACAACATATTTACGCTAACACCAGACCCGATAATATATATGCCATATTTATAATGATGGCGGATCCAAAACAATGCATACCGCTTATATTACGTGTATATGACTCCGTCGATTGCAATATGGGTAGGACGGACCCGAAATAATATATACAACGTGTTTAAAAGTTTGGCGGGTCTGCTGTATTGAAAGCCCTTTATATGCATGCATATGGGTTCTGTCGATCACGATTTGCGATGATGGACCCGCAACGATATGTATTATTGTTTTATAATTGTGGCAGGTCCATAAGACAACATATATATATATATATATATATATATATATATATATATATATATATATATGAAAGTGTCAATTGTGATGAGTGATTGGGTTCCGGACCCGATAGATCATACACTATATTTTATATGACTCAACACGTCCATCTTATTGCACATTCCAAAGACTTTTATGTATATTCATATGTATTGTGGTTTACGCTCTTTTATATGAATTTCCGTTATAAAGGATTATAATAAAAAGGTAGGACTTAAAGCATATATGTATTATATTTTAAAGCCCCGACGGGTCCGCAATCATCATCATCATATATATATATATATATATATATATATATATATATATATATATATATATATATATGACATGCCGATTGGGGGCCAGAACCGATAGAGATATATATTATGTTATATAAATCTGGTGGGTCCATAAGGCGTGCAAAGGGACTAATATTATAAACCCAACATTTGTAAACCCTAATATAAATATTAGAAAGACTAAAATAAACATATTTTATTTTCATGGTGAGAGAATCATTGTCAAGATGCGACCTTCAACCATGGTTCACCATTGTTGTCTATGATTGACAATGGTTGACCATGATTGATATTATAAACCTAAGGGAATAATAAATCCAAGGGATTGATATTATAAACCTAAAGGACTAATAAACAAAGCAAAAATACTAAAACACCAAGGGTTTATGAACCCAAGGAAATAATATTAAACCCATGGGACTAATATTATAAACCCAACATTGTTAAACCCAAATATAAACACTGCAAACACTAAAACAAACATGGTTTATTTTCATGGTGATTCAATCCTTGTCAAAATGCGACATTCAACCAAGGGGCTAATATTATGAAACCAACATTGGTAAACCCAAATATAAATACTACAAACACTAAAATAAACATGGTTTATTTTGATGGTGAGATAATTCTTGTCACAATGCGACATTCAACCATGATTGACCACGTTTGGCTATGATTGACAATGGTTTACAATGATTGATATTATAAACCAAACACAATAATGAATCCAAGGGATTGATATTATAAACCCAAATGAACAATAAACGCAAGGGATTAATACTAAAACCCCAATGAACAATAAACCCAAGGGATTAATACTAAAACCCCAATGAATAATAAACCCAAGAGATTAATACTAAAAGCTCAAGTGATTATGAACCCAATGGAATAACATTAAACCGAAGGGCCTAATACTGTAGACCCAACAACATTGAAGCATGGGACTAATATTATAAACCCAACATGGGTAAACCCAAATATAAATACTACAAACACTAAAATAAACATGGTTTATTTTGATGCTGAGACAGTTCTTGTCACAATGTGACATTCAACCATGATTGACCATGTTTGGCTATGATTGCCGATGGTTTGCAATGATTGATATTATAAACCAAACGGAATAATGAACCCAATGGATTGATATTATGAACCCAAATGAACAATATTCCCAAGGGATTAATACTAAAAACCCAATGAACAATAAACCCAAAGGATTAATACTAAAACCCCATTGAACAATAAACCCAAGGGATTGATATAATAAACCCAAAGGAATAATAAACCCAAGGGATTATTATTTATTTTCATGGTGAGACAATTGTTGTCACAATGTGACATTGAACCATGGTTGGCTATGATTGACAATGGTTTACCATGATCAATATTATAAACTAAAGGGAATAATAAACCCAAGGGATTGATATTATAAACCTAAAGGAATAATAAACAAAGGGATCAATACTAAAACCCCAAGGGTCTATGAACCCAAGGAAATAATATTAAACCCATGGGACTAATATTATAAACCCAACATTCTTAAACCCAAATATAAACACTACAATCACTAAAATAAACATGTTATATTTTCATGGTGAGTCAACATATGTCAAAATCAAACATTCATCCAAGGGTCTAATATTATAAAAGCAACATTGGCAAACCCAAATATAAATACTACAAACTCTAAAATAAACATGGTTTATTTCAATGGTGAGACAATTCTTGTCACAATGCGACATTCAACCATGATTGACCATGTTTGGCTATGATTGACAATGGTTTACAATGATTGATATTATAAACCAAACACAATAATGAACCCAAGGGATTGATATTATAAACCCAAATGAACAATAAACCCAAGGGATTAATACTAAAACCCCAATGAACAATAAACCCAAGGGATTAATACCAAAAGCCCAAGGGATTATGAACCCAATGGAATGATATTAAACTGAAGGGCCTAATACTATCGAACCTACAAAATTGAAGCATGGGACTAATATTATAAACCAACATTGGTAAACCCAAATATAAGTGCTACAAACACTAAAATAAACATGGTTTATTTTGATGGTGAGACAATTCTTGTTACAATGCAACATAAAACCATGATTGACCATGTTGTGCTATGATTGACAATGGTTTACAATGATTGATATTATAAACCAAATGCAATAATTAACCCAAGGGATTGATATTATAAACCCAAATTAACAATAAACCCAAGGATTAAGACTAAAATCCCAATGAACAATAAACCCATTGGATTAATACTAAAAGACAAAGGGATTATGAACCCAATGCAATAATATTAAACCGATGGGCCTAATACTATAGACCCAACAACATTGAAGCATGAGACTAATATTATAAACCCAACATTGGTAAACCCAAATATAAATACTACAAACACTAAAATAAACATGATTTATTTTGATGTTGAGACAATTCTTGTCACAATGCGACATAAACCCATGATTGACCATGTTTGGCTATGATTGACAATGGTTTAAAATGATTGATATTATAAACCAAACGCAATAATGAACCCAAGGGATTGATATTATAAACCCAAATGAACAATAAACCCAAGGGATTAATACTAAAACCCCAACGAACAACAAACTTAAGGGATTAATACTAAAAGCCCAAGGGATTATAATCCCAAGGAGATAATAAACCCAAGGTATTGATATAATAAACCCAAAGGAATAATAAGCCCAATGGATTATTATTTATTTTCATGGTGAGACAATCGTTGTCACAATGTGACATTGAACCATGGTTGGCTATGATTGACAATGGTTTACCATGATTGATATTATAAACCAAAGGGAATAATAAACCCAAGGGATTGATATTATAAACGTAAAGGAATAATAAACAAAGGGATCAATACTAAAATCCCAAGGGTTTATGAACCCAATGAAATAATATTAAACCCATGGGACTAATATTATAAACCCAACATTGTTAAACCCAAATATAAACACTACAAACACTAAAATAGACATGGTTTATTTTCATGGTGAGTCAATATGTGTCAAAATGCGACATTCAACCAAATGACTAATATTATAAAACCAACATTGGTAAAGCCAAATATAAATACTACAAACATTAAAATAAAAATGGTTTATTTTGATGGTGAGACAATTCTTGTCACAATGCGACATTCAACCATGATTGACCATGTTTGGCTATGATTGACAATGGTTTACAATGATTGATATTATAAACCAAATGCAATAATGAACCTAAGGGATTGATATTATAACCCCAAATGAACAATAAACCCAAGGGATTAACACTAAAAACCCAATGAAGAATAAACCCAAGGGATTAATACTAAAAGCCCAAGGGATTATGAGCCCAATGGAATAATATTAAACCGAAGGACCTAATACTATAGACCCAACAAATTAAAGCATGGGACTAATATTATAAACCCAACATTGGTAAACCCAAATATAAGTGCTACAAACACTAAAATAAACATGGTTTATTTTGATGGTGAGACAATTCTTGTCACAATGCAACATAAAACCATGATTGACCATGTTTGGCTATGATTGAAAATGGTTTACAATGATTGATATTATAAACCAAATGCAATAATTAACCCAAGGGATTGATATTATAAACCCAAATTAACAATAAACCCAAGGGATTAAAACTAAAACCCCAATGAACAATAAACCCAAGGGATTAATACTAAAAGCCCAAGGGATTATGAACCCAATGGAATAATATTAAATGGAAGGGCCTAATACTATAGACCCAACAACATTGAAGCATGGGACTAATATTATAAACCCAACATTGTTAAACCCAAATATAAATACTACAAACACGAAAATAAACATGATTTATTTTGATGTTGAGACAATTCTTGTCACAATGCGACATAAACTCATGATTGACCATGTTTGGCTATGATTGACAATGGTTTACAATGATCAATATTATAAACCAAACGTGATAATGAACCCAAGGGATTGATATTATAAACCAAAATGAACAATAAACCCAAGGGATTAATGCTAAAAACCGAATGAACAAAAAACTTAAGGGATTAATACTAAAAGCCCAAGGGATTATAATCCCAAGGAAATAATAAACCCAAGGTATTGATATAATAAACCCAAAGGAATAATAATCCCAATGGATTATTATTTATTTTCATGGTGAGACAATCGTTGTCACAATGTGACATTGAATCATGGTTGGCTATGATTGACAATGGTTTACCATGATCGATAGTATAAACCAAAGGGAATAATAAACCCAAGGGATTGATATTATAAACGTAAAGGAATAATAAACAAAGGGATCAATACTAAAACCCCAAGGGTTTATGAACCCAATGAAATAATATTAAACCCATGGGACAATATTATAAAGCCAAAATTGTTAAACCCAAATATAAACACTACAAACACTAAAATAAACATGGTTTATTTCATGGTGAGTCAATATGTGTCAAAATGTGACATTCAACCAAACGACTAATATTATAAAACCAACATTGGTAAACCCAAATATAAATACTACAAACATTAAAATAAACATGGTTTATTTTGATGGTGAGACAATTCTTGTCACAATGCGACATTCAACCATGATTGACCATGTTTGGCTATGATTGATATTATAAACCAAATGCAATAATGAACCTAAGGGATTGATATTATAAACCCAAATGAACAATAAACCCAAGGGATTAACACTAAAAACCCAATGAAGAATAAACCCAAGTGATTAATACTGAAAGCCCAAGGGATTATGAACCCAATCGAATAATATTAAACCGAAGGACCTAATACTATAGACCCAACAACATTGAAGCATGGGACTAATATTATAAACCCAACATTGGTAAACCCAAATATAATTACTACAAACACTAGGTTAAAAATGGTTTATTTTGATGGTGAGACAATTCTTGTCACAATGCGACATTTAACCATGATTGACCATGTTTGGTTATGATTGGAAATGGTTTTCAATGATTGATATTATAAACCAAATGGAATAATGAACCCAAGGGATTGATATTATAAACCCAAATGAACAATAAACCCAAGGGATTAATACTAAAACCCCAATGAACAATAAACCCAAGGGATTAATACTAAGAGCCCAAGGGATTATGAACCCAATGGAATAATATTAAACCAAAGGGCCTGATACTATAAACCAAACAATGGTAAACCCAAATGTAAATACTACAACCATCAAAATAAACATGATTTAGTTTTATGGTGAGACAATCATTGTCAGAATGCGAGAATCATCCATGGTTTACCATGATCGATATTATAAACCTAAGGGAATAATAAACCCTTCGGATTAATATGAGAAACCCAAGGGAATAATAAAATGAAGCGATTAATACTAAGACCCCAAGGGATTATGAACCAATGGGAATAATATTAAATCCAAGGGACTAATATTATAAATATTAAAATAAACATGATCGACCATCATTGGTTTACATATTGAGACAATTCCTGACACAATTCCATGTTGGGCCATGGTCGACATTATAATAAACCATGTTTGACTTGGTAATAATAAACCTAAGTGATTGATATTATAAACCCATGGGATTAATAGTAAAACCCCAAGCAATTATCAACCTAAGCCAATATTATTAAACAAAAGGGACTAATAATATAAGCCAAGGGAATAATGAACCCAAGGGATTGATATAATACACCAAAACATATAATAAACCCAAGGGATTAACAATACAACCTCAAGGGATTATAAACCAAAGGAATTATTAATATTAAAAAGTTGAAGAACGAAGAAAACCAATAATATCATATTATAAACCATTGGGAATTAATAAACCTAAGGGAAAAATATTTGAACCTGTTGTGCTATAAAACAACCCTCCCCGTTTCAAAATTTTTATATAAAAATTTTAACAAGAAATGGGTCCCTTTTTTAATAAACTTAGCTAAAATAAATAGTTCTAAATAATAAGTCTTTTTGCTTTTAGGATAACTTCAATAACAATCACATTTTGTAAAAAAACCATATGATACATGAAAATCCTTATGATGAGGTATGATCCAATATAAACGTGAAACAAAACCTTGTCATAAGATAAACTATAAATGAAACATATTGCATCGCACACACCCTTTGGCTAAAATATGGACTTAACGTTTCCTTTGGCATTCCCCGATGCGGTAACACAATCAAAAAGTGCATATCGCAAATTTCTTAAGGAAACATTCCATGGGGTCATACAACTCTGTCGATGCGAAAAGGTGATCACAATCGTGCATCGGTAAGGTCTCGAAACACATAACGAATTCCCATTTGAGATCTGTCGATGCAATTTCATCATCATAAATAAAGGTGCACTTTTCAATAAAGTGGAAATAGTACGGTTAAACGAATGCTTGCGGGCTTTAAGAGCATAAATTATTAGTAAATGAGAAATAAACGATTTATTGATTTCTTAAAGATTATCCCACCTCCCTATGACAACTCACTCTTTATCGCAATCGGAGCTATACGAAGGAAACTACTAAAGCATAAAGTTGGGCCTCTCGATCTGCGATATGTGATTATTCCTAATCATTGATTGGGAAAGTAATGATATTTACTTTAAAGAACCGTTACTAATATGTGCGATGTGACACATCATTATGGAATTTAATGATCACAATTGGTAGCTTCCGAAATCATTAATAAAGTAGTTATGGTTGAATCCTTCGAGGATTTCATCCGTGGTAACATAATATATCAAATTCATACCACTTATTCTGCTTAATTGTTATTAATCTTGTGTATTGTGCATTATGATTCTTGGAACAAATTTTCTCCTCTGTTATGGTCATCTATTTCTTTTGCAGAGTAAGTTTGAATTCATCAATTCAACAGAAATGTCGAAGAAATCAAAGAAAGCAAAGATTCCAGTCTTCACCAAAGAGGAACTAGTAAAGAAGGTCTTGATAGGTGATACTACCTCCACCGACCTGGGTAAAGCTTCATGGGAAAGCATATATAATTTATTGGAAGCTCAAGATCCAGAAGTAATTGAAGAAGAAAAGGCAACAATTGATTCCACTGACAAATCAGAGAATACTCTCAAGGATTTGGCCTACTCTTTTCTCCACAGAATAATTGCCCACGCTAGAATATTACCCTATAGTGACTTAGTTAGATGGGTAAT
Source organism: Pinus tabuliformis (assembly GCA_031772625.1). Classification (NCBI taxonomy): domain Eukaryota; kingdom Viridiplantae; phylum Streptophyta; class Pinopsida; order Pinales; family Pinaceae; genus Pinus; species Pinus tabuliformis. The sequence continues at coordinate 873,497,267 of CM062819.1, forward strand.
CGAGAGCATCAACATAACAGACAGAGCATTTTTTACTGCTGATAGAAGGATGTTCAGGTCGTTCAAAGCAAAAGATATCAAAAAGATGTACCATTTGGTGGAACCGGAGAAGAATTACAACAAGGCATTTATTGAAGCCTTTGCCAAACAAAATGATGTGGAATCGGATCCTATCAGGTAGTGGAGGCATTACCCAAACAAACACAAGCATGAATAATCGGGTATGCATTCCGTTGACTCCTTAGCATCTCCTTACTGCTATGATGGTGCTATGATATATAGACTCTTTGGAGTCTCCTATTTCGCTAGGTTTTCAATTGAAATGGTTCCTTTAATGGAGGCAATAGTCAACTAGTATATCATGGATTGGGCAACCATTTTTTCTGATAAAATGGCCAACCATCTCCTTGATTATATAAGAAACAAGTTCATGACTACCCGGGTAATACCCCAGTTTTATATGAGTGCGTACATTATGGACACTATCTGTTTCAATTCTGATTACCCCATTCTAGGTTGGAAATGGAATCCACAAGACCCAACCCCCATTCACATCTATCATAAGGAATTGTGGAAAACCCATTATAAAAACCATGTTTATAGAATCTATCATGGTTTTGTCTTGCCTGTTCATTATGATATATTCAATAAACCTGCTCCTCAGATATCTGATGAAGCCAGTGTCGAATTAACATCAATTGGTAATTGGTTTGGCGAAGAAAAGTTCACCTACATTAGACTTTTTGGGAGCATTGCTGCTCCACATGTTCTTCCCTTATACATTCCCGATAAACTATTTTCCAGGGAAATAGCTTATCAAATCACAAAAGAAGGGATGTCCAGAACCCTAAAGGAGTCCAAAAATCAAATGTGGCCCTCATTTCCCCTCCCATGTGGTACTTTCACACTACATGACTTCAAACATGCAAAGAAATAAGCATAGAAAATAAAAGCGCTAAAGTTAGAAATCATTCCAAAGAGGCAATATGATCCAAAAGCAATAGTTTATAACTTCACCTCTCATGTCAAAATTTCCAAGTTTGAACATGAGAAAGATGATTATGATGATTTGTTCACCTCAGCTGAGTTATTTTCTCAAGTAAAACAACTTGCAAAAATCAATTGGGAGTAGAGGGAGTAGAAGCATTTCTAAACTTCAAAACAACGAGGTTGCAAACTCTACCGATGGACTTATTAAATACCACCCCTATGCTGCAACATGAAGGCCAAAGTGAAGGAAAAACTACCCAGAATATTCCTAAAAGGTAGAAGAGCCCTGAAAGGCAAAAGACAAAGCGAAAGGACTCCCAAAACCTCACTACACCAAAACTACCCACAACACAATAATCTGAGGTTATTAGTGTTCCATATCGAAGGGAAAAGTGACTTACCTAAAATGCAGTAGGATATAGAAATCATTCCCAAAAATCCCACAGAAGGGATTGTACTAAAAATAGAAGAAATACCACCCCTTGATATATTCTACAGTCCAAAGCACATGGTTGTAGTTAAAATATAGAGGAGAAAGAGGAAAATCGATTAAGGACCTCTTTAAACTCCTCAGGACGAAATGATGAATGTGGTATGGAATTCAGAAGTCAATCCTTCCGAGGATTTGACTAAATTATCTTAGTATGCAAGGGATTATACAGCAGCAACAATGGAAAAAGCCTCAGAGATCAGTCAAATAATCATGGATAAAGATCAAAGGATCACTCAACTTGAGATACAATCAGCAGAAGAATAGCAAAAGATTAATCAACTAGAGCAGCAGCTAGCAGAACAAAGGCAACAAAATGAGAAACTCAAAGAATAGTTGAATATGGAGAAATAGGAAATTGATAAGCAGGCTCTCCAGAAACAACAAAAGTTGTTTCAAGAACTAAACAACCTTTAGATAGCAATTGAGCAAGAAAAGAAGGCCAAGGATGATCAAATTTCCCAACTACAATTACAAATAGAAAAGTACAAGGGTTATCCACAGGTTATTGAATTCAAAAAAGAATCCTTGGAGATAACCAAAGCCTTTTCCCGGTAGTTGAACATCCTTTCCCATAATATATCATTGGCCAACCCCTTGTGCGACATCTCAGCGTCATTGATTGAGAACGCAGTTGATAGAAGATTGGAATTGGAGAAAGCAGATGAAAAAATAACAAACTTTCTCTCTTGGCAAAATTTAGAGGAAGGAATGGCTACAAATCTGCCAAAAATACAAGAATCGCACAAGGAAATCCTATTTTCAGAATGGGAATCTCAACTAATGAAAGCCGAAAGAGCAAATTCTAGAGCCAGAGCTACAATGAATGGTTTAATCGAATTAGTAAATAATAGTTTACATATGTCTAATTTTATTTCTGATTGCTCTCCAGGTAAACTAACAAAACCAAAGGCACTGGAACATCAATGGAGACAGGAGTTGGCAAGCAGAGAAAAACAGATCGGAGAAGTTCAAAAATTGACATGGGATGAATTTTGGTTTTTTCTAGTCAAGCCTCATATCTAGCACATGGCCATGAAATACCTATCTGACACGGTCAACTGCATGGTTCCCGATCTCTCCGATGCCACCTATACAACCCAGCTACATTCTAGGATGAGTCAGCCTCCATAAATCCAGCCAATGCTAGCAATCTGTGAGCTGCAAACACAAGAGAAGAAGCTTATTCAATGAATTAGTTCAACCACCATCGCACTGCTAATTTTATACCAAATTCCAGATTTTCATGTCACAGTTTGAACAGCTTATAGCAATTTTTTTTATAGTAGATTTTATTTTTATTATTTAATACCTTTTCATGTATTTAGAAAGGGTCCTCGATTTGTATAAAATTTTGACTTGGGAAGTTGCACTATTGTACTTCCAAATACTTTTTTTTTATCAAAAAGTGCATCAAGGTTTCACATTTTTATCAAGAAGCTTTTTCAAGACTTGTAGTTTTGCATCTTCTGGAGGTTTTCTCAAATAGCAAAGTGGAATTGAAGTGTTGTTTGCACCGGAAGGATTCAAATGCATGCAGTACTTCTATCACTATTTCTGTCTTATTTCCTTAAGTGAATGAACACTTCTTTAAAAATTGCTATTGTTGACATATGTATCTCTTCTCAAATAATTCTTTATCATATCATTTCTGAAGATTGATAGTTGTTATATTTCAAAGGATATATGTTAGTGATATATATATTTTGATGAATGCGATAATGTTTTTATAATTATTTGTTTAATTTCTTAAATAAAGTAACCATTATATGAATGCATCTTTCTATTTGATAAGTAAGCCATCTATATGATTATTTGTCTTTTAGGAATAATAAAAGATTGCATTGTTTATAAATTACCTAGCTTATATAAGAATATTTATATATTTTTGAATTGTAGGATAAATACATTGTCATAGATCCATTCCACATGCTTCAAATTTGTGAAGCGAATCTCATGTTCTTGAAAATGAAGTAAATGTTACTCTGTTGTTTAAGATGCTTGTGGCAATATTAATATTTCCTATAGAATAGTTAGAATAGATTAGTTCGATTGTGATCTAAACCAAAACCAATATAAGAACCACATTGCAAATGAAGAAGCTTTTTCAAGACTTGCACTTTTGCATCTTCTGGAGGTTTTCTCAAACAGGAAAGTGGAATCGAAGTGTTGTTCACATCGGAAGGATTCAAATGCATGTGGTACTTCTATCACTGTTTTTGTCTTATTTCCTTATGTGAATGAACACTTCTTTAAAAATTCCTATTGTTGATATATGTATTTTTTCTCAAATAATTCCTTATCATATCATTTCTGAAGATTCAGAATTGTTATACTTCAAATGATATATGTCAACGATATATATATTTTGATGAATGCGATAATGTTTTTATAATTACTTTTTTTAATTTATTAAACAAAGCAATCATTATATGAATTCATCTTTCTATTTGATAAGTAAGCCATCTATATGATTATTTTTCTTTTAGGAATAATCAAAGATTGCATTGTTTATAAATTACCCGGCTTAGATAAGAATATTTATATCATTGCAACCATAGAAAGAACATTGAGTCTTAACATATATTTTTTGTTTTGTCTACATCAAATAATCCACTACAAAATTGAAGTTCAAAACTATAAAGAAGGCTACAATGTTATTAGTTGTATTTCATAGTGATATGAACTTCAATTGCTCCTCTTCCTTCTTACTAATTGTAACATATGCACTATCTTTCATCTTGGCATAACGTTGGAAAGAAAAAGGCGGTGCAATCCGTAAACCATCTATTGATTTCACTCTTGATATGGCTGTGAAGGTAAGGCCTTGCCACTCTTTATTCCCGATATCATATGACGCTCGTTCCAAATTCAACCCCTGTGACTTGTGGATTGTAAGAGCCCATGCCATCTTCAAAGGAATTTGTTTTTGATTTCCTCTTATCACTGGGGTGATAGGGGCAATGTTTGGATTGCTTGCATCAAATGGAACACCAACATACTTATCAAAAACAACAGTTGTGAACATTGGAAGTTGATGTGGCTTAGAGGTAGGCGGATAGAATATATCCTTAACAAAACCAAGTACACCATTCACCAAGCCAGCTTCAACCCATAAATTACGTGTCAACATAACACACTGACCACGACACAACAAAACTTCATGGTCCAATTGATCATCATCAACACCACCGATTTCTGAACACCTTGAATATTCAATGACACATTGCGCAATTGGAGAATTTAATGATTTTAACATATGCCTATTATGCAAGGACACCAAATCATTTGTTGGAAACATGTGAACTGTTACATTAAATAAATCTCTTTCTGTAGGATGTAACCTCATATCAGCCCGAGACATAAGAAAGTCCTAATATTCAAGAACAAGTTCTACATTTCTTATGTTATTGAGGACTCTATGAAAATAAGATTGTTTCTCATTATTTCCTTGTTGGTGAAAGATTTTGTCAAGAGTAACAAGAATGTTGAATTTGTTCCAAAAGACTTTCCCTACTGTATTAGCTGCATACAAAGGCTTATCTCTAATAGGAGGCAATTGGCCAAGGTCACCCACAAGGATGATGGATCTCCCACCGAAAGAAGAATTATTTTTCTCTGGAAATGCTTCTCCTAACCGAGCATCTATTTGCATAAATAACCTTGATCCCAGAAAGATCATTTCATCAATCAATATATATCTAAATGTCGCATTTCTTCTTGGAATACTACAAGTGACTTCCCCTGTAGTGGCTGCATATCTTTAATTGGGATTTTTAGAGCTGAGTATATTGTTTTTGCATGTATATTAAAATTAGCTATTCCTATTGGCGCAAGAAGAAGCAAAGGGATTTTTCCATCACTTGACGAATTAGAAGGATCTCCAAAAATAAAATGGATAAGGAAAGACTTCCCAATGCCCATAGTGCCCTGAATAATCATAAGAAGAGCTTCACGAATTTCATATTCAGCAAATTGCCTTAAAACAATCTCAAAATCAAGTCGTTGTTTTTCCGACAAAGAATATGGAGATGCAAATGCTCTGTTTGAAAGGTCAATAATATCACCTGCTGATTTTTCCTTCCTTATAAAATTAGTAGCTTCTTCTACAACATCATCAAAAATAGTTGTAATTTCCTAGTCAAAGGATATATCAAAGTCCCTTCGACCAAGGGTGTGAAGATCAGAAACATTCACATCGTTTGGTGGAACCAAACGAAAGAAAATTTTCCATTCTTGAAAATCATCTTCAACATTCATTTTGTGGTTAGAAAAATCACCGTGTTCTTCATTTTCAACATTGTCTACAGTCGATGGGTGTTGATCAACATGCCATGCTCGATATTGAAAATTCCTCCAACTTTGAATAATAACGTCAGCTGTAAGGCCAATTTCTATAGAAATGTCATGGAATGGCTTGTACAATAGAAATTATAACCAGCAAAAGGTTTCAAATTCCTCTGAAGCCTCATCAGGAATAGAATAAAACTGTGGCCAAACCCAAACAACAGCATGAACATCTCTAGGCTTCCATCGATCTTGTTTATGCTTGCTATCAAATGTCCAAGATCTTGTTGTTTCTATCAAAGATAGATGTTCAAGGAAAAAAGGTCTCTTCTGATAATGTTGAACGAAGGTATTCTCAGATGAACATTGCAAGCCATCCCTTGATATATTCTTAAAAACCTTTCTTCCAACATTTAAGGAAATAAATTTCCAACTACAAACAACAAGAGGCAGCTTAAGCAACATATGGCATGTTTCTTGTGCTCTAATGTCACCGTCAACAATCATTTCTACAAGAAACTTTCTATATGCTCATAAAGCACCATCCTCAAGGCCAATAGAATTTGAAATTCTAGTTAACATATGACGATAACTTTCAGACCTTTTTTCTGCTTTCGATGCATACTTAGCAATGTATTTCAACACATTATAGCGAGAAAGCACTGGTTGGAAATCAACATTTGCACACCACATTGTTAGAAGGTCAATGTTATGTACATTAAGCTTGTCAACATTTCTTGCTGGCTCATATTTTTTTCTTCCTTGATCATCTATGAGCAATCTTGATTCACCAGAAAGATCCCATGGAGCATTGTACCGACATGCTATAATAGCACCCTTTTTGCGTAAACAAGAATCCACAATACACTTTGTGTGCCTTTGGACATGGTTTAACAATTCTTCGTAATCATTATGAGGATTACAAGAAAAAAGCTGACCAGTATTCAACAGGCAAGGGTCACCATTAAGGCTTCGTGGAACCATTATGTTGTGACGATGTATGTCATGTGGATTCCATGCAGTTACATATTTGTCGAAGAACATCTTTGCAAATTGTACATCAGAATTATTTGACCAATCAAGTATTTCCATGCCAAGAGCACCTTCTAACCATAGGAAACCATGGATATGCGCTGAACCTCTATGTTGCCACTCATATCTGAAATAAATGAACATATAGCTACTACAAACAATATAAATAAAATCACAATAAAAGTTAAAAAAGTATAGAAAAAAATTCAACACAAACCTGTACCAAAAGTCTTTAGCTTTAAGATATTTTTGGATAACCTCCTCTCGAAAAATATTGAATTTGTGGTGCATAAATGTTGCAACAATATGAGGGTACTGGATAACATTCTCAATTTTCATACGATGCTCATTTGAAGAATGAGAATGTGAATGTATGGGCATGAGGTTATGCAACTCTGGCCACTTTGTGTCAGCTACACTCAAAGTAAAAAATAAAGATGGACATCCTAACAGAGTAATCATGTTCGTCAATTCATATCGACACTTAGTCCAGTATGCCCTTGTACCTCTCAAACAAGAACCAAACCACATAAAATGCTCAGCCAACTTATTATTTGGTAAATCAAATAGCTGGTGACACAACTCCTCGACTGTTGTAGGTGAGTTATCATGTAAATTTTTCTTTACAAAAACTGCAGCACTTGCTTGGCTATGATGCTGCATTATCATGTTTAATAGGTAATATTGAAACCGAGGATGGCTTCCAAATATCTGATCATGGTACCTAATAAGACGCAATGCATACTAATGAACTTCAACACTACAAATATGTGGTTGCAACCAATCATCATCACCAGTGGGGAACAATGTTGTGAATTCCATATTGAACAACCCCTCTGTATTATATTCATTCAATGGAGAGGCTCCAATAGTGGGCCAATCCATGTCTTGAACATATGAAGAATGAACATTATCAAGAAATGCTCTAATTTCTTCCACTTCCCTGCGTTCACTTGGTAGCCGATCAACAAAGGAAGAAGGATGAGAGGAAAAAGGCTCACCATGAAACTCTTCATTATTAGTTTCATTGATCTTAGATTCTTCAATATGACAATCAAAAGATTTAAGCCTAGAGGAGACATTTGTTGATCCTTAGATTAGAGCATTCACTAAATCATAATCAATTACAACATCTCGATAGTATTGATCACGTTGGATTTTGAAAAGAAATGAATCCATCACTCGAGATCTTTTGACATAACATTCATAATATTTAGACTCAGCGCCATGTCTCCTCACAATTAGAAAGTTAATATCTTCAACACGTCAGGGAAGCCTTTGTACAATTGTAAAAATATGTTGAGGAAAGCTAATTGTACGACCCTTATACTTATATTGCCCACCTCGAGCATGTGTTACTTGCAAAATGGGATTCACACGTGATATTAGCATTTCTTCAACTTGAGTAAGAACTCTTAAAATATGAGGTTTCTCACGAGGATCCATGTTATTATACTGATAAAAATGATGGGCTCCTCTTTCACTCTTACATCATCTGCAAACAGGTCCTTCAGAATGTCTCACAACAAGGATTCCGGGATATGATTCTTGGCAAATGTGGCACATCTGGACAATTGACAAGCTATCTATCTTTCCTCGAAACCTTTTATGCACTGCAATCATGTTTTCATCAAAATGAATATGATATCTACTTGTCAAACCATGTTGAAAACCATTTTGATGAGTAAAATCTCTTCTAGCATTTACTTCATCTTCACGAACATGAGATTCCCTTCACAAATTTGAAGCACCTAGAATGCATCTATGAGAATGTATTTCCAAATTTATGGTGTGCATTTCACAAATATAAGAGGATGTAAAGGTGTCTTTGTCCTAAAAGACTTTAGAATTTAATTTGCAACTAATTATAAATGAACAAAATTAAAAAGAATCAAATGCATTGAATATTTACATTTTTGTCTTCACGTGGATGAGGGTTATGAGATGGTTGCTCCTGGATTCTAAGAATGATCAACAGAACATTTTTGCATGTAGTTTCTTTACCTCTATTCAAAGGAGTTGTTTCCTGATTCAAAAAAATAAAATACCTTATAAAACTAAATGTCCAAAAAACAAAGATTCAAAAATTAAAAATAAATCAAATACATCTACAATAGTTTTACCATTTTGATCATTTGGATTCCAATTGGCCAACCTAATGAGATGACATCATGGTTTCTCCATGAAATGTTAAAAAACACAATTTCAAGGCAACTGTAAATGAGAAAATGAGAAAAATAACAAAGCCACTCAACATTTACATTTGTTTAGCGATGTGGATGAACGCTATGAGATAGTTCCTCTTCACTCCTAACATCAATAGATGTAACATCTACAAAGTTAATTTCTATACCTCTATTGGAATGACTTATGTCTTATTCAAAGAAAATAAAAGATGCCATAAAATCCATTGTCCAAGAAATTAAAAATTTTAAAAATGAAAAGCAAATCAAAAACACTGAAAATTTACGTTAGTCTGGAATGTAGCTGAACAACCACTATTGCAGCGAAAATCAAAATATAATTGTGTTACCTCCATTGTGCCACACGAAATGGTATTAGGGATGATTGTTCTCTTGGTGGGACCACATTACTTTGAGAAGCAAGATTTGAAGGTCTTTTGTTTCGAGCAACTGAATCCAAATTATCAAACAAATGGCCAAGTAAACTATCATTCAAATCATCACACAAAATGTCATCATTACCTCGACCATGGCTTATTTGCAACCTTTGGCCATCAGAACATGCAATTGGACACATGGAAGGGTTAGGGTGGAGATTTGCATGCACAATATCGATATGGCATTCTTCCCGATTGCAAGATGTTTCCCCAATGTTATGAACATTTTCAGAAGAGCATCGAACAACAAGACTATGCTGAGGAGGAGCATATCCTGATAATGAACTATCAACATGAAATGCTCTTTCCATTTAATCGTCGATACTAGGATACTTAAAAGGAAGTATAGAATCATTTTGAAGAGTGGATTCACTCGTTTTTCTCTTATATGCAGCTCTCCTATCCTCATTTATCGCATCCTTATTTTGTTGATACCACAAACAACGACTTTCATTAGACCTCTCACGTGATTGTGATGACAAAGTTCTTTTTCTTGCACGCATGATTGTGCCTTTAGATGACATTCCTACAATGAATAATAATTATTCATTATGCAATCATAAACATTGAACATAAAAAGTGTATATCTTATTTTTTTCCAACCATATAAACTTATGAAAATGTATAAGGCTTTTTCCAAATGCCTAAAAACAAAAACAAAAAATTTCAAAATGGAAAAAAAAACAAACGAATATTCCAAATGGCTCAAACAAAAAAAGAAGTCTAAATTTCCATGTATCATATTATAATCAAAATGGAACCCATACTATTGCGACATGAGAATCTAAAAATTTGGAACTATATATACTATCAAAATATAAATATAAATATTAAAATGAACATAAACATATAAAACTGTTTGAGAATCAATGACAAAAACCATTACAAATATAGTGTATAACATAAATCGTAGAGATTATAATTATACAAACAAAGAAAAAAGCATAACATCGAGAAACATCTACATGTAAATAAGAAAACTTTAGCGGAAAAAATATTAAATATTTTACATCACAAAGATCGATGCAAACATAATTTAAATTATTAACATAAAGACACATAGTATGTATAGAGGCAAAAATGGAAATATTTTCCACAACCACAAAGATTATATAAAATGGAAATATTTATAAGAATTCCTAACAATACTAATATCCTAAGAATCCATCACCATATCCAATGGTGGAATCTCATCAAGAGAATCCGTACGGGCAGCAATTACAAAAACATCTCCATAATCAGATCATTGCATTCCTCTTGTGTTGGGTACCAAAACTAAGACATCTGCTCATTAGTTGAATTATCAATATCTATTTGAAAACAGATGCGAGTTACCATGTCATGCAATAGGAAAGGAACTTCACTGCAGTTGCATATAAGAACAAGACCATGGACTATTCGAAACAGAAGATAGACAGGACATTTGCTATTTATATCTACAGAAATTTCTTCCAACAACTTCCATCTAAAATCCCAATCATCTTCAAAGTAGTCAATTCTTCGTTCAAAACACAGTTGACCAAATTGGAGATGATGTAATTCTTCAATTAACCATATAGAAGTGGACCCATCATTGACAAGGCATATCAACTGATTCATGTATATTTCTAACGACATACAATGTATGTCACTGATTGGAACAAATGAAAAACCCCACTCATTTTTTATTATGTCAAACCAATAGATTGTATACTCGTACCGAGGATAATCTTCATACTCCTTGTCGAGATACAACCAAAACAATTTACTTTTTTAAAACACTACATTCTTGAGGGGTGAAGTGCCACCAAATGGAACAACATCTCTTTGCCATACCCTATGAAGCATAAAATTCAGACTGCATTCCATCATAGATATGTTTTAGAACAACCCAATCATATTTTCTGCTGCTTACATTTTCCAACAATGAAAAGAACCCCGAGTCTCCAATTCGTACCGGCCCTATGTTTTTAAATGCATTTGTAAATGGATTCGTTACAAAATAGTTGTGTGTTTGGGAGCATTCTGTTGGTAAGGATAAAACCACCATTGGTCCAACAACACACTCTACTATGTATCTTGAATCTATGAATCCCAAATGAAATTGATATATGTGGCCATTCTGATTAAGGTATTGGGCAGGAAAACAATTGTCTTCACTATTGAGGAAACAAATGAGAAATTCAAACTGGTTCATTGAGACATTCTTGCAACGTAAAAATAAGGAAGGGTTCTGCAAAGAATTCTTCCATTTTTTACATACAGTGCCAAACTTTATCACAACCGATAAAGGGAGCCACTGTAAGACAAGTTCAAGAACTTCAAATGGAAGAGAACTCCAAATAGCAGGATCCATGATGAAACGGTCAAATCATCTAACAGTAAAAAAAAAGGCATTTGATATCAACAAAAGAATTTAATGTTGAATAAAATTAAAAGTAACATAAATACATAATTTACCACACACAATTTTCCATTTTGTTGATCCTATGTTAACTGAAAACATAGTAAAGGATCATGAATCCATCATGATGATAGACACAGTGCAAATATCCATGGAAGCTGTTGAGACAGTTACTAAGAAGGAAGGACATCTGCTGAAATATGTTAAGAAGGAAGCAACCTATGCAGGCTATTTAACCTTGGGATAAGCGACACTAACAGAGGAGTGTTTTAGAGAGGATGACCAATATTTTGAAGCTACCAGAAGTATGGAGAAGTATCTTTCAGAAGATAAAAAACTCTCAAGTAAAGGAGGACGGAGAATGTCTGTAAAATGAGAGAAGCAGTGATCTATTGCAGCAGAAAGAATTTGATAATACATTGATATTTGAAACTCTGACAACACAGGAACAAGTTGTTGTTCAAGAAGGAGATGAAATTCAGTTTGAAGAGCTGATATGTGAAGCAACAATTGAGACTGTTGAACCTTATGATTTCCAAACTAATAATTTGTGTTTAAATGTAGGAAACATAAGTAATGATGAAATAATTTTAAAGTGTCATAGAGAATTTGCATTGCTTACACTTAATTATGTATTGATTTATATATATGTCCAGAGATTTAATCCGAAATTGAATAAGTGTGAGCATCAAATTGTGCAAGATGAGAAAACTATATCATTCTGTGTATATATATATATATCTATATATATATATATATATATATATATATATATATATATATATATATATGTATGTATGTATGTATGTATGTATGTATGTATGTATGTATGTATGTATGTATATATATGTAGGTGAATTGTAGCAATCACAGAAATAATACATAAAGAGGAGGATCGAGATGGGGTGTTGAATCCATTAGAAGGACCAATCAAAGCTAAGGAGGAAGAGTGCGTGACAAAATAACAGCGGGACGAAACCTTGAAAGAAGAGCAAAAATGAAGACTTAGCATAAATTCTAAGTAAAAGGAATGAGTGGAGGAGCGAAGATGGATGCTCAAGAATAGTTAGATCTGGGAAGATCAATGGCTGAGATTGAATCAGGAAGGTGAAATATCACATCAGCGGGGTCATTATACAGTTTAACGCCCCCGAGCAAAAAACCCAATTACACTAAGAAACGTTGAAAAACACAGTTGGAACAAAGTGTCGGACTTGAAATATTATAGGGAATGCTTTATATCCCTATGGGGTCCATAAAGATATCGGATCGACGTATGGAAGCGAAAGGATTCTGGCATTGAGGTTGAGTGATATGCGATCGCGCGAGTTAATCTGCACCGTCGGATCGCAGATCAAATTGAGAAGGCGAAATATTGCATCGGTGAGCTCATTATATAGTTTAAATCCCGCAAGTGGAAAACCCAATTACACAAACAAACATCGAAAAACACAGTAGCAGTCAACTACTGGACTTGAAATATTATAGGGAATAGTTTATATCCCTATCGGGTCCATAAAGATATCAGATTGATGTATGGAAGCGGAGGGAGTATGGCATTGAGCTTAAGCGATATGCGATCGCACGATTTAATCTCAAGCGTCACATCGCGGACTGGATCAACGGTCAAGATCTAATCACAAATCGCAATCAGAGGAAGCACAAATCAGAGTGCACAATGGAAAGGCTTGGAGACCCGAAACCGATGGGCGTATAGTGGCGAATCTATAAAATTTGAGATCCGCTATATATATGATTCCAAAGCGGCCTTCCTGTGTAATCCATTTATTTTCGCTAAAGTGGTTCAATGCTAAAACATACGTTTCTGCTCCAATATCGCATATCGGAGTGGAAGGGGCGATGAAGATACATATATATACGTATGCCTGTAGAAGCACCGATGGCCGATTTTGATGAGGTCAAACCTCGAGAAACATGACAAGGCTGTACAGAATGGCAGAAAGGTATGTTTATGTGGGCATTTTCCTTTATAAATGGTTTATAAGGAAATATGTGCCGATAAGAGATTTATATGTTAAAAACATATGTAACAAAAGGTTTTGTAAGGGGATATCCCTATCGGGTTTGTAAAGATATCAGATTGGCGTATGGAAGCGGAAGGAGTATGGCATTGAGCTTGAGCGATAAGCAATCGCACGACTTAATCTCAAGCGTCAGATCGCGGACTTGATCGACGGTCAAGATCTGATTGCAAATCACATTAGGAGGAAGCGCATATCGCAGTGTGCAATGGAAAGGCTTGGAGGCCCGGAACTGATGGGTGTATAATGGCGAATCTATAAAATTTGACATCCACTATATAAATGATTCGGAGTGGGTTTCCTATGTAATCCATATATTTCCACTAAAGTGGTTTAATGTTAAAATATACGTTAATGCTTTGATATTGCATATCAGAGCGGAAGGGGTGATGAAGATACATATATATACGTATGAACGTGGAAGGACTGGTAGCCAATTGCAATGAGGTTAAACCTCGGGAAACGTGGCAAGCCTATAATTTGAATTAAAGTGGAAAAATATTGCGGAAAGAAAAACTGTACATACCTATAAGATTGATTTCTGAACAGCTTTGAAACATGAAAAAATAGTAAGGAATAATAGAATCACACATGAACTACACCAAATTATCAGACATAGCCGTGAGAGCATCAAAACAATTAAAAACATAATCATTGAGAAAGCATTTCTCCAATGCTGAAACCTGAAAAAATAGTAGGGAATAATTCAATCAGATAGGAACTACGCCAAATTATCAGAGACAACCACGAGAGCTTGGAAACAATTAAAAACGAAATGAGATTTGCCACCCTTTTTACGAGATAGAAACCGAGAGAAGCCAACATTCTAGTCATCCTTCAACAATTCCAACAATTTTAAGTGCTAACAAAGAAATCCATGCATCCACAGAGTGTTTGACAAACATTGAGAAAGCGTTTGTCCACTGCTGAAACCTGAAAAAATAGTAGGGAGTAATTCAATCAGATAGGAACTACACCAAATTATCAGAGACAGTCATGAGAGCATGGAAATAATTAAAAACTCAATGAGATTTGCCACCTTTTTTACCAGATAGAAGCTGAGAGAAGCTAACAAATAAATGCATGCATCCACATAACATTTGATTATAATATATCGAATGGGCCATACTATGAGGTTCTAACTTTTGTAATGTAACTAAAAACTCAAAACCCCTGGTGGAGGAGAATACGAATAGGTAGAACATTTCATATTTCGACTGTACTTAACTGAATTAAAGAAATGTTTCATCGATCGATGCCTACATACCTCATTGTCATGGTTATTGATGATTGTCAGGCACAAATGCTTCAACCGTCATTGTAATGCATGAAACGTCTCCTTATTACTCGAATTTATGCCTACATACCTCATTGTCATGGTTATGGATGATTGTTGGGCATAAATCCTTCAACCGTCATTGTAATGGATCAAAATGTGTCAATATGCTTCAACCATGCATACATTTCAAAATGCAAAGAGACCACTTTCAAAGGCACTGTGAAAGACAGGTGTTCGACACTATTTTTTTTATTTCATTTTTTCTTAATCCTACATACATGGTTATCAACAAGAGGCGCAGTAAATTTTTAATCATGCTTTGTAAAAAATTAATTTAAGTATGGTCTAAGTATGTGTTCTAGACATGCAAGAAAGTTACTGTAGTGAATCTCATTCATTGATTTCGTGACGACTACAAGAATATATTGGCATATTTCAATTCAGACCATCCAGTCAAAAAGATTAATTAATAAAAAGATTAACTTTCCTATTCCCATTGGGAGAATGCCTATCGACGTAAAAATAGATTTAATGACAATAGGAAATGAAAAAGATTCAGCTTTAACTAATATTTATTTATTTATTTAAAATTAAATTTAATGGCCATCATTACATTTAAGGACATTGATTCCTTTTAGCATTGTATGGCCTACATGGTTTAACACATCGATCATTTAGTGTTGCACCAATTCAACATATTAATTTTTATTAACTAATCTGGTGCGAAGCTAATATATTATTATTATTAACTTACTAGGTTTTGTAAAAATGATTGTATTTTATATATTATATATGTATATATGAGTGTATTGTTTTTTATAGATTTTTATTTTTAAAATTCAAGTATATATAAATTATATTTTAGGATTTATTTGAAATTTAGTAAAAAATATTAATGGTTAAATAAATAAGTTAATATGTTTTTTTTTATATAATTATTTTTAAATTTTATGTTTTTTTGAAAATGTATTGATTTATAAAAAAATTATTAATAGTTAATAAATAAATATTGATTTTAAAAAAATAAGTAAATATGTTATTAGTCCCTGCCTGGGACTATTTGCGATCGATCGATCGCTGACCGTAGGTTGACCGTTGTATTTTTTATTATATTAGCATTTTAACCTAAGTCTAACCAAAGTTTTGGTGTGGAAAATTGTTGGAGTCTTATTACGGGCTTCACATTGTTCGATGCAAAGGACGGCAAGTTGGGTTGTCGTAAGGCGTGATCAGCACGAATCCAAACCCTTGTCATTGAATGCGTATGTCACGAATTTAGTAGCTGGTACCAGATGGCATGCCTATGGCTCAAGTTTTTTACGTTACTATGGTACACCTGGGGACTAGCATGCCACTCTTCTCTTGCCATGCCATGAATCATCACCGGAATATCATATGGAGGGGGATGTTTTTCACACTTTGGGTTTTGGGGATGGTTCAGATCGATCGAGGTGATGTAATGATTGCTAGCTATTCCTCCAATCCTAAACCCTAACTTAATTCCTTCTGGTCATTTGTGTGACGGAAATTAGTTATGTTATCCATGTTTAACTAAGAGGGTTCAACCCGTGTGCATCGGCGAAAAACCCGCCTGGACATGGAGTAGATGTGTCCTTTATCTTTTGTAATGGTCTACACAAGACATTGCATAGTGCCCTAAATTCAAATTCCTGAATGATAGATATAAGTTCGGATGGTTTTTCTTTTGCACCGCCGTTTGCATAACTCCACGTTGATTTACTGGTAAGTTTTGAAATTTGGTTGGTTTAGCCGAGTTCCCTATGGTTTTTTATGCTTCCAGTTATGGTCTCGTGTAATCATTCACATGTTTAAAATCATCTACTACAGCAATGGATTAACCCCTAATTTTGTTGTTGTAGACGATTAATCTTCCTCGTCGATTCTTCAGCAGAGGAGAAACTTTTATTGTGTTTGTTTGGGTAACGAGTTTTTGTCCCAACCCTCTAGTACTCTATTTTTCCTCCCACTTACTAGTTTCGATTTTACAATGATCCTGAGGTGAATTTTTATTGGTGAGTTATGCCAGGAGGCCGAAAAATCTTATCGTGCCCACCTTTCTAGATTGTGTTGCTTACAGATTTTATTGATGGAGGTATAGCTATGCCCATCCATTAATTTTTGTAGCTTTTCATTCTTGATGCTTTGACTGTAAGGGACAGTTCACCCAGAACTTTTTTTTGACTACTAGTTCAGTATGCGCATGTGCCGTGCACACAAATATTATTCTGGTGCCCATTTTCTTCACGCATACACAATTTCTTCCTATTCTACCTCTTTACTACACATAGTCATGTTTACTTGTAAGGTAAAGGTTTAGATGAAACATATTTTAATTCTCATACGACTCAGGGCTTTCGCTCCAGTCATGCTAGAGATGCTAGCGCTTAGACACAAATGCCATTGGACTTCAATTCCTGTCGCGTGCATTCAAGGATTTCATCAATAGGTTTGTGGGTTTTTTTCATTATATTTACAAAAATGCCAAATGCAGCTTCTTGAGGAGCATACTAACTGAACAATTTCTTAGTTTTACAGTTATTCTTCTGAACTCTTAAAAGCTGCCCTTCTTTAAAGCTCCTAAAATTATTAAGTAGAACTGAGCCAGAGAGAAAGTAGCAGTCCCCAATCTGATGCCCATTGTGTCATTCCCATCTTGGTGCAACCTTGTGTCATTTGATAATGATAGATCTGTCTTGTGAGTCTGAAGGAGGATTCGTTTTTTTATGGAAGTATAGAGTAAGTTTGGTTTAGTGGTGACTAGGCGATGACAACTGCTAACCAGTAGTAGGATTGCTTAATTTGGCATCTTCAGTAGCCACTAGAAACGCTTTGCGATGAGGAACTTGCATGTGATAGAGTACCTTTGAGCAGCTTGATCTTATTTTGAAATTTTGAATCCTCTTTATCTCTTCAACATCAAAGAAGTCATTTGGTTGTTCTGTAACCTGTTGTATGTTTCTCTTGCAGCCTATATCAATGATGAAGTCCCTCCAACGCTGGTATACATTCTGTTAACTTGTGTAACATCAATATATTGTTAACTTCACATTAATAATTTGAAGGAAAGACATCCAAAGTCAATAACTTAGTCAATTTTCCTTTTTCTTCTTCTGTTCAAGTCGTATATGTACTGAATTCTGTAATGATGTCATCAAAGTTTTCTAACGTTTTACTTGCTACATTTGGTGTGTTCAGAACCAAACAGATTTTACAAGGACTGTCAGTCTGTCTAAACACGATGATGCTTCACAACAAACAGAGGTAAGGTTTATTACATAAGATTTCACCAAGATCTAGTGGCTATGTATTAAATACAATTTTCTTTCATGCCTTTTGCCAATTGGTGGTAAGAAGATCAAATTATAATGAATCCATGTTATACAATGTACTTGCACAATATGGCACTGACCCCATCACAAATACAATCCATCTCATAACTACCATAGTTCTTTTGTAAAATTTTCAGTGTTTTATTAAATAATATATCCTTGTTTCCATACTATGTTGGTTTGTTGACGTTGGTGATCTATGAAAGAAATGGATTTTGATATTACTGGGCTTTTAAATTATAAATTTTAAAATGAATTTTCTGATCAAAGCCATCTTTTGTTGTCTCCATTTTGCAGAGAAATATTTCTAGGCATCTCGATGATCTAAACAAATTGGGGTCTGAACTATCAAAGGTTTCCAAAGATGAAGTTGTAACAAAGACCTCAAATTTTTCTGCAACGAATGTACGCAAAAAAATTATCTTGCTTTACTTCTATTAATGTACCATCCTTTGTACTTTCCTTAATGATTGCCCACAGATATTTACATCATTCCAATGAATGGTTTTAGGTTATTATTTCCTAGACAAAGCCATATATAGTTGCCAAAGATACTGACTTCAACACTGGTTACAACTTCTCTGGCACGACTCATGGAAATCTGGATATATTATTAACCAAGCATCCACTCTCAGGAGGTACACACGTAAATACTTGTCTACCTTCAATCATCCTCACTTTTCGGTTTCTAAAATTCTTCCAAGACTGAACAAAGTGCTATTTCTAGATGATGATGTGGTCGTGCAAAGGGACCTGACACCTCTTTGGAGTATTAATTTGCATGGGAAGGTAAATGGTGCCATGGTGATTTGTGAAGTAAGGTTTCATCACTTGAGTAAGTACCTTAACTCTTCAAAGTTTTTCCCAAATGGTTTTGATAGAAATGTGTGTGCATGGATGTCTGGATTGAATATTATTGATCTTAATGTTGCTCTTTCCCTGTTCAACAGCAAAATAGGTATAATATTCCATGGAGATTTGGGACATTGCCTGCAAGTCTGATTACATTCTACAATATGACCCAAAGCCTGCAAGACTCTTGGCTTTCAGTTGGTTTAGGGCATGACTTTGGAATTGATCAACTTCATATAGAAAAATCTCCTGTTTTGCATTTTAATGGCAACTTGAACCCGTAGTTACAGATAGGTATTAACAAATACAAGCCATATTGCGCTAAGTATTTAAAACAAGAGGGTCAATTCATGCTTGAATGCAATGTCAATGGATGATGCTCTAATATATTTATGTGGATCATATCTCAAAATGGCAGATTTGTGAAGGCATAGCGGTGTGTGATGCCATGGAATGGATCGACGTGGTTTTGCAAAAGCCTTATTGGAAGCAAGCATGGATGTGTATTGGCTCATGGGCTAAACCTTTGAAACAAAATTATTCTTTTATTCAAGATTGTAATATCATTTAGTAAGCGATTGCAATTTTGGAAGCTATTCCAATTCATGAATCGTGTCCTTTTAGGCTCCTACGGTTTTGAATCTCATTGAATCTATGATTATAATGTTGTTAATTTTCTGATATTGGCCTAGTCATAGGTAACTTATACAATATATATGATAAAGGAGAATCATAATTTTAAGGACTCGAGACGTACTCTGATCAATTATTTGATTCTTTTTCTACTCAGAACAGTCTCAAAGAGTACAGGGAAACTAGCTTTCTGTATTTCGAGTTCATTCTTCCAGTAGGGCCTGCATTCCAATCAACTATAAAAAATGGTGTGAAAATTGCCTAAATGACAGAATTACTTGGAAAGAATATAAATATAGGGTTTTGAATATTTATCTATATTATGTTTCATTCCCATTTGGGGATTGAGCGAACGAGTTTTGGACACAGTTGAAGAGATCCCCCAAATTTTAGGGGATGGCACTCCAAAATATATAAAAAAACTGCCAAGTTTTAACATTTTATATCCATTTTGACCTGCAAAAATCTGGTTTTCTCTGAAAAAAACCCCTGTAAATTCAAATTGAGTACCTACCTACCCCGCTGGAAGAAAATGGGGGACTTCGCTCTCTTGCACTTGCATTTCAGGTTAATAATATGGCTTCTTTTGCTTTATCCATGGGTTCAATCTTCCCAGCAAGTCCCAAACGGCGGGAAGGAGAATCCAGGAGGGCCCTGGCATTTTATTGCTATAAATGTCAAAACAAAAACTTATATGAATTACTTATCTGTGATTCACTCCATTTATTCTTTCCAAGTTCTGCACTTCCCTGCAGACCCCGGCAGGGACTATCGCCACAGCAATGGCTCCTTGTTTTAAATACATTTGTTTTTAAATTTTATGTTTTGTTTTAGTTTTTTTTTAATGTATTTATTTATAAAAATATTTATTAATAACTAAAAAATAAATAATTTTTCTCCCTTATTAAATAGTTTTTATAGTTAGATGATACATTTAAAAAAATATTATAAAAGAGAATGTTTTAATAAAAAGTAATTTAAAATATTACTCCAAAACTAAAAACAATATTAACTATTAATTACCATTTACTAATTACTCAATACTATATTTATACATTAAATAAAATAAAAACTATTAAAAAAATCATAATACATCATATATATATATATATATATATATATATATATATATATATATATATATTAATTTTACATTTATATATTAAATAAATAAAAACTATTAAAAAAATCATAATACATCTCATTCATATATATATTAATTAATTAATTTTACACTTTAAAATTAAAATATGTCAATATCAATCTCATTTATTAAAAAAAATCTAATAATTAAATTTGCTAATATAACTTAATACCATTATATAGAAATATTGCATTAATTAAATAAATTATAAATTTAATTTAATAAAAAGTCAATATAAAAATTATGGAAAATAGCTGCCCAATCATCCAAAAAAATCCAAAGAATGTATCTAAACTCTCAAAATTAAAAAAATAAGTATTAATAATATTGTGATAAATATCTTTTATTATAAGAAATCTAACTATTGATTCTCATTTTTTCTATTTTAAATAATATATTAAAATATTAAAGTAAAAATAAATATGGAAAAACAATTTCTAAATCATACGAAAATCATGAGAAACAACCAAAACTCTCCCAATAAAACCAAAAAAAAAATATATTTTCCAAATCTTACATCTAGCTACCTAATACTTCTTTTTAATTGGTTATTTTTAATGAATAATAATAATCATTGCTGATCAACTTCCCTCTGAAATACAATTGATATTCACTTTGTGTGACAGTCATCTATTACTAGGCATCTTCCATTATTTTCAAAAAGCACGTATGACAATATTTAAAATTCTTAAATCTAGAAAGTTGATCTTCTATTCAGAGTTATATTCTACTTCCTATTTCTTCAAATCAATACATAAACAATTTGAAAAGCTATGATAGGTGAAGTTGTATTCTACATAGAAAGATGGTGTTAGTGTTATATTGAAATGTGGTAATATAATTTTATTTTCTACATTAGTGATGGAAATTTTAATATTACAATTTTTGTAATTTTTGAATTCTAATTTGTTTTTTCACATTTTAAAATTATTGTGTTAACTATTAAAAATAGCAAATGACTTAAATTTGATGGGTGTGGGAAATTTATTAACAAGGTACGGTCACTATAATATGGATGATAAGTGGGTGAGGGAGTTCTATCTCTTTTTGGTGAATGACAAGTTTGTGGAGGAGTTTCATATATTTTAGCTTATGGTAGGCATTATGACTGTGACTACCTTTTTGATTTGATATGGCACTTAATTTGAGACTTTGAAACTTAATTTGAGACTCTTCTCATACATATTTAATTGAATGACACACTAACTATAGGAGAGCCAACAAATTGACAGTGTTAACTCCAATGGGTGGCTTTGGTGGTATATATCTAATTGCATAGCACCTTTATTATTTAAAAACAAAATCCAGAGAATGTAAAATCCATTTCCCAGCAAACGAAACATGATGCACATACCATTTCTCTACAATGGAACACAATGCACTTGAGGTCTCAGAATACATCAATCAACAACACATCAAGAGAAACAAGATACTCTCCACCACATACTATAATACAACACAATTGGAAATAAAATTCAAGCATATATTAAATATTGATCACAAATAACGATGTACACTATGTAAATATAAATACATAAAGAAGCTGTCGATTCAGTTTCCGGGTCTTCTTAGACTCTAATAACCACTCACCATAAAAAAAATCCAATCCCAAGGATTAGATGTCTAACATTACCCCCTTAATCTGAAGGGGTGTATCAAAGTCCAAGAACGAGAGATCAAAATGAAAAAAGTGCATCTTAGCCAAGAGTTGAATGTCTCTCAGAAATGGTTTTTAAGGATGACCATAAACCAAGGATGGTGGTTTTTAATAGAAAACTACAAACAATACCCACATCTGGAACCTTAATAGTATTTCTTAGATCAATAAAAAATGTCAACTCTGGAACCATTAATGTAGTTCCTCAAACAATTTCATATCAATATGTGCTCGTTGACAAACCACAAACTCAAAAAAAAAAAAAAAGTTTCTCTGGCTACAACTTTGGCATTAACTAGTACAGGTTGTGGCTTAGGCTCACTTGTGGATCTCTGACTCAGGCTTGCTTGACAAATCTTCCAACCTATAGCAGACCATCACAACTCTATCAATTCCCCCATTGTTAGATACAGTGTGAGAAGATGAATTATTCTTTATCACTACAAGCATGGTCAATACTCTCGAACATATTTTGCGGTATGACTTGTAAATATTCTTGGCTTCTTTGGATCAATCCTAAGAAGCAATCCATCCAAAATTATTTCTCTCTCTTGCAATAGTCTTCTTTCTGGAATATTTATTTGAACGCTGATTGTGCTTTCCACAATGCTCACATGGGTGAAGATAAAAACATTGATCTTTCATATGTCCAAATCTATCACAATGTTCGCATCAAGCAATTTGTGTTGGAACAACACCATCCAGAAATCTAGCACTACAAAATTGTATATGTTTAGAAAAGTTAGGCACATAAAAAGAAACATCTTTATCATATCCAACACCAATTTTGTTTTTGTTTGTGTAATTTCTTCCCAAGGTCTTATAATAGGTTTCACATCAGCACTTTTAACTACATACAGATTTTCTCATGAAATGGCTTTGTTACTCTTCGATTGTTGTTTGGAATTAAGATCGTCTCTATATACTTGAGACTCAATCTAGAGAAATTCAACAATATCCAATGCATCAAGTAAAGAAACTCTAATATCAACAAGACTTACTTTTATGACATGTATAGTTTCATAAAAAATGGAACTAATGAGACTGTTTAAGATTTCTAATACATTTTTAATTTCATCCATTTTACTCAATCGTGTCGGGTTCAACTGAAAATGCACCCGTTTTACAAAGTAATTTTACTACTTAAAACAAAGACAACTTTAAAAACTTCTAGCCAAAATTATCTCACAAGGATTTGAACTTGTGACCTTATAACCTTTAATAAACCAAATTAGATTTTCTAACCACAATGCCTTATTTCTCCATTTTTGAAGTCAAAGTAATATTAATATAAAAAAAGGTGTATTCTTCCTTGACAAAATAGAGTGAAACAACAAATACCTTGAACTCTTACTCAACGTGATTTTTATTTAAAGACACACATAAAAAATGTTGATCCGACTTGGTGAGAGTGGAACCAAGCATTAACCAAATCACGAATCGTTGCACAATACGAGCCAAAACAAAAGGTAGTGAGGAATGGAATTATATTTCTCCTTATCTTTGTCCCTTTAATCGAACACAATTCACAATTTGGATTCATTAAAGGACTCATTAAAAAAATCAAATTCATTATAGGGAAGAGAGTATGCGACGCAGTCAATAGAAACCAGCCAACTGAAAGCTAAGTCAACATAATGTAAAGGATGGCATTTACCAACTTTCTTTCCAAAAGTATTTATTTTTTCCTTTTCTTTCCTTCTTCCACACTCCACTCTTGTCTCGTTGTTATTCGAGTTCCATGCCACTAGTTTATTTTAATGCCTCTTCCTCATAAGAGGGAAATCAATGAACGATTTTTGTTTTTTTAATCATTGTAGGGAGGCATCACATAGCACAACATCAAATTCATTACTTTCAGCATTCAAAAAGAAACTCCATTTGCAACTAAATCAAACAAGGGAGATTGGAAATCATGGATTGATTTTAGCATGAATAGTAGGATTCAGTTATTAGAGTATGCAAATGATGTGTCATTATTTATAGAGATGGGTCAAAGGCAAAACAAAGATATGCAAAAGGCAACATTAAAAAGATCCTGAAAACAATAGAATAACTAGAAAAATGGTACATGCAGCTTTAGTTGTGATAGGGACGCAGTACCCAAAACCCTAGCCAGATGTCAGTCAACCACAGAATTGACTCCTAACAGTGCATAATCCAGGTCAATAAATGCCCTGGGGGTGAAATCTCACCAAAAAAATAAGCAATCTATGCTATCTGATCAAGGACTGAACTTTTGTTATTCAGATATTTGGGATTTGTGGCCACTATTGGTGAATAGTAGTAATCGAATGTTCCAGAAGGAAGAAACGACATTTTTTTTTGAAGCTATTTTCTTCACTTTCTTGTACATGTATATGTGAGTAAAACATAACAGCATAAATTGAAAGCATTCAGTATCACCAAGAGCCAATAAAAATAGTCCAACTTACACCTTTCCTTCAATGGTAGTTGCATGTCCACAAGGTTTTCAGGCCAACAAGTCTCCTCTCTCGCTATCCACTTTTGTCGATTCCAATACTTCTTTAATTGGACATGGTTGTATCCTTAATTGAATGTTGTAGTCTCCTATCCCTTCTTGTAGTTACTTGCCCCAAAATCGCTTGACAAAGGCACCATTTCTCAGTTCTATTAAAACGTTTCACTCTCACAAATGTTCAAATATATAATACAATTTCTAAATGGCAATGTCACCAACTCCTAACACCATCGATAGGTTGCAACAAAAAACTCCAACGTCAAAGAAAAAATGAGAAACCAGGAAGGCCACAAAACTAGTGGCTCAACTCAATCAATAGACAGATAAACTTATGCTCTCATAACACTATAAGACAACAAAATTGGAAACCAAATTCAAATGTATATTAAATATTGATCTCAAAGAATGAGTACACAATGTACATATAAATACATAAAGAAATTGTTGGCATAGTTTTCGAGTCTTCTTGGACTCTAATAACTAATCACCATAACACAAAATTAATCCCAAATATTATCTATCTAACAACAAAATGACGCAATTAAAACTAGCTTTGTGGAATATAAGTGAAAAAACCTTTTTGACAAGGCGTCATCCGAAATAAGTGTGAAATGGTTCCCCTAATTTGTATACATATTGGACATAAGCTCCATTTCCCAGTGGCCTTCTCATTTCACTTTGTAGTCTACAATCCCTAATATGATTATAATGCAACGTACAAAAGATAAAATTCTCATAAACTTTTAGATTAAGTTACTGCTACTTCATCGAAAATGATTTGCCTCTTGCAGCAAGATCCCCTTAGGGTGATGTGTGGTGGAATATTGTGTTCCTAAAACAACGTTAAGTGTGAAATTTGAAGCTAGAGCTGTGGAGTAAATGATCTCTTTATTGACTTATGGATATCCATTGAATCACTACCAAAACAAACTCATATGCCTTCACGTGATCAATATTTTTCTCCACGATGCCAAATGTTTTGCTAGTGGTTAGAACCTTCCAATTACATAAACATGAGGACAAAAACCTATAATGTAAAGGAAAGCATAACGTCAAAGCATGTTTCCACAGATCTCGTGGATGCAGCTATTGAGGTATCGCCCTTGTACTAAAGAAACAAATTTAATTCAATTAAGTAACTAAACTAGGAATGAACTCGGAACAATGCAAGTATGTTGCATAGATTTTTGTTCGAAAGGTAGAGGTTGGAAGGCACACAATTTCTCTCACACACAATAACACGAGTTGTGTCTCTTCCATTCATCACACAAACGTGATTCTGACATACAACTATCCATACAACAGAGGCTCTTAGCTTTCACATATACTTGATTAGACTTGACTTGATTGCAATGAACCCAACATGGGATACTGTAACAACCCTCCCTTTTGTACTACATTATGGTAAACCTAAGCTAAGTTAAAGCTAAGTGTGACATCCTCCCTTTTGTGTTAAATTTTGTAAGCCTAAGCTGAGGAAAGCTAAGTGATATATAATATGAAAAGAAAATGTACCATTAAATAAATTAATAAAATAAATCACTTGGAGGGTGGAGCACCAAGAGAGAGGATATTCTTGCCAAATCCCATGAGGATTGGGATAGAGATGAATCTTTCATGATAAGCTTCTAGATGGGATTCTAGATAAGCTTGGATGGATTGGATATCCATCAGATGGATGGGAGATAAAGATCCATCAGACATAAAAGCTTTACGAGAGATAAAGGCAAGATTTTATGTGGAAAAGCGTCGTGGGAGATAAAGACGAGATTTTCTGGATAAGACCTAGGCAAATGGAAAAATCCATAAAATAGGATGCTGGTAATGGTAACTAAATCATGAAATAGGGTATTAAATACCTAGTGCATCGATCACTGCAGGATAGTTGATCCTTGGCAAGATCTTCAGCTCAGGGTAAACCAGAGGCAATTCATGGCTGGGTGGTGGTGCTTCTCCCTCCAAGTGGGGTTTAGTTGGTGTCATTGCATGGAATGGTTGTATGTCAATTTCTTACCTTTCTTGTGATTATTTTATTTGCATCAATATTGGATATGTTACTTGTCTTAGCTTATGTATTGGTTTGATGCTATTTCTACTCATGTGATGGATTCCATTATTATGCATATGAATGAGTAGGATACCAAATAAATCTAATGGAAATCTTATTTATGTTAGTGAAGGATTTTTTATTGTTTTATAAGGGCTCTGGTTAATATGGAAAATGGTAGTAGATGGTTGTGGACTATCATAGTATAATGTAGGTAACAAGATAATCTATAATGGTAAAGTTTTCTATTTCATGTATACCCTATAAGGATTGGTTTGCACTCAATCAATTGCTTAAGAGTAACCTTTATGATGGAAATGATGGACTCTTACTATGCATATGTTCTCCATGCATCCTTATGTGGAAGAATGGCCTATCAAGTGGATGAAACACTTCTGAGCAATCTGATTAAAGAGTAGATGTGATGAAAGTGTTTCATGTGATTATTTTAGTTAATTTATAAAGTTTATACATGCATTATGGTAATTAGGTTATTGGCATAAAGGCATGCAGAGAAACTAGGAAGTCAGTTCTAGTCTTATATTTAAAAGTCAATACCATGAGTGTCACAAGGGGTTTGAAGCTTGCGTGTTATGGTTCCTCCTGATATTATTTCTAAAATCATGGGAAATTAGGGGTTATTTTCCAGGTAGGTCATGGGAGTACGTTACAAATGGTATCCGATCCCAAGTTCAAGCCTTGTAGCATATGGACTCATCTACCTCCATAAAGTTTTATGGCCAGAATTAATTATAAACTTTCTATGGAACAATAGCCCCAAAAGTTATATGGAAATTTAAGCATATAAAGTTTATAATAAATTCTCATAAACCAAGGGAATCCTTTTATTAAAAATGAATAGCTCTGTTGTATACAAAGCCAAGATTGCTTACAATAGGGCTAAGGGGTGTGCTCAACTCACCTTCTTCTCACATGTGAAGGTCACTAGAGATGCACCATATCCAAAGGAAATAAAATGTTCAAATTTCCTTTTTATTGCTTCTACAACTGGCCAGAGATCGTTATGCCTTCAAACGAATGAAGAGGGTTAGGTTTCACACTATTTTCTTTTATATTCCATAACAGAACAACCCCAGAACCACACTTTTGAATTGGTCAATACGAGCATGACATACTGCATACTTTTAGTTGAGTTTATGTTGACTAATCTAATCGGTAAATACGAGCATGACCATGTCAAAGGGTAGATAAGTTTCTTAAGGGACAACTAAAGGTTTTGGGGGCAAGAAAAATATATTCTACTTGTACCTTTACTATATTAATCATTACATGTTGTATATAAAAATAAATAAAAAGACAGAGGTAGTGCCAAAAACAATAGAACATTGGAAATTTGATTGATTTCACCGTAACTGGACCTATCATGACTATTGTGCTATTTCTATGATGTTATCCCAGATAACACCACTTACTATCGTTGAGCATGATGATGGCACAAGGAATGGGAAATTTTTTTTTTTTCTGATTCTGAAGATAAAGGTTTGTGGGTGCCGAGAGATGTGATTCAAAGTGTACAAGCAAGATACACATCAACATACACATCAACATAATTAGTTTAGTGTGCCCATGCAATGGGTGGAAGGAGATAAGTGGGATAATGATTATCCTCGTAGGTGGATAGACATAGTTTAAAAAATAAATAAATAAAATTGGAAGCAATGATCCAATGCTTTTCTCTTAGTAATGATGTAAGGCAACCCGAAATATTAGGCTTTTCAAAAAAGCGTAGCCTTTTTCTATGACTAGAAAGCTGCTACTTTTGGTAACCAAAATCACCGCACACACACCATTAAGATCATCAATTATCCCATTACGCCATAGGCATGCATCCTTATCGATTCTTTGCATAATACTTTTCTGGGGATGCTATCACCCACACCTCGTTTCTTCAGGCTTACGGTAATGCAACATAAACAAGAAACAACTTTTACCAACTTGATTTTCTCCATAAAGAAAAAAATTAACGTTGTTCCTTTCATGAGATAAGTTGTTGTTTCTTTCATGAGTTACCTATTCGACGGCGATAGAAGATAAATATGAAAGGACAAAAGCCTAAAGATAATGTTTATCCCAATATTTTTAACTTAGTGCTCTATCGTTGATGAGTGCAAATAACATATGTAAGTGTTATTTATTCGGTCGATGTTCTATGGGATCCAAAGTCCCTAAACATGTTGTTCCTACCCCTAGAGGAACAAGGTCAGCAAACCACAGCACTGAATAAAAGTTCTCCACCTGAAAACACTCAAAAACAAGGCAATTCTGGATCATGTCAACTACTCCACTGAGCATCTGCGCTGAATGTCAAGTGCTCCACTGTCTACCTGCGTTGAATGTCAACTGCAAAGAAGGCTACCTGCGCTGGGTGAGTTTGGACATGTGGCACAGTCATTCCTCAAGGTGTCAATGCCCAGGAAGCTTCCAAAATGACACTTGGATCAGGGAATTCGACTGGTGATGAGTAAGAGGTTCCAGATCTCCAAGTGGAAGCAAGAACCTCCAAGTGGACTCAAGAACTGAAGAATAACTGAAGTGAGAGAGGACACTAGTCAGCTTCATGACAGTCTCAAGCTGACTCATCCTTTCTCCAAAAATCCTATATATAGATCTCTCTCATGAGGTCTAAGGAGGCGGGAATCTTGTGAATGTAAAGAATTGCTGTTGGTTTGAGTTTAGAACTATTGGGTGATTTGCTTTGAAGGAGGTGAAGAGGAGATTTCTTTCTGCTGGGAAGGTGATGCTGGATTGGGCCTCTTATGGTTGTATCACTTCCTGAACTTTACTTCTTCCATTAATAAAGCATTTGAGGTTCTTCTATATACATGTGTCTCAATGATGTATTGTTATACTTGTGTATTTGATTTATTCTAATCCTTAAATCAATTATGAATGCATGCTTCTTGTAGTTTCCCTTTCTTGCCATTTTGCAGGATCTTGGTGTAGCTGGGCCAGTGAAAGAGCAAGGAGCTGGGAGCAAGCAGCAAGGAGAGAAGATTGGATCAACCATTAGCGAAAGACATCGGTTAGTGGATCTCTTTCTCCCCTATTTTACTTTCATAAAGAAGAAATCTTAGATAGCTTTGCTTTGATTGTTGCTGAGGTACTATCACCCTTAGAGTGGGATAGGGTCATTCCGTATTGGATACTTTTCCCAACAACAAATTGGCGACTCCGCTGGGGAACGTATCTTGTTGGTTGTTTGTATTTTTGCTATTCATTTCCTAAACACAGGGAGTACCGAATCGAACTGCATTTGGATCTTTCAAATGCAAAATAGAGGGCAGCTACTCTAGCTCAGTTTCTGGGCATGTTTATGATTTGAAGAGCTGATCCACAAGGACTCTGAACAGCTCTTAGTGATAGCTTTTCATCCTCCTAATTATCCTTTAGTGTGTACTTGATTGATAGCTTTTGATTTGGCCAAAAACTGTTGATTTTTGAGCAATCTGTAACCCGGAAACCGAGAGAAACGAGAGTTTCTCTCTTCATTGCAGGCACTGTGAAGGCAGTCTGCATTTCATCGCAGGTCCCGAAGGGGCTACCTGCGCTGAACCAGTTTTGCCTTGTGCAACTGGGGTTCTCTGCTTTCTATTGCCCTGTTTTCATCCTTGTTTTTGCAGCCTGTTATCAGTCAATGTACCTATCTGAAACCACCTTTCTTTGCCACTATTCCGCCTCGGTTGTATAAAGAAACTGTATTTGTTCTTTGTGTATTTCTTACGTCATTTGCAGTTTCCCATAACGAAAATGAACTAGTCTTGCTGTGGCCTCTTAGATCTAGACCTGTGATAAGTGTCGTTCTGATCTTAAGAGTTAGTTTGTTTGTTGTTCATAGCTGATTGAGCTTTTGCTTTCATCATATGGTTTGAATTTATGTATTTCTAGTGTCGAAACAAGTAAATCTTAAGGTGTCTTTTGATTTTGGAAAAACTTGTTTGCTTTCACTTGAAATTGAATTCAAAGTTATACAACAGCTTTCTTTTTGTAGTACACCAACATTAAGAAAGAGAAAAGAAATACCTGCATTGTGCATTTTGCATTTGATAAGTTTGCATGTTGATTTAGGAAAAAGTGCATTAGTGTGTGCTCTATGATCTGTGTGAAAAGATGATATCTTTCTTTTCCCTCAGTAGTTAAGATTTTCATAAGTTGAAAAGATTGAAAAAGCTTGCTTCTCATCTTTAGACTGCATTTAGGAATTTGTATCATACATCTCGTGGTGAACCTTGAAAGGCAAACTTTAAAAAGATCAACTTAAAATATATTGAATGAACCTAACAACGCTTTGAAACATAACGCAAACACATAGAGGTCTAAGCTAGAGACGTGTTCCGGCGTCGTTAAACGTAGTGACTGTCGATCTCGAAGAAGGTGGGTGATTCCTCCTGAGAGTCGGTGGCACTAATACGGACTTGTGCTCCCACGTACCGTCGCATATATATTGGGAGACCCCTATAGGAATATATCTTTTATCCATAGGAAGCCGTGTCGGCCGCCCTACTGATCGCAATGCAGTGAACACAGCATTCACGAAGATCGACCACCCGTACCGTAAAACGTATTCTGTGGTTTTGCGAAAAGTTTGGCACACCCTCTGCCTAGATCTCTAGAGTAGTTTCTTTTGGCCTTTTTCAAACTCTATAACTGAAAAAGTCCATCCGAGCATTTGTCACTTCGGGCTCGTTAAAACATCGAAGGAGACTAGAGTCATCTTTAGCTTTTTCTCGACTCTTTAAAACTGAAAAAGCAAGTTGTGTCTAAAAGCGTCTAATAAAATTCATTCAATTCGGAAACACAAATTTCCCCTTTTAATATTTTGGTTGATCGAGTAATCCGCAATCGTGGAAGAAAGTCAATTGAAACCCCGTCGTTCGCGGAGGCTTACGAGTCAACCGTCTTTGTCTCCGGAATCGAAAACAGTACGGACAAAGCGGACTCGTTTAACCGGTTCAAAATCTCCTATAAAAGTTAGAACAAGTGTTCCAACTACATCTGAGGTTCCGGTTACTCCAAACATTTCTGGAAACCCTGCCTCTATAGAAGAAGTTCAACAGCCACAGAAGGATAGTAATACTGATCCTAGTCTGGGGGCAAATACTTGTATAACTGAACCAGTTCCATCTGTAACCGGTCCAGAGAGTTTTGTTCCTCAAACAACTGTCGCTGTCGAAACAACCACTTCTTCGGCACCAGAAATATTTTACGGACCTGACGGTCTTCCTCTTCCACCGGGTTTGATTGCGATAGAGGAAATTGCAGAGGACCCGCAAGCAAGTACTCCAACTCATTTTGGAGTCGGGGTCACTCTTTTTCCTTCATCAGAAGTTAATCCACCACAAGTGGAGGTTCCTGTAGAATCGCTAGGCAATCTATTGGATAGAATTAAAATGTCTGAGCAACCGTCATCATCTAGGACTGTGTCAAATGACACAGCGACAGCAGAAGCCCCTGCCGTCACTCTGACAATGTTTGCCGGCATACCAGCTGTCCCGACTAGCTCGCAACAGCTAGAAGGAGTCCACCAAGGGACTATTTCGACAGTATGGTCTGTTCCAGTTTGTTCATCCGGAGTAATATCCGGCAACTCTTATGTTGAGACTCGCCAAATTGATCCATTTGGAGGTCAATTTGGGCAATCCAGTCCCCAAGGACAATCAATCCCTTTGAGTTCCGGATTGCTACCGTATGGGGGGCAGTATACCCTTTCATTACCCCCTCCGGGAGGGTACCCATACGGGAGTTCACAACAGTATTCAGGTTATACTGGAATTGCATCAAGTAGTTGGGTACCTATGCTACCTCAACAACCAAGGGTTGTATATTCTATGCAACAGTGTGTACCTATGACGAACATCCCAACCACACCGGCTATTGTAACAGTGTCACAAGTTCAAGCGATGCCTGTTGCATGTCAACCTCAGGTTGTAATGCAACAGCCCCTTGACCATGGGTCACAACCACAATCGCCAACTGGTGGGGCGACACAGGTCCAAACGGGTACAATTACCCCACACCTCGGTCCAACGGTTAGCATAGCACATTAGAACATGGCTTCACAACCGTGGCTAGTGCAATACCAACAACCACAATTCCAGCAAGTATACCAAGGTTCTGAGCAGCAGATCTTTGCGAACAGTGGACAACCGTATATCCAAAACGGTCAAAACCAACCACTTTACAGTGGTCAAGTCCACCAACCGTATCAGTCATACCAACATCGATTACATTATGCTGGTATGCAAAGGCCCACTGCTCAAGCGATTCCATCGTACCCTAGTTATGCTTCGCCTAACCTGAATCAACAGTTACCATTCGTGGCGACTTTAGAGTTACCCGATTTACACCGGTTAACCAACGATCCGATTGCTTATGCCCCTTGGTGGCCAGCAATTCCTCATAAACTTCCATCCGACATTCCTAAATTCAATGGAAATCCAGGTGAAGACCCATCGAATCACGTGATGACTTTTCATCTGTGGTGTTCGTCGAACACCCTAAACGACGATTCGATAAGGCTTCGCCTTTTTCAGAGGACATTGACTGGTCCAGCGGCTAAATGGTATATTGAATTACCTAGAGCCTCTTTCGACAATTTTAGTTCCCTAGCCACGACTTTCTTAACCCATTTTCAATTACCGATAAGGTATGAAACGGGAACAGAAATATTAACCAACTTCAAGCAGACAACTGCCACCCATATATCTGATCATATACATGAGTGGCGTCGTCGTCGTAGGATGGTGAAAACATACGTTCCCGATCAGCTGTTAGCTGAATGGTTTATAAAGTCGTTACTTCCTGCTATAACAGAAGATGTGGCCAAGGGGGGAGTCATAACAGAGGAGCAAGTTATCGCTCGTGCACAGTATTTGGACTTAGTTTATACTCAGTCCGGCACGCTCTACGACAAAATACCTAACGCCCCTAGACCGGAATTTTCAATTCCTCCTCCTCCTAAATCCAATAGTGACTCTCATGCCGGTGATGGCGTGATTGGCACGGCAAACGCGAAATCAATAAAGGCTTCGTCTAAGAAAGCCCGTAAGAATTTAGATCAAAATGCAAAAGAGTAAATTCTTGCTTCGGAAGTAAATGCCGTATCAGCAGATAAAGGCAAAGAAACCAATCAACCAGGAAGCAAGAAGAAGCAAAACAAAGGGAAGAAGAAGAAACAAGGCGAGTCATCTCCTGGAAAAACTTCTTCAAACCCTCCTGGGAAAGGGAAACAAAGTTATCCATGTCAAATATGTGATGATGAGGATCATTACACAAAGAATTGCCCATTCAAAGCTGAGTTGAAGAGGTTCTTTAAAAGTTCCCAAACCTCAGCTGTGTTAACTGATCCATTTCCCAACCCAGGTCAAAATCTGGTTGATAGTGGAAATGCTTCCCCGTCGCAAGTACTTATGTTGTCGGTTTCAAAACAGAAAAATGATGCTTTGATTTCGACAAGGAACAAAGATTATGGGAATCCTCAGCTGTCGAACGACAAAGGTAAAGATCAACCAAGTAGTTCGACAACAACTTCGACAGAAGTTGTACCACCCATCATCCCTGAATTAACAATCAAACCGCCAAAGGGTGTAGTTCACAAGTCGACATTTAATCCTTGCGCCAGAGCGGCGCAGCATTATAACATAGTGGAAGATTTGGCACAATCGCCATCCGCTATGTTGACTCTTGTGGTACTACAAAATTGTCCAACCCAAAGGCAGGCGTTGTTATCAGCAATTGGTGGGGTTGATCCTAAGGATTCCAATCTTGTATCCTTTGATCTTCAGTTACCAGCTCAACTAGCTTTCCTTATTCAAGTGAAAGCCCTCAACAAAACTGTTCACAGAACAATTATTGACGAGGGAGAATCAACATGTATTATGTCGATGAGTTGCTGGAAAACTTTAGGATCTCCAACCTTGTCGCGATCTTCGACGACATTAAAAGCTTTCGACGGAAGGACTTATACCCCATACGGTATCCTTAATAACTTGAAAGTTGAACTGGGAGGAAAAACAGTAGAAATTGATGTTGAGGTCATCGATGGAAATCTTGACTACAACATCCTACTGGGTAGACCATGGATTTATGCCATGGCGGCTGTTGTGTCGACTTATTTTAGGAAGATCGCATTCCCGTTTGAAGGAGGGATTACGATCGTCGACCAACAGAACTTCCTCCCTAATGGTTCACAAGTTACAGGAAGCATTCCCATGATCCATGAGAGCAACCATTCGCTTCAAGATATCGGAGTAGGATTATTGAAAGACCCCACATTAATGGGAACTTTCGCGCTACCACCTCCTATTTACATAGGAAATATACCGTTTGTAGCAACCTGCAACATGATATCTTCCACGAAGGTCGCAAAAGACAATGTCAACATGGATTATGCAGCTGTTTTGCCCCCAAGCCCTTTAGAAATATTGTAGCAATCAATGTTTCAAGCATGGGAGGCGAACCCAAGTCAACGCTCGTCAAGCGTTTGGGTAGATAGGTCTAGAGAATATGGTACCTCATTAGATCCTTGTTCAAAAGTACATGGGACTGACGAAGGAATCTTACAATCAATGTTGATTGAGGGGGCACCATGGAATGATCACCACCATCGTTCCCTTCTTCCAGGATATGAAGAAGATACTCAAAGTGACCTTTATCACCCTTCAGTTTTTGAATTCCTAACAAATACTGTAAATACGGTGGATTCCGAGCGAAACTTATCCAATATTGAAGAGACTATAGCCATAAATATCTCGACTAAAGCAGATGTTGTAGAGAATATTTATGTCGGCAAAGGTTGTTCCCCTTCAGAACTGGAAATATATAACGCTCTTTTTCGCGAATTCAGAGATGTCTTTGCTTGGTCATATGATGAAATGCCAGGCATTGACTCGAGTATCGTTGAACATCAAATTAAAATGTATCCTGATGTCAAACCAGTAAGACAACGACTTCGGCAGGTGCACCCCAAGAAAGCCGCTGCCATTAAGGCAGAAGTTGAAAAACTTCTCCATGCTGGATTCATCTACCCAGTTCCTCTAACCGATTGGGTATCGAATATTGTCCCTGTTATGAAGAAACAAGGGACGATTAGAGTGTTTGTTGATTATAGGGATGTAAACCAAGCTTGTCCGAAGGACAACTACCCTACACCCTTCATCGACCAGATAATTGATGAATGCGCCGGATGTGAGATCTTTTCATTTATGGATGGATTTTCTGGGTATAATCAAATAAATATCTGCCCACAGGACCAGTCAAAGACTACATTTATTTGTCCATGGGGCACATTCGCTTATCGAAAATTACCCTTTGGTTTAAAGAACGCAGGGTCGACGTTTCAGAGGGCAATGAATTATGCCTTCCATGACATCAAGAACATTGTTCAACCTTATCTCGACGATCTTCCGGCTCATTCGCAAAAGTGGACTGATCATCTGCAGCATTTAAGAGCGATATTTCTACGTTGCCGACACTACAAGATAAGACTCAATCCGCACAAATGTGTGTTTTGCGTCGGTTCTGGTCGTTTACTTGGCTTTGTAGTCTCTAAGGATGGGATTCGTCTCGACCCCTGTAAGGTTCAGGCAATCATTAATTTGCCTCCACCTTCAAATTTGCTTCAGATTCAGAAACTCCAAGGGAAAGCGAACTTTCTGAGGAGGTTCATTCCAAATTACGCAGAACTTGCTAAAGGTTATACTCGTCTTTTGAAAAAGGATGTACCTTTCGTCTGGGACCAGGTGGCGCAAGCTTCCTTTGATGCTCTGAAAGATTGTCTAGTAAAAGCATCATTAATGTACGCCCCGGACTATAAAAGAGACTTTAACCTGTATCTGGCTGCAGCAGATACGACCATTGCGATGGTTTTAGTTCAAGAAGTCGATGGAATTGAACATCCTATATATTATTTAAGTAAAAACTTAAATGATACAGAAAGTAAATATTCTTATGTTGAAAAACTAGCGCTTGCAGCTGTTCAAGCGATTCAAAGGTTTCGACATTATGTCCTCTTTCGGAAAACTACCATCTTGTCAGATTGCAACCCCATGACTTATATACTGTCACGACAGTTGCTGGGGGGCATATATTCAAAATGGATAGCGATCCTTCAAGAGTTTGATCTGGAATTTGTAAAATCCAAGTCAAAGAAAGCTCTAGTTTTCGCAGAATTATTGTGCGATCTCCCATCGTTGTCCAACGATGAAACATCAGAAGAGTCAATCGTGGACGAAAGTTTGTTTCTGATATCTACAAGCAATGAGTGGTATGGAGATATCATAGTTTATCTCCAAACCCAAAAATTCAGGCCTAACACCTCTCACTCCGAACAAGAACGTATACGATACCAAGCAAAAGACTACATGATCGTCGATGATACACTTTACCGTCGTGGTATCGATACAGTTCTGAGGAGGTGCCTTACCCATGAGGAGGCCGAAAAAGCCCTGAATGAGTGTCATTCAGGCGCGTGTGGGGGACATCAATCCGGATATGCAACAGCACAAAAAATCTTACGAGCAGGATACTTCTGGCCAACCATGTTCAAAGATTGCATAACCGCAGTCAGAAGTTGCCTTGCTTGTCAAATTTTTGATAGCAAAACCAGACGACCACCCGCACCTTTACAGCCAATAGTTGTTGTTGGGCCCTTCGCCAAGTGGGGCATCGATTTCATGCAATGTAACCCCACCTCGACCGGGGGACATGGGTATATTATAGTCGCTGTTGACTATTTTACCAAATGGGCCGAGGCGATGCCTACATTGGATAACACTGGTGAAACAACTGCCCTTTTCTTTTTCAATCATGTAGTCGCCAGGTTCGGCTTACCACAGGCTATAGTTACAGATCATGGATCGCATTTCCGCAATCACATGATGGTCGAATTAGCTGCCAAGCTAGGGCTATCTCACGACAGCTCTACCCCGTATTATCCGCAAGCCAATGGACAAGTTGAAGCAATCAACAAGGTCCTGAAGCATATGTTGCAAAGGATGATCGGAGTTCATAAAATAAGGTGGCACCTAATCCTGTACTCAGCTTTGTGGGCTTACCGAACGTCGGTAAAAAACGCGACCGGGTTCACACCTTTTCAACTGGTGTATGGCCTGGAAGCAGTTTTGCCGATCCAGTGTGAAATTTCGTCACTTAAACTCGCAATTGATCTCCTCCCCGGAACTTCAGAAGAAGAGGCTCGTTTCTTGGAATTAATCCAGTTGGACGAAACCCGTCGTGACGCCGCTTTGGCTAACGAGGCCCATAAGAAACGAGTCAAGGCTCAGTTCGACAAAAGTGTCAAACCCTGTATCTTCTCAGAAGGTGATTTGGTCTTGCTTTATGACCAAGAATCCGATAAATTGGGAGCAGGTAAATTTAATTCCTTATGGATGGGCCCCTATATTGTTAAAAGGGTGTTAGCAAAAGGAGCCTACGAGTTAATGGATTATGACGGAATTCCACTGGCGCAGCCCCGTAACGGGCTGTACCTCAAGCGTTACTATGCTTAAATAGTAACCTGCATGCTTTTGTTGTATTTTGTTTTCGCTAAAGTATTTGTTCTGGTCGGGTGATCCACCTTTTTCATTTGTTGCAGATGTCGAACCTTCTGGAGACATGTGTTGGATATGCCGACGGAGCGAGTCGTAGTTCGCGGAACCTATCCTCCGCAGCCTGGGCCATTTTTGATCCAAGCGGCGAGTTAGTAAGTTTCAGAGGTGTGTGTATTGGGAAATCAACGAATAACATCGCTGAGTATAGCACGTTGATAGAACTACTCTCTGATGCCATCACACGTGGCATATGCCGACTAATTGTCAGGCTAGACTCACAGCTCGTAATACTACAACTCAATGGTATATATTCCGTTCGCAATCCAGCTATTTATCGCATGTTCCTAAGGGTTAAGATTTTGGAAAGACAATTTGATTCAATTCAATATCAACATATTTCCAGAAACTTAAACACATTAACCGACTCATTAGCAAATTATGTGTTAGATAGACATTTGCGACATTTATAAAAGAGACATATCATCAATGATTGTACATATGGATCATATAACTCAACCAGAATAAAACTCGAAAATCAAAATATATATAAGCTGTTTATAGTTCATACATAATGTTCTGTAACCAAGACAAAATTGGTCATATGACCTAAAACTCAAAAAGATGCTAGGGGGCACCCTAGCCTAGTGGTGCTCATGATAGCACGTCACGGCCTGTGCAATCATGCGCAAGAGACGAGTCCATCGTCTAGGCACACCAGTAGTGTGTCGCTGCAGCTGTAAGGTAACTCATCAATCCTCACATCGGGAATGCCGAGAGTAAGGCTCTCAACCTGCTCCTGCACAGCTGTAAGGGTCTCAGTATCGTCAAGGTCGCGAAGGACAGCTCTCCTAGCAGGCTCCACTGCCAGGGCAGCAACTGGCAGTCTCGGACGAACTGCTGGACGAACAGGACCAACATCTGCATGCACCCAAGAGTATGATTAAAAGTCTTGATAGAATAAAGCACAACGACATTATGAATAAAACAGTAAACAGTGATATGGTCAAAGAGTTTACCAATAGCGCCCCACTATTCGCCATCCGGTAACACCAAATCCGGATCACCTCGGAAATCCATACCCACATATGGATACTCGGAAAAGACCATCTCCTGGCGCTCGAACCACCTGAAGAAGGCATCAGTAAAGGTAATCTGAGGTTGACCAGCATGCCTAGACATGTGATCGACCCACCTCTGCATGCGTGGCTCGGTCGGAGAAGGCAAGTCAAGTATAATGTACTGAGGCTGCATCAGTGGGATTTTCTCCAAGGCGAAGGCAGTCAGAATAGAACCAAATCCAAAGTTCTTCAGCTTCCCGTCCTTTACCTTGGTCAATTGACTTTTCATCTGAACAAGTACTGCATCACACCAGTTGAATACTTTCGGTTGGAGACACTCCAAGGCGTGCTGCACATAAGATCTGTTGGCAACATGTAGAGCTGCGCTATCGGCCATCCTACCAATGGTATACAGGATGGACCTGAGAGACCTGTCAGTAATCTCACGGATAACAACCTTGCTGTCTCTGCTCGGCTGGGAACCTTCCCTGCAATACTGGCGGACATAATCTCTCACGGAGTCGGTCCCCCGGGCCGTACCTGACAATGAAATGGGGGCACCTCGCCTTGACAATCCAGTCAAGAAGTAAATGTCCTCTATGGTCAAGGGGATGGATTTTCCCCTAATCTGGAATACTTGGTTAATGGGATCCCAAGCATCAAGCATATACTGCAGCAAAGTGATCTGTGCTCTCATGCTAGAGATACGGAAAAACTTCAGCAGGCCACAGTTCCGCAGCGCGTTCACCGTGACAGGGTCATGGAGGGCAATCATGTCCTCCTCTTCATGTTCTCGTTCTCGCCATGTAAGGGACATTTTGTTCAAAGTTCCCTGCAAAACAAACAAGAGAAGGAGTAAGTTCCTGAGTTTGATGAAAAACTGGCGAAAATTCATCAAAAAATGAGCTGAAAACTCAGTTTTCTGAGCCCAACGCAGGCAAAGAGTGTCCCCCTGCATTGAAGGTCAGGCTGCCTTAAGGCAGCTTGACATTCAACGTAGGTTTTCGAATGGGAAACCTGCGCTGAAGTTAGGGCGCCCTGGCAAAACCCCTGAGGCTCAGAAAAGCTGGGAAACAGGCATAAAACTGAAAAAGGAAACTATGAAAAGAAAGAGCTAGGGTTTAGCTCCTACCTGGTCCAGACGGCGCTGAAAATCGTCCGCAGAATCTCCCGGAATCAGCTGGTGAAAATCAAGGGGGAAGAAGCACCTCCAGAGCTCCAACAAACCAAATGCAAATGAAATGGTAAAATGAGAGGTAAAAACACCTTTTAATGGCTTTTTACGTAGTTCAAAGCGAAATATTAGGGTTATAATCTCATTTGCATGCAAATATTATTCATTTCTAACAAAGTTTGTTGCAGCAATTGAGAATGCAGTACTATCCTTGAAAAGAGAAAAGCTAGTAATGGTAAAAAATCAAAATTTGACCATATAATCGAGCAGTTTTAGCATAAAGTTCATGCTCGTTAAAAAATAAACGCAAGGTCCGAGCAGTTTTAACGCGGTCTTCATGCTCGTTAAAAAATAAATAAAAGCAGTGAGCAATGTTTCCTCCAGAGTTTAAGCTCATTTTTAAATAAAAAATGAACCTACACCGGTAAATAACCGTTGTGATCGTAAATTTATCAGCCATAAAAGCCTTGGTCGTGTTTGCACCTGCCACCTCCACCGTCATTTGGCCGATCGTTCACCTCCATATGATTGTTTACCTATTTTGAGGAACAGCTGCGAAGAGTGATTTCACCTAGCCATCCTTGTGACACTGCCGTGATTGGAAAATTCCAACCTGTACCTGGAATCAGTTGCTATCCCTGTTTATCACTCGTTCCTCAAAAGACGAGTCTTCTTTAAGCTCTTTTCAACTGACTCGTAAAATATGAAAAGATTGTCGAGTTTTGGCCTTCCAGCTCGTTAAAATGACCGGAAGAGCTATCCCTCCTCTAGATTTTAATCTTTTTGGACCTGAGGGATTATTGCACAAAAAGGTCGAGCGCTTGTTTTATTCGGCTCGTTAAAATTATCGAAAACTCATCCCTTCTGTATTGTTTGATACTTTTTCGGACTTAAGGGATTAGATGACGAAAAAGGAATTTTGGAGTTGACTTTATGTACCTTTTCAGACTCTCTAAAAATGAAAAGGACCGAGTTTTCCTTGTCGTTAGACTCGTTAAAATGATTAAATAGCGACAAACTTGTCTTTAGACGAGAACGAGTTTCCCTATCGCTAGGCTCGTTAAAACATAGCGATGGGCTTGCCCGAAGGGCAGGTTATAGAACAAGCATATGTTATCCTCCTCAAGCTTGACAAAAATAAAGAGGTACTGGTCAGAAATGACTGGGGAAAAATTGGGAGAACCTCAAAGCTTTAATGGTAGCAAGTCGCTCTTGAACATGACACTTTTCCTCCGTACCACATCGGGTTGGGTTGTTTCATTCACCGGTCTCATCACCATGGTCTCGCCAAACCATCCACATTTGGGGTAATGCTACCGATCCATCGCATCAGTGTCGTTATATGTTCAAGAGGTGTTGTTCAGAAAGAGTCAACCGTGTCCCATCCACTACCATACATTATCCTTCATCCATCCATGACCGCCACCCTGAATCATATGTCACAGATTGTTTTCACCTCCATTAAAATCATTAGCTCCGTTCCGTGTCACTGATGTGGGATTCATTAAGGCCCTCCTTTGACGGATCGCTTCTTGTCGACTTCAGCTCATTATCCAAGAAGTTGATCTAGGAACAACCCCCTCAGTACTTTGAAGCTTGCATGCCTCAATGGCAAGTTTCTCACTTCCGGCGACAGGTATACATCAATGACCTTCGACCGGAAGATTTTGCGTGGTGTTCGACGCCAAGTCCTTATTCACACCACGTGAATTGTACTGCAGTACCTTGAGGGTCATTATCATTATCGGTGATTCCTCTCACGCTTGTTAACGGTTTACATCATTAACCGGTAATCAAGCGATGTCTTTCCATGTTCGGCTTCAGCGCAATTCTCACATGGATCGACTTGTACTTAGAGTGAAGATCGAACGAGTTTGAAGACCCCGGATCTAGTTTCATCCATCCGGGCTGCGATATATATTCAGGAAATATAAAGACATTTGACATGTACATCATTGCAGCAGATGATCATCCTACTCAAAGGATGATAATTTCAGCAGAGAATTATCAGTCTACCATCAGACGATCGTCTGTTCTATGTACCAAAATGAATTTATAAAGTTGAGCATGGGAATGCCCGCCTCAGCTAGATCATGAAAGCAGAATGAAAAAATAATGTATTGTATTGTATTTTATTACAGGTCACCTCTCAGCGATTGAATGAACTTCGGATCCTCCTGATAAAGCATTTCACTCGATAAACGACCTCATACTTTAGGGGGCAACTGTTATAGACATTTTTGTGCCTTACAGCATGAAGCATGAAATGTCCATAATCTATGGGATCCAAAGTCCCTAAACATGTTGTTCCTACCCCTAGAGGAACAAGGTCAGCAAACCACAGCACTGAATAAAAGTTCTCCACCTGAAAACACTCAAAAACAAGGCAATTCTGGATCATGTCAACTACTCCACTGAGCATCTGTGCTGAATGTCAAGTGCTCCACTGTCTACCTGCGTTGAATGTCAACTGCAAAGAAGGCTACCTGCACTAGGCGAGTTTGGACATGTGGCACAGTCATTCCTCAAGGTGTCAATGCCCAGGAAGCTTCCAAAATGACACTTGGATAAGGGAATTCGACTGGTGATGAGTAAGAGGTTCTAGATCTCCAAGTGGAAGCAAGAACCTCCAAGTGGACTCAAGAACTGAAGAATAACTGAAGTGAGAGAGGACACTAGTCAGCTTCATGCCAGTCTCAAGCTGACTCATCCTTTCTCCAAAAATCCTATATATAGATCTCTCTCATGAGGTCTAAGGAGGCGGGAATCTTGTGAATGTAAAGAATTGTTGTTGGTTTGAGTTTAGAACTATTGGGTGATTTGCTTTGAAGGAGGTGAAGAGGAGATTTCTTTCTGCTGGGAAGGTGATGCTGGATTGGGCCTCTTATGGTTGTATCACTTCCTGAACTTTACTTCTTCCATTAATAAAGCATTTGAGGTTCTTCTATATACATGCGTCTCAATGATGTATTGTTATACTTGTGTATTTGATTTATTCTAATCCTTAAATCAATTATGAATGCATGCTTCTTGTAGTTTCCCTTTCTTGCCATTTTGCAGGATCTTGGTGTAGCTGGGCCAGTGAAAGAGCAAGGAGCTGGGAGCAAGCAGCAAGGAGAGAAGATTGGATCAACCATTAGCGAAAGACATCGGTTAGTGGATCTCTTTCTCCCCTATTTTACTTTCATAAAGAAGAAATCTTAGATAGCTTTGCTTTGATTGTTGCTGAGGTACTATCACCCTTAGAGTGGGATAGGGTCATTCCGTATTGGATACTTTTCCCAACAACAGTTGGCGGGGCTTTGGATGTTCCTGGTCTCGGGGCATCAGGCAGATAATCATACAATGTACCTGACTGAGAATAAACCAAGTCAAGGTACTGAGCGCGCGCGATAGCTTGCTCTTCAGTGACACGCACCCCCATGGCAATGTCCCAAGCTATTGGAGGAACGAGCGAAGTCGTAAACCAATCGGTAAGAAGTTGGTCGGGAATCCAAAATTTGATCATACGTCTACGCCGCCTCCATTCATGGATATGATCAGAGAT
The DNA here is from genome assembly GCA_031772625.1 of Pinus tabuliformis. NCBI lineage: Eukaryota > Viridiplantae > Streptophyta > Pinopsida > Pinales > Pinaceae > Pinus > Pinus tabuliformis. The sequence continues at coordinate 873,541,901 of CM062819.1, forward strand.
ATGCGTAGTCGTTGTCTATCTTAAGGATGTCAGGAGGTGTGTACCCATTTCATATCGAATGGGCAACTGAAAATGAGTGAGAAATGCCATAGCCAACGAGTTGAAATCCTGAAAGGATCCGCGATTGAGCTCAATATACCACTTAGCTGCAGAGCCAGTGAGAGTCCTTTGAAAAAGGCGAAGCCGAATTGAATCATCAAGCCATGAATTGGATGAACACCACAGGTGATAAGTCATAACATGAGCTTGTGGATCTTCATTAGCTTTACCATCGACTTTTGGACAGTCACCGGGGATCTTTGTTGGAATCGGAGGCCAATATGGATTATGGAGAATAGGATCATTGGTCAGTTTGGACACATCCGGTAATTCTAAAGTCGCTAAGAAAGGTAGCTGAGGGTTGAAGGACATCTGGGGTTGCTGGTGGGATGGAGCACCAGGGTTCCAACCAACTGGCGGTTGCCCCCATGGGCTTGGTCTGGACGGATTTGGCCCCATAGGGTTTTGTCCGTAGGGATTTGGGTTCTGCCTCCCAGCGTTCCATGGATTACCAAACGGTCTTGCAGGAGCACCATATGGTTGCGGATAATTCTGATAAGAATTCGCTGCAGTTGTTGATAATTTTGATATGGGGCAAACGAAGGTTGCCCTTGAGGTTGCTGGTAACCATACGGTGGCTGGACTCCAAACAGAGTTTGAGAAACAGGCTGAGTTTGATAGACAGGTTGGGATTGAACTCCACCTTGCATTTGAAGACCGGATGGGGTTTAGGGTCCAGCTTGGGGCAAAAAACCGGGTTGAGCAACGCCAGAAGGATGTCTTGTAGGTTGGGCTATCTGGCCAGAAGGACGACCTTGTTGATATTGAAGTTGGCCTACTTGCCCAGAAGGTTGTACCTGCTGGGAGTGGAGTTGTTGTTGCACAGCTGAAGGTTGTCCTGACGGACCAGATGGCCGAGTGGGCTGGGAAATTGGTTGGCCTAATTGGGTTTGAGGCTGACCGACTTGCCCAGAGGGTTGATTATACTGGACAGTGGGCTGACCAAGTGGTTGAGCAGCTTGTCCAAATATCGGACCATACTGGACATTGGGTTGGTTTGGGTTAACAAATGATTGACCAATTTGTCCAGTAGGATAACCTTGCTAGATACCAGGTTGGGCTTGTTGAACAAAAGATTGACCAGAGTTACCAAAAGGTTGAGCATAAGAGGTGAAAAACGGACCACCAGAGGCGAAAGGGTTTCCTTGAAAGTATTGTCCTTGTAGGTCTTGGTGAGGTGGTCTTTGGGATGGCGCAGACAATGCTTGGCCACCATGATAATAGGTGGGACCCCAATCAATTGACAGCGGAACTGAAATCTCAACAGTCGGTTGAGACAACAAAGGCCCACCAAGATGTGGTACATACTGATCGTATGGGCCCTCAGGTGGTACGTTTGATGTAGGATCGAAGACTCCAAATAAAGAGGCCGAAGGTTGACTAAAAATAGGAGTCGAAGAAGCCACACATACCGTTGGAGCGGTTGTGATTGAGGTAACAGACGTACTGCGACTTTGTGGAGTGAAAGGTTCCGTGGTGGAAAAAGTGAGCTGTGACCAAATGGAACTCATGAAGGGAGTTCCAGAAGACATAACATTGCTTATTGCTTTATAGCCTGGAGGTAGTCTAGGAGTGCTACTAACAGGCGTAGATTTCGTTGTGGTGGGAATTTCACCGCTCATCGCAACGGATTCGTCAGTCGAAGTAGGGGATATGTCCTCCATGTCAGAAGAAAATGGTGGGACTGAAACACGAGGAGAAGTGTATTCCCAAAAAGGGATACCATCCTCAGAAGGTTCCCAAACAGGGTTCCAATGAAACTCGTATGTCTCGTCGCCTGGAGCACGAGAACTAATCGGTTGTATACTCGGAACAACAGAAAGAGTTTCACTAACAACCGGTATCTCGGAAGACGAAATTGGTAATTCCGCCAGGATGAAACTTTACAAAATCCTAGGGAATCTAACGAGACAAGACCCTACTCAAACTAATGCAAAAAAAATCTAACCGGGTCAATGTGTATCGTGGCCAAATAAATTTTAAGACAAAGGAACTGAACTTGACCTTTTCATGTTTTAAGAGTCGAGAAAAGGACAAAAAGGTGACTCTAGTCTCCTTCGAATGTTTAATGAGCACGAAGTGACAAGACGCTCATTGGCACCTTTTCTTTTAAGGAGTCCGAAAAGGATCAAAAGTGACTACTCTGGAGACTCTAGGAAAAGGGTTTACCAAACAATCCGTAAAATTGCTTATACACCTTAGCAATCAGATGAAAACCAAGGACTTCCCGTACGGCAGTCAATCTTCCCGAATGCTGTGTTCAGTGCATTACGGCTTGTAAGGCGGCAGACACGGCTTCCTGTGGATAAAGGATGATAACCTAATGGGGTCTCCACATATACTCGACGATACGTGGGAGCACAAATCCGTGCTAGACCACTACCGAGTCACAAAAGGAGGAATCACCCAACCGTAATGTGAAACAATAGTGGCTAGGTTTAACAACGCCGAAACACGTCTCTAGCCTAGACCTCTAGAATGTATGCGTTAAGTTCCAATGCGTTGTTAGATTCATTCAGTTCATTTTATAGTTGATCTTCAATTAGGTTTCAGTTTTTAGGTCCTACCATATGTGATCTCTCAGAATTTCCTAAATGCAAACTATATGCCAAAATATATCATTCGTTCAATGAATGCTAACTACAGAAGAGTTGAGATTTTCAAACAAACAAAATGATCACCAAACAAATCAACAAAGATCCTAATGCAGCTAATAGCAATAAATGAAACTTTTGCTTTTCTTTTCTTAAAAAGTGACTAATTGCCAATAACAAGGAAGAATGCTAGCTAATGTAATGCAAAAAAGATCATTTGTTTTTTTTTTTAAATGGAATAATGCATTTAAACAAATTTCGAGAGATGATATCAAAAGTAAACAGACAAATTTCACTCAATGCAAGTAGAACCAAGTCTGAAATACCAAGACAATCTGTCAAAAACCTCACAAAGACCTCAATGAACTATGTGATCTAAGCCCAAAACGAAGTCAAGTGAAATCCAAAAGATCAATAAGTAGATTGCTCGAAGCACACAATAAAAGGTTTTGTCAACCACTAGACAAGTGCAGAAAACAACCAAAGAGTTGACTAGACAATCAAAGAATCAAAAACTCCAACGGAAGGCTCAATGTACCAAGCCACTAGATGCTCTACGGCTGGGATATAAGATCGATGGAAAAAGGCAAACACCCGAAGGATAAATGTAAAAAACCAGTCAAACAGAGTTCTGACACACTCCAGTAGCTGAAAAGGATGTAAAAAGACAGAAATCTGAGTTTAAAAACTTCCAACAAACAAACTGGCAAAGTTCACAGGACTGGCGCGACTGTCAGCCTGTAACTCGCACTATTAAGGAATTAGCGCGAGTTGCTTTTGTGCAACCTGCGCCAACTGGCGTGGCTGTCAGGTAGAAAAACGCGCTAATAAAGTTTGTTGGCTTAAAAAATAAATCAAGCAGTTCAGGGTCTGGTCGACAGTATTCAGGCAGATCAAACAGCAAGAAACAGTTTAAAAACTGACCCAGAAAGATTATTTACGCAAGCAAGCAAGAGAAAACCAAAATAAAAGACAAACTCCAAGCTGTTCGGTTCATAAACCAAACTGGACATTGACTGAAGTGGCGTTGATCTACTTCGCTAATGCAAAGCAATAGCGTTTCGAAGGCTGTCTGGCCGTACTTCAGGCTCCGTCCAAGGTTTATGAATCAAACAACAAATAGCTTCCCCAGTGGAGTCGCCAAATTGTTGGAGAGGTAAATCCCCTCTGCGGATAGAGGCGATCCCACTAGCCCAAAATGGGTCTAGCAACAATCAATTAACGCTACCATGCAAGTTCCTAGTTGCAAATTGAAAGTGGATTATGAGAACCAACCTGGAGTCCAACGCTAGTGTCATAGACGAGTTGATACTCTCGTTCCCTTGCTCCGGCAGGTCACGATCCTCACGATCTCCGCGAATGGATACCTGCACATGCAAAGAACGAAGCGAATACAAGCATAAAATCCACTAAACACAACTATATATCGGTCAGAAAAGACATAGATCAAACATTATCATAATGAACAATAAGATCGGAACCATAACGATAGTCGTTTATTAATGAATAATCAACAAAGAAAAATACAACCAAAGTTCTGACGTTGAATCTCTCCTCTGGCTGGGCGAGCAGCTACATATGTCTTGCAATAGACCTTTCTCTCTCTTTGATTATGAATACACAGCTCAGACTTCTGGCAGCATAACCTTCCTATGCTCCAAGACTCTTACTATCACTCAAGACAAGCGTTATCACTCCTACTCAAAAACTAACGTGTCAAATGCATGAGGACATACTTTTATAGATGGAGAAGGGGAAGAAGATACAATGAATCAAGACACCCATTATGGATTGGCATTATCTCCAAAAAGCCGCTGTGGATAGATGTAAGAGATAGATGATGAATCTCGACATCTAGAAGATTAGCTTTATCCTCAAAAGAGTTCATGACTAGAAGGGAAAAAACATCCGGGCGCGCGTTTGTTAAAAATCTTTTCCAAACTTCGTTGGCGCGGGTGTTACTCTAAGACAGAGCGCCGATGGGCGCGCCTTCTTTTGAGGATCTCCCTCATTGGCGCGGGTAGTACACTGTGGACCCGCGCTAATGGAAAAATGGCACTTTTCAGGGATATTCTGCATGAGGTGTCTTCAGGGCACATGAAGTCCATACTTAGGGGAACATATTGCAAGTGTTTTTAAGTTATGTCACTCCTCACAGGTCCTGGAATGAGTCCTCCAAAGTACGGGAAAGGGGTAACAGGGACGGTGACCAATGGTGACAAATTACTGTGTAACAGACATGACGACATTTCCTTTTCCTGCTTGAATTGTTTTCAACTGATAATATTTTGTTCCAGATTCTACATTTTGGAGTGGCATAGAAATTTTTTCTACTTGTTGGTGAGTGATTGGTTATGCCACATTGTTCAAATAATTTTGCCAAAATTTATCAAGGAATTCATTCCACATTTGTTGGTTTTGTGTTTTTTTTTTGTCAAGTATGTTCTATCATTTTATTTTCCTAGGTTCTTGAGGGTATATTCTCATTTACTATGTTTTTTTAGGTCCCAATGACTTAGAGAGTCTACAATTATTTGGGTTATTTTTATTTTTCTTCTTTGTGCTCTATTCCAAAAGGGTTTAGTGTTTGAGTTTAGTTTTATGGGATCTAGTTTACTTGTTCCATTATAATTTAGTCAAAATTTCACATTTTTGTATCAGTTGGCAGCATTAAGGGTTCTCAATATTGTTCGAGCTCCCTGGAATTAAGTCCATGGATTAAGCATTTTCATTATTTGTGGTTGGGTTCTGTCATGTTTCTGAGTTGTGCGATGATCGATAATCTTCTCGAATTCACTCTTATGGTGTAGCATTAGGTGATGATTTAGTAGTTCTGACGTCAGGGGTTTAGGCTATTGTATCTCTTCCATTTCTCTAGTTTTATATGTAGACATTCTTTTAGTCCTTGTTCTCATTTTTCTCAGTGTTCATTGGTTACTTTTTTCATGCCTCCTAAAAGGTAATGTGTAGTAGGAGGGGTGGTGAAGGAAATGTAGCAAATAAAAAGAGTCATAATTTTTCCCATGACTCCATCACTACCTTCTTTAATGTTATTCCTCTAGAAGTTAGTCGAAAAGAAAATAGACAAGGGATTGTCCTTGTCTCTCAAATTCTGAGTTGGTGGGGGAAGATATGAAATGGTTTAATTCACTGGTCTTACACTAGTAAATGGATATCCTACTACAGCTTATTTATAAGGACAACCAAGTGGAGCACTATAATATATTCTCCTCATTGGAGGATATCAACCTTACTCCTCATTAGAGGATATCAAGTGTATGATGGGCAATCAAAGATTCTATTTGGATAATTTGGACTCTCTCTTGACTCATGTGGAAGGCTTCATAGTGAGTGATTCTACCTCTGGAGACCTCACAGATCAATGTGTTGATAGTGGACAAGCTCCTACAATAAATTCTTGTGATGAAGATTAACGATGGTTAGTTTCCTGAAGTTTTGTCATAAATTTTTAATATGCATCCTTCAGTCCCTTGCTACTCTACTTATAGGTAGTTCAGTGGTGACATTGGTATTGAATTTTGGTATGGGCAATTTGTTTCTGGTTCGGAGTAGGATGGTTATAGTTCTCATTATTTTGTTGGTGATATCGTCTCAATGCTTCTCTCTAGAGTGTGATGCTTGTCCTTATTTTTGTGGAAAACTCTATGTCTTTTATGCATATGGTTCTTTTCTCTTGTTATTGTCTCATGTGCTCTTTGAAAAATAGTTCGTCTTTACGCTATTGTGCTATGAATTATGGATTGGTCTTCCTCTAGTTCGTGAGAGGTGTATTGGTCACAAGGAATGTTGTGAGTCTTTTGATGTTGGAGGCATTTCATAGTTTCAATGTTTGCACTTTTGTTGTGCTCGAGGTATTGCACTTTTGAAATTTTGGCCATTTATTACTTCCTTTGGTTATGGTACCTCTAGCCCTCTATGGTCCTAGCCGTCTTATGTATACATCTTGGTGGCCATATGGAGACAAGGTTTCACATGGTTTCTTTTGAAGTAGTTGTTATGAAACACTGAGGCAAGGCTTGGAGTGTGTGTCATATCGGTCTCTAGTTGTCTCTCCTTTACTTTCATTATAAAGGTTGATTGTTTCTCCTTTCTGGTAGTCGTTATCCTACAATTGTCTTATGTATTAATGTTGAAATTTTCATGTATACACTCATAGTAAGGTTAGTTTTGGAATATATTACAATGATAAGCATTATGGGGGAAAGGTTTTTTTTCTTTTTTTATATTGTTGAGAGAATCTGGATACACATGATGCACTTTATGTAAACTCTAGTTTAATTATAAATACTAATTATTACAATTAAAAAAAATTACAAATAAATATTAAAAAAAATTACTAAATAAATTATACACCAATTTAATCATCTTTATTAGGAGTGTATGTATATAACAAATATATATAGCAAGTGGTTAAGGCAAGAATAAGGAAGAGAAGATGAATAATGATATTATGAGTGTATGTATATAACAAATATACATAGCAAGTAGTTACCGGAAGAAGAAGGAAGAGAACAAAGAAAACGCGGAATCGAGCTTCAAGAGACGACTTTATTATTTGGTCGTTGGGATTCGTTCAATAGAATGAGTTGGGCTCCTAAAATTGAATCCGGATAACTCTTCAGACAAGTCTTCTGCACATTGCTGCCTGTAAAACTCCATGCAGAGTCAGATATTGACTTTGAAATTTTGTATCTAACTTTCGTATTAAAACCACTCAATTTTGTGGCTCGAATTTATAGACTCTTCCGTCCCGTCAACAATCCCCAGCGTCGACTGAGATTAAAAAAAAGGGTTTCTATTCTTCATTGTAGAAACGCTGGTTGTGAAACTAAATTGAATTACGAATAGAGTTGTGGCATTTCTTCTTCTTTGTTGCCTGTCAAGGAAAAGTGTATGAGCTAAACCAGCATTTGAACGACTTGCTGACGTTGAAGTATACTTTTGACGTTTTCAAACCTTATCACTTCATATTAACGGTAACTCTCTAGACTGTACCTAAAACTCCTTCCTCTCCTGCGGGCGGCAAATAATGGAGCTATTAGTTCATTAATAGGTGGGGCCGCATAGGCCGGCCCATTAGCCTTCTCCTGCGACTGAGAGATTGACTTTGAAATTATGTATTTAACTTTCGTATTAAACCTTTTGACTCACTTTGGTAGCTCCACTTTATAGCCTCCTCCGCCCTGTGACCAATTCCCAACGTTGAATGGAAATAAAAAAGAGGTTGTATCCTTCCATTACATTTATAAAAATAGAAACGCCGTTTCTGAAACTAAATTAAATCGGGAGTCCTTTCTTTTTCAGTGTTGCCTGTTAAGGAAAAATGTCTATCTGATTACGATCAGCTAAAGCAGCAGCATTTGAACGACTTGCTGATGTTGACGTATAGCCTTTGACGCCTTCAAACTAAATTGAATCACGAATAAAGTTGTGGCATTTCGTGTTCTGCGTTGCCTCTAAAGCCAAAATAAAGATCAGCTACACGGACATTTGAAAAATGTGTACCTAATAAAGAAGAGCTAAACCAGAATTTGAACGAATGGCCGATGTTAACGTATATCTTTTGACGGCTTCAAACCTTATCACCTCTCAATAACAATAACCTAAACCTAAACCTGCCTCAACACAGACCGCATGAACTAGAGGCCGTTAACCACCTTCATATTTTCTTACTACTACTTTTATGACTAAATTTTCTTTCTTTCATAAAATACAATTTTGATATTACACTACTCTTACCATTCAAAAAGTTAAATAGGTTGGCATCTTTCTTTTTGAGTAATGAGGTTAATTTGCAATTCAATAATATTAAGTTTTACAGTTAAGATGTAAATTAAATGTTAAAAAATCATGATCTTAATGAGATAGTTTTAACTTAGTTTAGTTCTAGATTTCTTCTCCTATAGATATATTTGATTTTTAAATAAAATTTAAAATTGTTTTTAATTTGATTTTTAAATAAAATTTAAAATTGTTTTTAATTTTATTTTTTTTAATTTTTTAAAATAGAAGGAAGTTAATTAACTAAAAGAAAATTAAAAGTTCCAAAAAAATAAAGTGAACATTATTTCTCATTGTAATTTTTTAAATAATGAAGATAGATAAAGGAGGAGATCATCTAGGAGAATATTGATAATACTACAAATAATATTACTTCCAAATTTAAGGATAGGTTGTGGGATAAGGAGCTAGAGAGGAAAGGAAGGTAATGTATTATAAAGATGGATTTAATGATAAGATGTGGGATAAAGAGCTACGGGGAAAAGGAAGCTAATGTATTATAAAGAGGGGATCTACTACATTAGGGCTATGAAGAAAATGAACATTGCAAAGATTAGAAGTAATTCTCATGAGCTCCAAAGTGAAACAGTGGGTCTATTCTAAAACATCCTGGGATGAAAGAATATGTGACATTTACCATACTAAGAGGGTTGAAGATGAAAAATATTTTCTTTTGGATTGTTTGGCTCTTACATACATCTGTTTTCATTTCAAACACATTTGCCACACTGCCAATCTTCTTTACTTGGTAAGGGAGTAAGAAAAACTCTAGTAAAGTTGGAACACTTCTTTATTTTCTTTTTTGATCATAGAAATAAAATATTAAAGAGTTTAAGATCATCTCTATTGAGGTCAGATAAACCACATTGATCTTAATGGACATTAATCATTATCATAACTTTATATGAAAATTATTTAATTAACTTTTTGATTTTTAAATAAAATTTATTTTATTTCCAAAATTCTTGTCACATTGTTAATCTTCTTAATTTGCTAAATTAGTGAGTAAAACTATAATAACCTAAAAATGTTTTTTTTCTTTTATTATAAAAATAAAATATTAAAAACTCTCGATTCATTATTTTTTGGATCAGATAAACAACATTAATTTTTTTATAGACATTAATCATTACAAAATTATTTATAATATATATATATATATGTAAATATAAATAATATTATAATTTTTTATCTATTTTATTTCCAAAATTCTTGTCACATTGTTAATCTTCTTAATTTGCTAAATTAGTGAGTAAAACTATAATAACTTAAAAATGTTTCTTATTTTTTTATTATAAAAATAAAATATTAAAAACTCTCGATTCATTATTTTTGTGGATTAAATAAACAACCTTAATTTTAGTAGACATTAATCATTACAAAATTATTTATAATATATATAAAATGTTGTACATTTACCAATAATATCTCAGTAATGAAATTATTTATTTTTAATTTAAATTTAGTAGACATTAATCATTACAAAATTATTTATAATATATATGAAATGTTGTACATTTACCAATAATATCTCAGTGATGAAATTATTTATTTTTAATTTAAATTTAATACTCACATATGGCCAAACTTTTAAATGTAATGGGAAAAGGACATGTTGGCCAAAGTGATTTCAGAACATTGACTAATTAGCCACGTTGACCAACATGGTTTCTATGGATTCAGTTCGGCTAAATCCACACAGTTTTTTGTTCCGGTCAATAAATACTTTAAGAATCCGTAAGTGTATTTATTTTTAAAATGTTTAATGTTTTCGATACGTGCTTGGTTGTTTAATTATTATTATTATTTGGTATGGTTTAATTATTATAATTTTTTGTATTTTTGTTATTTTAAGATTTTTAGTTAAATTTTGATTTTTGTTATTTAAAAATTTGTTTTAATTATATATGGACTTAACATTTTAAAAAATACACATAAGTATTCAGATTGTGAAAAGTTTACAATTTAAATTTGTGATTCCATTAATTTTCTATTTAATTAGAGACAAATTAAACAGAAAAAATTATTAGGAAAATATCCAAAAACTTATAACAAATAAAATATAATTTTTAATTTTTATCAATTGAATAATTTTTTTATTTTATAATACATTATCATATGAAAACTCATATATATATATATATATATATATATATATATATATCATTTAAATTAAGGGGGAGAAGATTTTCAAACACTTTCCTACAACTCAATTGCAACTATTTTGTCTATACTTAATTTTTTTTTTATTCATTTTATATCAATGTTGAATAAATACTAGTAAATTCCCTTTCATATTGTCAATCAATTTCATATCATGGAGGTGTGGTATGTCAATATCCATCACTACTTAGGGTTAATACTCGCTAATACACATTGTAAAGTAATATATTATACAACCTTCAACCATTGGTCCGTTTGGAGTTTGGGCATGATATTTGTTGATAAAATCACTTTAATACTCTCAAGTCCATCTCCACTAACCACATTGAACTTGCACGAATGGGTCCATAAATTTCAATCTCTTCAACTGCATGTGTGAAGTGATTCTCTTGTGGATTGAAAAATCCTCAAAGTACACAATTTTATATTTCACACATTAAAGAAGGAATTTCTTGCCTCTAATACTTGATATATTTGTTATATATTTGACCCTATGTTAGTCATCCACACATGCCGAAAAATCACATCTTTAGAAATAATAATATGGAGCACAAGTAAATAAAATGTCGATAAACTACCCAATAACATTTTAATTATAACGTTTACTTGCCTTATGCATATTTTATTAAATGTTACTACCAATTTTATTTCAGAGAGCTATAGATAGAACATACCAAAACAAGGGTCATAGATACATAGAAGCATAGTCCCTGCCTCTTTGTGTGGGGTCTACATTTTTTCATTTTTTGAGAACCCTTCGTTTCCCTAATTGTTGCCACAAGTCGCACCTCTACACAATGAAAGCTACCTTGAGATATATACACTTTGCAATTGTTAGAGAAATTCCTCTGAACTGCTAAAGATATGTTTGGAAGAGGTGTATATGGAGGAAAATATGTGTGTGAAGTAAGGAACACATATTTTATTCTGCACTTACTGCTTTCTAGTTGGATTCTAATGCTAGCTCCTTGGATTTTAGTTGTGCTTTCGAGTTCCTGTAGGTCTTATTGGTTGACATCCTGCACTTAGCCTTGTTTCAAGTTTGCTCTCATATGCCAACAAGTCTTATAGAAGATTGATTTTTTTTTTTGTAACTAATATAGCTTCTCTTGTCTTTCTATCCTGCCTTGTGTTGCTAGGAAGTGGTGAAGCCTCTTTCGAGGGTGTTAGACTAGAATTGTTAGATGTTGAAAGGAGTTTATAATATAGTCATGTGTTAATGCAACTTACGTTTTATCGTACAGTTCCTCCATTCAATCTTAATCTTGCTGCATGAATGCATTGCCAGAGTAGGAATGCTACCAAAGTGAAGTGAGCACAATATGTCAGATAATAGCTAGAAAGAATCACATAGCCCTACGGGGGAGGGGAAGGTGGAATCATAAATAATGGTGTGTTTCATTATATACCTCATCATCGAATCATATCTTACGATTATGAACATGTTGTCACAACGATAACGACCCTCCAAAATTTTTACCCAAGTAAATTTTGGAGCCTACATAAACCATCGTTTCATTCGCCTTAGTGTTGGCACGTCATTTGATTTTTTATTTGTTTGTTTTCTCCTAGTGTCGCATCTTCCTAAATTAATCTATCTTAAGTGTCGTCACCTAACCCTTAGAAGTGTTTAAGTTATATAGTTCATGGTTAGGTGAACTCATGACTTATCCTGACTTAGAAACTTGCCTTTTCGCTATGGAAACACTAGAAAGACACTCAAAAGCATAGAAAAATCAAACAAAATCAAGAAAATCACCTTTAAAGGAAAAATTATTAGGTCATTTCTTCCTCTTCTGCAAAATCAAATAAAACAAAACTTAGGACTATGTCGACACTTTGCAAGAATAAAAATTGGGGTTTAAACAACAAGTTTATCCAATTTCTCTCCAAAGATAAATTAGTCTTCATATGTAACTGAACATAATGAACATGACACACATCATGCATAAAGACATAATGAATAAGAAGATAAAGGTTTGTTGACAGAGTTCACCCCTGTTGGGCTACATCTCCACGCCTATTAACATGACTAGACCACTATATATTCAATATCAATGAAGCACATAAAAATTTGTTGTAGGTAATAAGTGGATATTACCCCTACTAGGTAATTTTCTCCTACAAATAGATCACACAAGGAAACAACTCAAAACATCTCCTTCAAAGATGACATGCTTCAATTGAAATGAGCTAAAACAATCATGCGCATGATTCAATTCCACATTGAAACATATCATCAAAACTTCATGATAAAATAAGTTGAACCTGATTTGAACCCTACTGGTTACAGCTACTATAGTAGTCTTCTGCAAGTGAGAATACCGCTACAAGGTCTTCTCCATGCCCAAAAAAATCTCAGAACTTCTTTCAAACCTTGACTAATCCATACACCTTTAGTATCCTGCACAAATTCCATGTAGATGTACTCGATTTAGAAAATAGAGGTTACCAATGGATTCATAACATCCAAAACCCCTAAGCTGCCTCTTTTTGAGTTCAATTTCGATAAAAAAACCAAAACTTATGAGCTCTCAAGCTCTCTCATGAATTTTTATGTTAACCATTGTACAATTCTACCTAAACCCGGCTTGAGAGCCCCAAACCTAAAATTGGCATGCAAAATTGGCCTACAATCATGTCCGATAGGGGAAATTATTGGACAATTAAAATGTCCACTAACCCTTGAAATTCTGAAATTTGTGGTCGTATGGGGGCATGTGCCTAGGGGAAGGGGCTAACCGCCCGCCCCCATTAGCTAGCACCCAATGATCTTGACGCCTGGTCATGTTAAGGTGCGTTTAGAGATTGCAAACCTAGGGCTAGGGCTAAAATGTCTGCGTGCGCAAATAGCTGAAGGGCTTGTTCATGTGAGGGTCAATTTGACCTAGGACTAGCCCCTTGGTGTGTGCGCCTAGGGTTTGGTCTCCTCCACTCCTTCACCAAGGTTATATGGTGCACCATATGTTTAAGGCATAGGCCCTATACTCTCCCGCCTACAGTCATGTGTGGCCCATGTGTCCCGAAGCTGGCTTCTGCTCCGCACCCTAGGGGTTGGCCCCACTCCAAGCTTCGGCTTCGGTTCCATTGCACTATGTTGAATGTGTTGTGACCATGGTTTGGGGCTAGGGCTAATCCCCAAGCCCTTGCCTCTCTTCGTCGGTCATGTGGTGTGGGGTGTGGCCATGGGCTAGGGTTTAGCCCTAGCCCTTTCCCATAATAACATTTGCACATTATTTTAAATGTATGCCCATAAAATATATGGTACGAAGCATGTGTGGTGGTCCATTGCTAATGTGGCTTGATGCTTGGGCAAAGATCTCATGTTCGAATCCTGTTAGGCCTAGTTCAACCAATAACAAATTTTACTCCAATGTGAGGAGGCGACGTGACAGCCAGCCATTGGTGCACGTAGCCCTCTACCATTGGTCCAACTTAGAAAACCATAAACCAATCCGATCACTAGAAAATTTTGACAAACTGGGAGAGGCCAAATTGTAGCCTTCCACTGGTCCATAAAAACCCAAAAACAAATAGAGTCAATCATCAAATTTTCCATTTTTTTTACCTATTTGGGAAATCGATTAGCAGATGATAACTTGAGCTCCTGGAGTTGGATAGAGGTGAAATGAATTTCATTGGATTCAGAATGATAGACACTTCAATTTGGCACCATTTTCACAAGTTTTAGGAACTTTAATTTTTGAGCATAAATTTGATCACCTGATCACACCTCCCCAATAGGAAGTTTTGGACCCCAAAAGTTTACTTCCCTAGTCAATATAAAGAGGTTGGAACTCAAAAATACCCAAAAACTCAATCCAAACTACAAAATTTTCAATTGGTGCCCTTCAAACCCCAATCAATGCACTTTAGTTATCATTCTCATGAAGACATGTTCTCCTTTTAAGAATTGAGACAAAATTCTTATCGTTGTTGCAAGAACAATACCGATGTGTGAAATATGAACATTCTCTTTAATCTCATCTTTGCACGGCTCCAAAAACACTTCATCTTGAAGTTTAAATAGTTGAAGAAAAATTGACTCCATCTTGGAAATCAAAATCAAAATAAATTTTCTTTAACGTCTTGAAGTTGAGCTTGTACATGAAAAGTACACTCCTGCAAAATTTTCCATGATATGATTGACCTTGCCTATAATACATATTCATCTTATACAATCTTGAAAGAAAATATTCAATTCATATAAGTTTCAAATCGAATACTTGTTCAATGAACATGTGACAATTTGTAGACAACTTTGAATGACAATCTTGTACATATACAAAAGTCCTTGAGCATGTGGACTTATAGCAAGTCAACACATGCATCAATGAGACCATATACTTGTTGCACATAGTGACAATAATTTCCACTTTTAAAAAGTACCTAAATAGGTAATGACAACAAGTATTTAAAAAAATAATTAAAACAAAAATAAGTGTACCCAAATGTTTCCTCTCCTACGCTTATGGGTTCTCTTCTTGCATCTTCTTGTCTTGAAGGTCACTTAGGATTGTGGAGAGTCCTCTTTGCCACCTTTTTCTTTCCTTGCATTATGCAACATAATCTCTTTACCTTTATTTTAACAAAGTTAGGGATGCAACTTCCAACATCATTCAGTGTCATGTTTGTACACTTTGCTGAGCACAAAAGAAACTTTTCTTATTTGATGATATAAAAGTTCTATCATGCAAAAGAAAGTCATTATGATTGATGCCAAAAATTTGGTTCATTTTTTTAACCATTATCATACATTCCTCACATACAACCACACAATGGTGAATATCTCACAAAATGTGTAAGGATACCGATTCCACATGTATTCAAAATTTCCATGCATTGAAAAACACTCTTGAGAGTTATACCTATCTTTAGAGTTGTAGCTTTGACGCTTGTCACAAGGTGGTGACATCTTATGCTCAGATGTTTGATGTACCTCAATCTATTTGGAGCATTCTCCAAACACTTTTTGGCTATAACCCAATCCCTCGTACTTCGGTCTTTCCTCAACCATAATCGGATTGGTAATACCTTGACCATTTTTGCCAAGACCTCCACCTTCATATCCTATCTTGGAAAGAAACTTCATACCTATTCCCTTGGTATGTTTCTCGAATGTTGCAAAAGAGTTATTATGCATGAAAATAAAATTAGTGGAATTTCAAATGCTGATTACCTATTTAAATTTGTCATTCATCTTGTCAACTTTTGATGATGATGATGGCCAACTTGTAGATGACTCTAGCCACCCATGCTTTTTCATTGGCATATGGTGTGATTCTTGAATATGTTTTCAAAAGCACATGCAACATCTTACACATATGGTCCAAAACCACTATTTTAACCATGACCACACACTGGCCTCACTCTGAGGTTTCCCTTGCTGGTGCAGGAGTAAAGATTTCTGTAACTTTCTCATCAAGAACTTTATACAATACAAAATGCATGTGTCTCTTCTCCTCTTCAACTATCTCCAACACCCATATCAATTCTATGTTCTCCATCCAAAGAGCCAAATTATGTTCCTCCAGCTCTTGGATATTCTTTTTGTTGCCCATCTTCTAACTTGGTCAACTGGTGCTCTGATACCAAACTGATATGAAATTGGTTTAGGTGATTTCTTTTTCCTCTCCAAAAACAAATTAAAAAAAACAAAACTTAGGACCGTGTTGACGTTTTGCAAGCATAAAATGGGTCTTGAAACAACAAGTTTATGCAATGTCTCTTCAAACATCAATTAGTCTTCATATGTAACTGAAAATAATGAGCATAACGCACATAATCCATGAAGAAATAATGAAGAACAAGAAAAAGGTTTGTTGATGGAGTTCACCCCTCCTGGGCTACATCTCTGGGCCCGTTAACATGAGTAGACCAATCATATATTCGGCATCAATGAAGTACATAAACATTTGTTGCATGTAAATAAGTGGCTATCACCGCTACAAGGTAATTTTATCCTACAAAGAACTCACACAATGGAAGAAACTCAAAACATATCCCTCAAAAATGATATACTTCAACTGAAATAAGCTAAAAACATCACGTGCATGTTTCAATTCCACATTGAAACATATAATCAAAACTTCATCATAAGAGAAGTTGAACTTGGGCTGAACCTCACTAGTTACAGTAGCTGTCGTAGCCTTCTAGAAGTGAGAATACCCGTACAAGGTCTTCTCCATGCCCAAAAACTTCCCAGAGATGCTTCCAAACCTTGACTGCTCCATATACCTTTAGTCTCAAACCTGCAAAATACCCTGTAGATATGCTCAAATAAGAAAATAGAGGTTATCGGTGGATTCACAACATCCAAAAACCCCTAAGCAACCTATTTCTAATCTTATTTTGGAAAAAAAAACCAAAAGTTATGAGCTCTCAAGCTCTCTCATGAACTTTTATGTTAACCATCCTACAATTCAACCTAAACTTGGCTTGAGTGCCCCACACCTGAAACTAGCACGCAAAACAGGCCTCTAATAATGCCCAACGAGTGAAATTATTGGACACTTAAAATGTCCACTAACCTTTGAAATTATGAAATTTATGGTTGTATGGGGGCATGTGCCTAAGGGTTGGGGCTAACGGCCCGCCCCCGTCGGTCAACTCCCAAAAGTATTGAAACCTGGGCATGTTATGGCACATTTAGTGCTTAGAAACTCGGGACTAGAATCAAAATATCTGTGCCCCCAAACTGCTGGAGGGATCGATCATGTGAGGGTCTTTATGACCTGCGGATGACCGCCCACTGCATCTGCCTAGGGGCTGGCACCCTCCGCTCCTTCGTCAAGGTTATATGGTGTGTCATATGTCTAAGGGAAAGGCCCTATAATCCAACCATCCAATACACTCCCTCCTGCGGTCATGTGTGGCCCCTGTGGCCTAGGTTTACCTTCTGCTCCGCACCCTATGTCTTGGGCCCCACTCCAAACTCCAACTACGGTTCCCTTACACTATGTTGTGTGGGTTGCGACCATGGCTTGGGGTTGGGGCTAAGCCCTGAGCCCTAGGCTCTGTCTGCTCTTCATGTGGTGTGGGGTGTGGTCATGGGCTGGGGCTTAACCCTGGCCCTTCTCCCAACAACATTTTCTCATTAGTTTAAATGTATGCCGAGAATGTATATGGTAAGAAACATGTGCAGTGGTACATTTCTAATGTGGCTTGATGCTTGGGAAATGGTCTCATGTTCGAATTTGGTGAGGCCTAGTCCAAATCATAACAAATTTTACTCGATTGTGAGGAGGCCATGTGGTAACCAGCAATTAGCCCATGTGGCCCTCCACCATTGGTCCAACTAAAAAAAACAACAACCAATATGATCACTGCAAAATTTTGACCAACATGGAGAGGCCAAGTGGAAGCCTACCACTCTTCCATAAAAACCCAAAAAAGAAGACAGGAAAACACCTAATTTTCCATTTTTTTACCTCTTTGGGAAATCAATTAACAGATGATAACATGAGCTCCTAGTGTCAGATTGAGGTGAAACAAATGTCGTTGGATTCAGAATGATGGACCAACCTCAACACAGGTGACATTATCAAATCATGGTGTCGAGCGCCTACCAAGTTTCACCATCGCCTATCCGTATTCTATCCAACTAAGATTCTTAGAGACATATATTAGTATCTCATAGCCATGTTTTATCTATTACATCAACACAAGAATTCTGAGGTGTTTGAAAATAATTGGATATATATATATATATATATATATATATATATATATATATATATATATATATATATATATATATATATATATATATATATATATATATATATATATATATATATATAATGTGTTGGTCCCAGGGTAAATATTTCAATTGGGAAGATAAACTATCATTTGAATTGCAATGTGATTTCAACCAGGAAAAAACATATTTGAAGGTGAACTAGGCACTTGAATTCTACATGTCTGCATTTCTTCTAGATGGAATATGTGCATCATATTATTTACTAACATTTTACTACAACTAGAATCTCAAGAACAAGTTCCCAGTGTACTTCCACTACAAAGTGTTATCAGAATAAAACTTGAAAGGCACATATGAGAAATTGGTTGAGCCCTTATTTGTAATTATTTTTCAAATGATATTCAAGAGCAATCCTCCTTGTATGACCGATCAACTGAAGGAGTCACTGTGAGATATCACCGATTGATTTACATCTCCCGAGGGTACATGCATCAAATATTTTGGTTGTCATATATCTCCTCATCTCATGCCGCGATATGTGACTTATAAGGTGGTCATGCAGGAAGTAGAAAATGAGTTGGGAAGGATTGTTAGGAATTCTTCACAAGAGGAAGAAACCCCCTTGCCCCAACTTCCCATTAAGGATCAAATTATATGAGTTGAAGAGCCACAAGGTGAGAGGAGTAGATGTGCAATAGATGGAATGCTTGCACTTCACCACTAAAGAATTTCATGGTTATGATCCCAAGAGAGTGTGCAGGAAACATTTTAAAAGGATCAGTTTCAATATGAGGTATTCATCAATGTCCACAATAGAAGATCAGAAGTTAAAGAACTTGTATAATGTAGTTAGAAAGACACATCCAATAGCTTATACCAATTCACCCCAGGACCTATCAGCTCAAGATATACAAGTAAAGGAGTAATAATAGATAACCCCTCAAGCAAGGAATGTAGGTCCTAAGAAGAGGATGAGATATGATTCATCAGGAGAGAGCAGTAGGAAGTTGAAAGTTGATTCTTTGAACATAGGATCTATTCAAGAACAATAGGAGAAGATAGAATCAAAAGAAGAAGAGGATAAGAGGAAGAAGGATGAGTTGCTAGCAAAGCAAGAAGTAGAAGAAAAACATAAGAGAGGGATAGAAGAAGAAGAACAAAGGACGTCCCAGGAGGAAGAAGTAGCATAGAGGCTAGAAGAACAATAGTTAACTCAAGACACAGAATAGGAATGGTTGAAGGAAGAAGATACCATGCAGCCAGTGGAGGATGAACTAGATACTCTAGAAGAACATCCCCTCACAGGTGGTAATCTCACATTTGGGGAGAAAATGGTTACCGATCAAACGAGAAAATGACCTAGTACCCCTTTTTTCAGGTAGAAAAAAATCACCCGATTTTGAAAAGTCGTGATGCACAATACACCTTTCTTTTTTAGCATATTTTTGGCACTTTAAATTTTCTTATGTATCAAGTATGAACATTTTTTTAAAAATGTTAGTGATTTTCATCTTGATTTTGAAAAGTGTTGATGTAGCATCAACACATTCTTTTAAAGAGTTTATTTTTGACAAATTTTTTATTTTTTTTTTATTTTTTTTATGTATCTTTTTTTTTTTCTCATTAAAACTATTCTATTATTTACATTATCAGAGAAGAATTACATCATTACATAGCAAAAAAAACCAGCTGCCTGGAGGTAATGGCAGCATGGAACAGCAGAGACCGAAGTCTCAGAGGACTAACCAGACCAAAAAACCAACCCACGCAGAGGTGCCAATGGAACAACAAATTAATCCTACGCAGCGGAGCCAAAAAATTTCTCAGCCACAGAGAAAAAATTCCAGAACCCAAACATAGACAATTTCTCATCAGCATTGACGCAGAGACAGTAACACCACATCTTTGACACAAGAGCGTATCCAAAAACAACAAGAGTGACCAAATGCCCTCACAAATGGGCCACAGAGACCTGATAAGAAGTCGCGTCTAGTCTTTAGGATCTTCCTCCACTACCCTGCACCACCCGAATTCCGCCATGTCATGAGCCTACTCCGTCGCTGTCGGAACAGGCTCCATCTTGACATCTTCGTTATGGCTGATCATCGCCTCCTGAGCTCCCGAGGGACCAGCAAGAGGGCTTTCCGAAACATTCATAGGATCTGCAGAGGGAGTCTCCATGGCTCTCGCGGAGCCATCAGTTGGCATCGTCCCTCGATTGTCTCTGGAATCACTTTCATCATGAGTCTCCTGAATGAAGAGCACCGAAACATGGGCGTTGATTCGGGGATGGATCAAAGAACTGTTGAAATTGAAAATTGCAGAGCCAAAGGCGAGTGAGGAAGAGGAATTAGGAGCGCTGGCATCCAGGAATTGACTGGACCGAAGGGGGTTTGCACCATGAGTGCAATGGCAATGGCAATGGCAGTAATGGGGAGAGTCTTCGTCGACAGGGGGGCGCGAAGATCCACCTCAGGAGGTGCCTCGACGGCTGAGCATTCGCTGTCGAGGCCAAACCATGACTGCAGGGCCAAATAGAGTTTCTGTGCCTGAGGCCGGGATAGAGCTCAAAGCTAAATTGAATTCCAGAATAGTCACAGGAAGACCATATGTAGGCAGGGGAGTAGCCCAAACAGAAAGGAAAACACTTTGAGTGGCCAGCAGCGCCAGAGGTTGCATAAACAAACAGAACAGACCCTGAATTTGCACTGTGAATCTCATCCCGCAGCCATATATAACACATCTTCCTATTCCTCGAGGCCCTCCCACCATTATTGTGGCATTCATGGGAGCCGAGGAGTCGGACCCTGGTTTGCATGCGGAGGTGAACGAAGCATTTATGCTCCTCTGCTGAATGCCTTTAATTCCAATTTCGCGCAGCTGAGAGTGTCCCTTCCCCTATGTGTGAATAGCTCCTCTGTGCATGGCTGGCAGGTGGCCGCGGGTGATCGCCCGTCCCATCTCTTCAATCACCTGCATCCGAGGTTTTTTTTTATGTATCAAGTATGAACACTTTTTTTAAATGTTAGTGATTTTCATCTTGATTTTGAGAAGTGTTGATGCAGCATCAACCCTTTTTGTTTAGATGGCTTATTTTTTACATTTTAAATTTTACAATGTATTAAGTGTGGATATGTTTTTTAAATGTTTGTGATTTTCATGTTTGTAATAAACCATGAAAAAAATTTAAAAAACATGACAAAAAAATTCAAATAATAAAAAAATATATATAAAAAAACGAAAAACACACCCATAAAAATGTAAAATTAAGACAAATTAAATTGTAAAATTAAACAAAAAAATAAATAATAAATAAAAATATCAAAAACTAAATAAAAAAAAACAAAATATTTCAAAAAAGCATATAATTTAAAGAAAAAAATTGAAAATTAAACCAAAAAAAAGAAAAAAACACATCTATAAGGAATTTTTTAAGCTAAAAAACATAAAATATACCCACATAAAAATAATAATAATAAATAACAGCTTAAACATATATATATATATATATATATATATATATATATATATATAAAGAATTAAATTAAAAAAAGTTAAATTAAAAAACAAAAAGAATCAAATCAAAACACAACAATTAAAAAAAGTTTTTAAAGAAAAATTAAAAGGAAAAAATAGATATTTAAAACAAAAAGGATTATTAAAAAATAAAATAAAAAAGAGTTAAAAATAAGAAATAAAAAATTAGTAAAAAAACAAATTAATAAAAAAATATTTCGGGCCACACATGGGCGAGGTTGGCCGCGAGTGCGGGCGGGGAGGTGGGGTGCATGTAGCCACCTCCCCGCTGGCACCCGTGGCCAACCCTGCCCATGGGTGGCCTGAATTTTTATTTTTTTTTTTTTTTTTTTTTTTTTTTTTCCTTTTCTAATTTTTTTAAATTCTTTTATTTTGATTTTTTTATTCCGTTTTTTTTTTAATTTTCTTCTTTTTCAATTTTTCTTTTATTTTAATTTTATTTGTTTTGTTTTGATTATTTTTTAATTGTTCTTTATTTATTTATTTTTTTAATTTAATTTATTTTTAGTTATGTATTTTCTTTATTTTGTTAATTTAATTTAGTTTTTTTTTGTTAAATTATGTCTCTTTTTTTTTAATGATATTTTCTATTTAATTTTTATTTTATTTTTTAATATTTTGTCCAATTTTTAATATTTATAAGTTAATTTTATTAATTTTTACATTTTTTAGTTCTTTTTGGTCATTTTTTTATAGTTGATTTTTTTTGTCATGTTTTTAAGTTTTTTTAATGCTTTATTTCTCTTTAGTAATTTATAAGATTTTTTTTTTTTTTAATTATTACGTTGTTTTTTCTATATTTGAATTTTTGATGTATTTTGCATTATTTTTTGTGTTTTTTTTATTGTTTTTAATTTTTTATAATATTTGATTTTTTTTTCCTTTTTTGTTTTTTTTTCAATATTTGATTTTTTTTTGTATTATTTTTTATGTTTTTTTAATCGTTTTTATCTTTTTTCAATATTTATATATTTTTTATTTTTATTATTATTTCTGTTTTTTTCCCTTGTTTTTTCTTTCTATCAATATTAAAAATTTTGTTTCGTTTTTTATTATTTTTTGTGTTTTTTATTTATTTATTTATTTATTTTTCAATATTTGAATTTTTGTTTTCTTTTGTATTTTGCATTTTTATTTTTTTATATGTTTATTTTTTTATTTTGGTTTTAATTTTTATTTTTTTCATTACAATGCGTCGAGTTCACATACACTGCATGTCAATCTGATGGTTGATTTTTAAATTTTTGTTGCAATGTATCGAGTTGTGTTAGGCTAAGATTTTAAAATCTCTATATATTTATCATTTAAAGAATAAATTACTCTCACGTGTTCATCATTAAAGTTTTTTGTCATAAAAATTTTCCATAATGTCATGCTTGAAATATTTTGAAAGCTTGAGATTTTTTTGTAATCATAATCTTTGGTTTTAATTGCATGGTTGAAAAATGTCAAGATTTTAATGGTTTTCTAAGTCATGATATTTTATCTTTAATGTTATGGTTGAAAACAATTACAATTTCATGGTTTTTTAGAGTCAATATATTTAATCTTCAACAACATGGATGGAAATTGTTGGGATCATCACGATTTGAGATATGATATTTTATCTTTAACATCATGTCCAAGAATTGTTGGAATTTTACAGTTTTTCAAAGTCCAGATATTTTATCTTTAATTCCATTGCTGAAAAATGTCAAAATTGTAACCCGATTTTTTTCTTATTATTCCAGAACCAACACTTATTTTTTAAGGGTGTCTTCTCATCATTTTTGCTAAAAAAAAAGTGGTTTTTACTTCCATTTAAAAAAAAATGTGGAAAATTTACCTTAAAAAGAAACATCATTCTGGAATACACAATTTTCATTTTATGGGTGTTTTTCATGTTTATTCGGGGTTTTTGGGCCAGAGTACCCGTTTTGAGGTAATAGTTCATGTTTGATCAGTAACTATGTTGGGGTTGTGGATCACACCTCGACCAACGAATAGTCATGGATGTATGGAATGTCTTGTTTGATCAACTTAAGAAGAGGATCATGTAACAGAGGCATAGATAATTCCAGAAGGATCCTAGGAATCCTATGACAATCATGGTGGAAAATGTTGCTTTTTCCATAATAGCATAGGACAACTCTGAATATCTACTGAGTTGGAATGATATATTAAAGAAAAAACTTGTTCTAGTAAATGAATATGCAGAACATATTATGGTGAAGAATCAACCATTATTGTCACAGAGTTTCAACACCGCAAATTGACGGTCATCCATGTATGAATAAGAGGGGCCAATGGAGGACACCATGGCACAGGTATATGATGAGATGATACATATGCAATAGGTGGTTGCTCCTCTCATTTTCATCTAGAAGAAAACACAACAAGTGGTAAAACTCCTTAAAGTAGCAAACAGAGCGGCTGGACAAATTTAAGAGTAGGCTAGCAAGTATTTGGATTCTCCACAATATTTGGAAAAGAAATACAGAATTGCCACAAAAATGGACCAAGTTCAATTGAGACACCACCTATAGAACTACTCACATCTTGGAGCACAACCGTTTAGTACTACTGCTACCTATAATCAACTAAATGGTTTTGAGCCTCTCATATAGAAGCATGGGATGCCCTCAATAGGAACACTTGAAGCGATCAGAGGTAGAGAAGTCTTCTTCTAGGAGATTAGGAAATATGTTGAATAAATCAAATAGGTAATAAAACAGGAAGGCTTGGAGGTTACCAAACAAATTATTCTACAATATGCCTTTGCACTAGTCAAAGCTCATATGGAATTTTCATGGCTCTAGAATATGTACAGTCAAGCTCCAAGACCATAGTGATGGAGGTAGTGGAGGTGAAGATGTGGTATATAGGGGACTTGCCAGTTCATGTTAAAGCCATCTCAACATATTTCAGGGCATGGCAAACTTACATTACAAGTGAAATCCATGAGAAAGCGAATGATTTATCCTTTTGATGAGCATTTCTCTCATTATTAATTTCATTTTATTAGGACACCGTATTATTTTTAATTTGTTTGATCTAATAAATTATATGTAATGAAGTCTAACGGACACATGTGGAATGTGAATAGTCACATATGGAATGTAATAAGTCATAAATAAAATAAAGAAAGTTATAGAAGTGAAAGAATCATGAGGAAGCTCACGGGTCATTGTTATTTGTTATAAATAGCTCCTCATCACTGAAAGAAAGGGCTTGGATTCTTGGATTCTTCCCTTGGCTTCCCTTGTAGTGCATAGTGGATATATCATACTTTGGAGAAGAAAGTTCTGGCTTCGTGTTCCACTACTGGATATAGTGTTTCATACATTAACAATGTACATGGGATCTTTCACCCTTAATCAAAATCTCTATGAGTCAACACTTATTCATACATGTATCATAGATATTGTAGGATTCTTCTTGTTATGTTCATGATGTATGTTGCTTTAGTTGTATACTAAGTTAATGAACTAATTCTCTGATTAGATATGACTATTATTGAATGAGTGTTGTTATGCTTTAATGATTTTTGTTTATTATGTGGAATAATCTACAGGTATTCAACAAGTCTTCCGCTTCCTTCCTAATCCCCCTTTAGAATAGTACTGTTACTTTTCCATCTAGAAGCTCATTTTCCATTACCAGTCATGGACTTTTCCATGCACCTTACATTGGGTGTCTCAAAAAGATCACATACTTGTAGCCCCAAAGAGTTATTGTGTTCCATTTTGCATAGTCGTAACCAAGGCATATCTTTGAAAGTTTTCCAACAGTGGTAGAACATTTGACTGGATGGGACTCCTACACCAAAAGGTGTGAGGTTTAATTGGGACTTCACATCGGGGAGATCCCTTTACAATGTTGGCATCATCTCGCATTGTTGACATTTTTTAATTCTAGAAGTAGGGAACACTAAACATATGAACCTCTAAAGTCTATTTTTGTCTCCTACCTCTAATGACTTCATCGCAAATCATAATCCAAAATTGTTTTTCTGAAACATTAGATATTTCAATCCCCGGGGACTTTCTACATAACTTGTCACATTTTAAATTCGATGAAAAGGGTACAACAACCATACTTAATTATGTAAATGGTTTCTTTCATTTTTTTTTCAAGTGGCGTTTATTGTGAATAAATATTCGCATGATTGTTTACCCTTACATTTTATGGTCGTGCGAAGCAATGGTGTTATTATCTACCCACAACTTCTATATTATCTTTTAAACAATTGGTTAACAAGCTTCACCAAATGAGACTCTTGAACATTTTGCTGACCGATTCCTACATCTTTGTTATGAATTCTCGGATGAGGATATGGACTGGAAGTTTTTGGATGAGAAAGTTTTTTTTTGGTAGGTAAGCACCCATGGGGGATTTGAACCAGTGACCTATCGCAAGGAGTTCCTTAATAGTGCACCCATTCTCCGTCAATCCAAATCCCCATGGGCTTAAAAACTTGTTGTAAGATCCACCCCGGTGAAGGGATGAAGAACCTTAACCGCGTGTGATAAGAAAGTATGAAGACTGTTCCCGTCCTTTTCAAGGGAGATGCCAACCATCTCTCCTTTCTACGAACACTCTTGGATTAGAAGTTTCATTTCTTAGTGAGGATCTCAAAAAATTATTTTGAATCACACTCATATCCTTATGATCAACAAGGATTTCAACATCCTAAGGAAGAAGTAGATACACATTTTGTCCCATGTCCTCCTCCTTTTGATGTTTCATATGTTGGACCTCAACCAATCATTAAAATGGAAGATCAATTTGTTGATGAAGAATTAATTTTCCTTTCACACATTTCCCTTGATGGTGATTTTTCTGATCTTACCAATCAACCATACTCAAATATTGATATCTCACTAGTCAGTATTTTACCCATTAATTAAGTTTGGAAAACCATGACCCTCATGATTTCCTTTTTTGTAAAATATACGAGAATGATTATTCAAGCAACATGGATGAATCTTTGTTTCTAGAGGAAGATTTATATTTGCAGGAATTCGAATGGTAGTCTGATGTGATCATTGGATATTTTCTTTCAAGTATAATTCCTTTTGATCAAGAAGATGGCATGTCTATCATTCAGGATTTTTGTGGTAACCTCGAAAAGCAAACTCATCAACCTCAATTATTTTAATCTCATAATATGCATAATGACTCTTTTTTTGATAAGAAATTGATATTGTTTTCGTGAAATTCAAAGTCATGACAAGTGAGTGGGACGCTTCAGCCTATGATTATGGTTATGTCAAGTTCCTGTGACCTTGACGATATTTGCAATTTTAGTCAACTTATGATCCTTTTTGCAAAATTTTGTCACTAATTTCATCACATAGGTTGTCATCTCTCCCATGAGGGATGCCCATTTTCTTCACGTAAATTTTTTAAACTCTATGGGGATAAAGTTTAATTTGACTATTAACTTCCACCGTTACATCTTGCCTCGGGAAAATATTTAATCCTTGATGTGGAAACAACGAAAGATTTTAATGAATCTTCTTCATCATCTATAAAAAAATCTCATTCACATGACAACATGGATTGTTTTCAACCTGGTAATGTTGCTTATGATGTGGATTTTCCTTTGATTATATTTTCTTGTCATAGTTTCCCCAAAAGGTTGTTTTCGCGATTTGATTGTAGATTCTTTAGAAGAATATTTTGAGTCTGGATCCATGTCTTGTGGCCTCTACTTGTATGTTCTTCATCGATTCTTATATGAGCATAGGTCTGGTAACTATTGTTATTGTGGAATCTTCTGTTTGATAGAGTAGTTGATTTTATTGCACCATTGTGATTGCACTTCTTGTTTCCTTGTGTCAATGTGTATGTTTGAATTGTTTATCCTTTTCATTGAATTGCACACTATCTTGGTTTCACACGATCACATCTTTCCACCCAAAGGTTGGGAGAAACTTCTATACTTGCATTGGAAGTTCCTTTTGACATGACCTGACCGTGTACAATTTAGTTTAGGATATGACAGGGTTCATTTAGTTAGATGCATTACATTCATGTTTGGTGTTTTATTTTCCCCTTTTCTTTGTTGGTTCCTGAATAAATATGGTTTTAGCTTCAAGATGATGTGGATAAAATTTTGTGCAAGGAAATTTATAGTACCTTACAACCCTTGCCTTATCTGTTACCCTCTTCATTTTTTTGGTTTACATTTTTCAAGTCATTGAATTTCGGACGGAAAATATGACGATTTAGCTAGGAAGTTGTACAACAACCTTGATACCAGTATTCATTTCGGATTCTCATTCCTACACTCAGTCCTACTATGAATAGTGTGTTATTTCTTATTTATCTGAGTACTGTAAAAGATAAAGGGGGAAAATTTAGAAATCAAAGCATTAGAGGTCTTAATTCTATCTCTAAAGGAGTAACCTATACTACTCTCAATAATATGGGATCCCTCTTCCACCCATTGAAAAATAATAAGTTCCTAAGAACAATCCTATTGAAAAATAATAAAAATAAAAGGGTGAAAGAAGAGACAGTCTTCCTACACAGGTTGGTGAAGCAAGCAACTTCGTCAGGCTACTATCTAGGCTTGTTGGCAATGAAGCAACATTTGTGTTCCTAAATTGACTCTGTTAGGGTACTGTTGTGACAACCCCACCCGGGTTTTGGTATGAGCCACATTGTAAAAAGGATGTAAATACTTCGAAAAGTTTGAAATAATAGGAGGAAAAGGGGACTGAGTCATGGGACATGGATTCTAGAGTTGGGGATGGAGAATTGCTTCTTAGGATGCTATGATTTCTTGTGAAATGATGAAACCTAAAATTTAGGACAACCATTAAAGCGTGGTTGGTGCATGAAGTAAAGGGATTGGTTCCTAAAATTAAATGGAGTGAGGAAAAGAACTCATGCCCATGCTTTCTTGAGAAAATATAATAATCAAAAGAGGATATAATTTATTAAGGCTTGCAACAGCAAGGACATAACAATAAAGGAAGGGGTAGGAGCATTGACCAAAAAAAATTAGGAAGAATTCAAAAAAGGGGACATGATCTTTGGAGGGAGTTCATTATTCAAAGGAGGAGAACATCCAAGAGGAAAGACAGAGAGGGAAGAGAACTCTCAAACTCCTGAAGGAGAGAATTTTTTGTATAGGGAGAGAAAAAGAGACTCGAAATTGAGGAGGGAATTATAGAGTGCTATGTGAAAATGGGAGCCCTAAGAGAAAATATAACTTGAATAGAATAAGAGAGGAAAAAATTGAGTTAAGGAAGCAAACCAAGGCAAGGACGAGAAATGAACCTTCAGCAGTAGCTTCCAACAAGTAGTGATGAAGAGAAGAGAAGAGAAGGTGATTGGTTCTATGTTGCTGGATATTATGGGTTGAGTGCTAGTCTCTGGAGCCTTGTAGTAGATTGGGTTCCATGGAGTATGTGGGTTGAGATAGGATTCCTGGAACCCTATAATAACTTGGGTCCGTGGACGTTGTGGGTGGAGACAAGAGGTCTCTGAAGCCTTGTAATAGTTTGGGTCCCTAGAGGCTGTGGGTGGAATGAAATCTCTAGAGCCCTCTAATAGCTTGGTATTCCATGGAGGCTGTGGGTTGAGCCAACTATTTTTGATCCCTATAACAATTTGGGAATAAACCATCCTGAAGTTAAGACAGGGACAAGTGTGAGTCATAACTCTTGGTTATTGCCCTGACTGATACAGTGGTTTCTAGACTCCCTAGGAGGGGGTGAGGTTGCTCACCTATGGACACCCCATGCAGGAAAGAAAGAGATAAAAAACTGTGAGGTTTGAGGAAGGAGGTCCTCTAGAGTCCTTGACATTTCTGGCAGCTTGACTGGGGTCCCAACAACAAGAATCCTCCCACCGGACTCTAGAATCTATCTCGGCAATGACAACTACATGTAGGAGTGGCTACAACTATATATGGTGGAGTGGAGATTCGTATTCCTCGACTTAGTTTCCCTACAAATGAAAAAAAAAATTGTTTGCTAATACTATTTACAAATTAACGGATTATGATGCATTTTCATTTGTAATAGATATATATGAACAAGGACTATAATTTTGCTGTGTGTATATACGTGTGATGTAATTGTTAACGAATATTTCCCTAACTTTTATGTTGATTATGTCTATGAATATGTATGTGTACATGTGTGTTGTGCTTACATGTAAAAGTGGATAACTTAATAGCCTAAATAATGGTAATCACAGACTATCTAATGTTATAGAGTGGAAAAAGAGCCTGCTAATTTGGTTGCCTGAGCTATAGAGTAGAGGCAGACTCTTACTCTGAATGAAATGCTCATCTATGTAACAAATAATATAGTAGTTAAAATTAATGAACTCAATGATCTGTATCATGGAAAACCATGAACAGTTAAAAAAAGTGAGTTTTTATATCCTTTGTATTACTGTACAATTTATACGAAAGACCCTTTGTTGGCCAAAGATGGTTATTGTATACATTAGGATATCTATTTACAAGCTCATGTGTTAATTGTAAAGATGTATGTGAAGGATTAAGGGAGTGTTGCCGCGGCTGAACGTGACTGACTGTCGTATTACCATGGCCTTTAGCCTTTCTCATGCATAAGCTTCCATTCGCGATAGGTCCCTGCCAATAGCCAAATGCTCCAGCAGCCCATGGGTCATAACGAGGAGTTTCTTAAAGAGTTCATGTGGACTCTAGAAAATTTGGCGTGCCATAGGATAGGTGGAAGACTCCCTAAAGCTTGTGTCAGGCTTCTGGCTGAAAAGAGATGCAAGAGTGCCTACACCGCTATGCAAGGAATTCCCTACCCAAAGGCGGGGAAGGCATGCGGTGTCGGAAACCCTCAATGTAGCTATCACCCAAGATCATAAGGGGTAATTTTGTGGAACATATTAGTATGAATTTGACAAGGTGTTGAGGTCTTGAAGTGGATCAAGAGGCTAAAGAGATCCTAGAGACCAAACCGCAATCGAAATGATTAGTTTGAGGAAGTTTGTGTGATGGTACATCAGGTTTTTGGGAAGACCACAAAGATCACTACCAAAGGAATTTTGAGAAAGCACTAGTGAGAATCAACATGTTATTAAAGAATATCATTTTTATATCAGCGATGATAGTACGCATCATACACATTTTATACAACATTGCTTTGATAAGATTTATGACTCATTGTACCATCATGGAATAAAATTAAATGAACATGGTATATGGTCATATGGATGCACTGGTCAATTGAAATCTTCACGATCATTTTATTGGTTGTGTCGTCTTCATATGAAAACCAACATTAGACATTGTTGGAATTTCTTTGGGCTGGTCATGAAAAAGCAGAACATGATGGCGCAGGGACATGCAAAACGAGAACTTCGAAGATATCAAATGGATCAGTCTACAAACTATCTTGTCTCAGTTGATCAAGTTGTTCAATGGTGTATTTTTGCACTAAACCATGAGACTAACCCATCAAGGGAGGTACACAGGAATGTACATATATATTAACTTTTATATATTTTTAATATATGATGATTTTTATTAAATTTTAAAAATTTATAAATTATGCAGTTTAAATAACTTACTGATGATTATCTTTAATATATAAAGTATATTTTAAATAACATATTTAAATTCTTGTTTGAATTTACTACAGCGTTTATTGTCATATTCGAGTCCAAGATGTAGATAGATTGATTCCATATGAACTTGAAACAGTAAAAGGGACTCAAAAATTGCATTCAACTAAAACAATAGTGTACTGTAATGTATTTTCATTTGATAGAATAAAGGAATCTTGTTTTTGCCTTGTTTGCATAGAGGAAACACAATTCAATGATTTTTGTGAAAACACTATGTTTGTGAAAGATTGGCAACATACATAACTTAATACAAAGGGGAAAATGTTGCTTGCAAGCTTCAAAGAGATGGAATCAAAAGAGACTATAGTGGCATTTTATGGAGATAGAGTTTCTGATCTTGTTAGAGAAGGTAACATTTCTAATGCTTTTAAAGGATATATATATATATATATATATATATATATATATATATATATATATATATATATATATATCATGTTTTTAAAATCATTGTGTATAAGTATAGATAATAATTAAAATATAGATATAAATTTATTAAACCAAGAAAATGTGGATAGCTAATTTCTTGTTAATTATTATCTAAATTTACACTTTTTTTATTGTCCAAGAGATGTTTTTGTTGTAGTGACACCATTAAGAACATATAAAATGTCGAGTATTATTTGATGTGGTGCACTAAACAAAAGATGAATTTATTGGAGGACTATGATGATAACACTTTTATATATGAAAGAGGGAACTATATTGAAAGAATATTTTTTTCCAAGAAAATCATCAAACTGAGAGTCATGTTTACTTTAAATACTATGAAATTAATGCCATAAGTTGTCAATAAGTCACTTTCTGTGTGTAGTGTGCATAATGTTGATAGATGTTCAATTAAGAAAAAATTGAAATTTATAAAATGGAGAATGCCAAAAGATAACCATGAATGGATCATTGAGGATGGAATTCCATTAGAAATTTTTAATTAAACTAGCCAACAATATCTTTTCCTTGTATTCATCTTTGAGAAAGAGTTCAAGTAGTTTGTCAGCCTTTATTTTTGTGCACGCTAGCTAGTACTAGGTACTACAAAAAAAATTTCATTAATCTGGTGGCTTTGTTGTTAAGTTAAAAGGAAATTCAAATATCCCAAATACTAATATAATGTACGGATATAGTAGACCACAATAATTTTGTTTATTATTGATTATACACCTATCATATTTGCACTGCATTCTTCTTTTTTATGTCATCATTTTATCTTTTCAAATATTTTTAGTGCTATCTTAGTAACATTATTTACTTTATCAGAATCCCATTAGCATCAATTTGAAATGTGTTGTATCTCTTGAACATCTTGATAGCTCAAAAAAATGCATTTTATTGTGTTTGTCCTATACATGCAGTGCATACACCATTTATATGGGCATTGCATAAACTCCATTATATGAACCTATCAAAATTAGCAATGCATGGTCCACACATAGTATTTAATATTTGAAAATTTCATTTACTTTAAAACAAAAGCTAGGCCCATATTGAGATTAATGCAACTTTTGAGATTAATGTGACTTCAGTTGATTCAACATTTGAATTTTTAATTCTCGATTTTAAGGTTTCAAAAAATTCATGAAAAATATAATAGTAAGAGAATTGAAGGTAAAGAAGGTACTTTTAATGTATGTTTTAATGCAATTTTATAGTATGTTTGTTTTGAACAATTTTATATTAAAATTAAAGTATCAATAGACATCCATAGTAGCTCTTATATACAATAGTATGATCTATTCATGAATGCGAAATGTACCATGTTTTTTAATTTCTGATTTTTCTATTCATTAAACAACTTCAAAAAACCTAATAATCAACCCAAATCCATTTTATTAGCTACTAACTATAAGAATCATCATGAAAAATGTACCAATAAATGAAAATTTGCTTTCATTGCTTCATTTTCACGAACTTAAATTAAAAAATTTAAGCATCAAACAAATCATCATGCAAAATGTACCATGTTTTATAATGAAATTTTATAGTATGTTTTATTTGAACAACTTTATATTAAAAGTTGAGTATCAACCCACATCCATAGTAGCTTCTTTATACAAGATGATTATATATTCATGAATGAAAAAGGCGTACCATGTTTTATAATGCAATTTTAAGATATGATTGTTTTAGACATCTACACCATGGTAATATTCATGAATGAAAAATGTACCATGTTTTGTAATTTGAAATTTTACTATTCATTGGACAACATGACAAAACAGCTTCACAAAGACTAAGAATCAACCCAAATCCATATTATCTTCTACTAACATTATAAGAATCATTATGAAAAATGTCCCAACCAAATGCAAATTTACTTTCATTGCTTCATACTCATGAACCTAAATGTAAAACACTTAAGCATCAAACAAAGCATCATGAAAAATGTACCTCATTTTATAATGCAATTATATAGTACTATGTTTGATTTGAACAAATTTATACTAAAATTTAAGTGTCAACCCACACCCATAGTAGCTCTTCTATACAATATGATGATCTATTAATAAATGCAAAATGTATACCAAGTTTTACAATGCAATTTTAAGTTATGATTGTTTTAGACATCTGACGTAGGGTTACCCCTGCTTTACCATAATATGTATATAGACCTATGCATAAACCATTTTCTGCCCAGGAATTTTTATGACCTTCGGGAAAAAGGTTCATTATAAATAACAATGGTTTAAGGCCCCCTTAATTAGAATTCATGTCGAATGATTTATTTATTAACCACATAGTCTAGCCCTTCCAATCCATTCTATCGGGACTTAATACATCCTCATAAACCTTTATTAATTCCTATGGCCGCACATATATCTAAACCCCACTTTATAACTTTGGGTTATAATTAGAATACCATTAAAACCCTTCTGTCAGTGCTTTAATCCATTATAATTATCCTATAAGAGAATACACGTAAAAACATGCATAACATACCTTTTTCCGCCTTTGCACATTTCCCAAGAATTGCCTTTATCGCAATCGCTCATTGCACTTTACCATGCTCATATGACTCTTATCACCCCTTCCGCATCTGATATGTGACTATCGGAATCGTTTAGTACCACTTTTAAATTAAAATACTGGGACACCACTTTAACTGTAATAGATAGAATTACATTGAAATTCCACTGTGAAACACATAAGCAGATCTCAAATATTATACATCTACATTCATATATCATCAGTTTCGCCCTTCCATGTCAAACCTTCCACTGCGTTGCTCCTCCTC
The DNA here is from genome assembly GCA_031772625.1 of Pinus tabuliformis. NCBI lineage: Eukaryota > Viridiplantae > Streptophyta > Pinopsida > Pinales > Pinaceae > Pinus > Pinus tabuliformis. The sequence goes on from CM062819.1 coordinate 873,576,639, forward strand.
CGATCTCCGATCGCTGATGCCTCCGATCTATCGCTATCGGCTATCGCTTAATGCTTGCACTTGACTCTTCCACTTTCAAACTCCGATCCAACATGTATTTCAGACTCGATGGGGTTCTAGGTTACATTCGATAAGGTTTCGGGTTTGGCTATGCATCACATGTCGCAATCGCACTTTGCTTCCTCCCTTTGAAATATTGTGATGCGATCTTGATTTTTCCACTCTTGCGATTTAATCCTGGTCGTTGATCTATGCGATCTAATGGTTACTGTGCATTGACACTTTACTCTTCTGCTACTCTATTTACTTATGTTTTTACGCTATTCCTTCAGTGTTCCACTATGGTTTCGGGTTTCCTCAAGATTTTGGTCCCTTGACTATTCCACTGCGCACTTCATCCTGAGCTTTGACTTTGATCCCTCTATGGATTCAATGATCCATAATGATCCTTATCTTCATCTATTTCTCTGTGTAATTGGTAAACTTCATCTACAACCCTCTATTACATAGAATATGCTAATTCATTCATTCATCATTCAATATTCGATAACACACTTATAAAAATTGGAATTTGAATCTATGTGCATTTATATATCATCAAACAATTACATAATGAGACTCTCTATCTCTCCTTGGCCCAATCTTCTAATTTAATGGCCTCTGTTCATTATCTTCCCATAAGCTTACAAACACTAGCTAAATGTCTAACTCTCTCTCTCTCTCTTTCTCTATCTACCCCTGTCTATGCCTTTTAGGCTTACATTTATACAAAAAGGGATTCTAAAACAAATTCCTAGTTTAGGTCCATAAGCTTCTCAACAAAATCCTAAAATCTCTTTCTCATCCCTAAGGATTCTCTTAAATCCACAAAATCATGAACTGACTCCTAATCTAAGATTTACAATCAATTCTCAATCCTCTCATCACTCATCTATCCTAAATCTCTCATGTTCTCCTACATTTGAGAACATTTACAATTATGCCTCACAATATTCAATTAATTCTGATTCTCATTAAAATCACTCAAAACATTAAATAATTACATTAATTCAATACTTAGGAAACCAACTTCCTTGAAACACAAGACCCCCTATGTCTACTAGAATACAATGATAATGTTGAGCTGAATGCTCCTACATCAGCATCTACACCATGGTAAGATTCATGATTGCAAAATGTACCATGTTTTGTAATTTGCATTTTTACTTTAATTAAACTACTTGACAAAAAAACTTCACAAAACCTAAGAATCAACCTAAATCCATATTATCTTCTACTAAAATTATAAAAATCATCATGCAAAATGTACCAACTAAATGAAAATTTACTCTCATTGCTTCATAGCCATGAACTTAAATATAAAACCATTAAACATCAATCCATGCATCATGCAAAATGTATCATGTTTTATAATGCAATCTTATAGTAGGTTTTCTTTGAAAAAATTTATATAAAAAGTTAATTATCAACCCACATCCATATTAGCTCTTCTATAGAAGACGATGATCTATTCATGAATGTAAAATGTAGACCATGTTTTATAATGAAATTTTAAGTTACGATTTTTTTAGATATTTATACCATGGTAAGATTCATGAGTGAAAAATGTACCATGTTTTTCAATTTGCAATTTTACTATTCATTAAACAAATTGACAAAAAAACTTCACAAAACCTAAGAGTCAACCAAAATCTATATTATCTTCTACTAACATTATAAGAATCATCATGCAAAATGTACCAAATAAATGCAAATTTACATTCATTGCTTCATATTCATGAAGTTAAATGTAAAACCTTTAAGCATCAAACCATGCATCATGCAAAATGTACCATTATTGTCTTATAATGCAATTTTGTAGTATGTTTGCCTTGAAAATATTTATATTAAAATTTAAGTATCAACACACATCAATAGTAGCTCTTATATACAAGATGATGAAATATTTATGAATGCAAAATGTATACCATGTTTTATAATTCAATTTATCTTATTATTTTTTATACATCCATACCATGGTAAGATTCATGAATACAAAATGTACCGTGTTCTGTAATTCGCAATTTTACTAGTCATCAAGCAACTTGAAAAAAAACCTAAGAATAAACCCAAATCCCTGTTTTTTCCTATTAACATTATAGGCATCATGAGAAATTTACAAACTAAATTCAAATTTACTTTCATTGCTTCGTATTCATGAAATTAAATGTAAAACCTTTAAGCATCAAACCATGAATCATGCAATATGTACCATGTTTTATAATACAATTTAATAGTATATTTTCTTTGAACAAGTTTATATTAAAAGTTAAGTATCAAGCCGCATCCAAAGTAGCACTTATATCCAAGATCATGACATATTCATGAATGAAAAATATATACCATGTTTTATAATGCAATTTTGAGTTATGATTGTTTTATAGATCTACACCATGATAAGATTCATGAATGCAAAATGTACCATGTTTTGTAATTTTCAATTTTACTATTCTTTAAACTACCTTACAAAAGAACTTCACAAGACCTAATAATCAACCCAAATCCATATTCTCTTCTACTAACATTATAAGAATCATCATGAAAAATGTATAAAATCCAAAATTAGCATATTAAAGATCAATTCATAATAAAGAGTTTTATTTTAAATGTGTCTAAAATTTATATGATTATAAAATAAAATATAATAAAAAGTTGTCAAATAAATTTATGCATCAAAGAGAATCTCATTGAAATCTACTATCTATCAACATCCTCGTGATATCATCATCCTCATGGGTGCCCTTCACAACATGTGTAATATGCATATATACATAAGATTGTGTACTTTTAAATTAAATGTTAATGTATTAAAGTTAAATGAGAATTTTATCATCAAAATGAAATTACAAAAAGTTTCAAATTCCATGCAATACCCTGTGGTGTTCTCCCTCCATTTATCCCTCATGGAAGTGATATAAATAAATGTACATGTATATATTAAAAATTTAAAATTGCACATGAAAATGCATGAACTCGTAATATTAAAATAATTGTAACAAATTCTTAAACTTTGGTAGATAATCCAATCCCCGTAGCTAACTCAAGTTCTAAACGCCATGAAATACCTTGTGGTGTTCCCACTGCATTACACCCTCATGGATGTGTTGCATAATACATGTACATGTATATATTAAAAATTTAAAATTGCATATGAAAATGAAAAAACTTGCAATATTAAAAAAGATTGTAACAACTTTTGCAAATTGTCTAGATGATCAAATCCTCGTAGCTGATCAAGTTCCAAATTCAATGCAATACCTCATGGTTATCCATCTAGATTGTGCCCTCATGGATTCCATGTACAATACATGTACATGTATATATTAAAAATTTAAAAATCCACATGAAAATGCATAAACTCACAATATTAAAAAATTTGTAACAAAATTTTCAAATCATATAGATGCTCCTATCCCAATAGATGACTCCATCACCAAATTCCTTGGAGAAGGTAAACTGTCTCCACAAACCTAAAATTCAAAAATTTTAAAACTATAACATATAGATCTCATTTTTAATGAAACGTGCTTGAATTTATAAAAAAACCAAAATTGAAACATTGAATACTTGTGACAAGCCAATATTTGACACATCTCCTAATAGGGAGGAAGAGATTCATGTTGTGATCAAAATTCTAGATGGAGTGGAAATATGTTAACATTTAATTATACGTAATTATTTCTTTTAAAAATATGTCTTCACAATACAGATATATAAAATGAAATTAATAATATCAACACATTCTTAAAAAAAAACTAAAATCTATCAAAAATATCTTCTTTTGAACCTGAACTTGGCATCGTCATATTACCAAAATTTTCATTCAACAGATGAGTTAACTGCAAACTGTGAACATATGATATATTCGTGTTAGATTATATTTGAATTTTTTTACAAAATGTATGTGAATCAATTGTAATTTTTTTCTTTTTTCTTTTTTCTTTTTTTAATGACTAGTGGAATCGTTACGCGTCGACTCTCGTACTCACGTGACATAGGGATGATCTCTGATGACTACCCCTATAACCTCCATATGTAACTACACCGCCCCCAAGAAAGACACATAGGTAAGTAGAGGTTTGAACCTGTGACCTACACAACACCAAGAATGCCTTAGAAATGCATTCACTGGCCAGCAAGTCAAACCCTTGGGTGTGTATATCAAACAAAATTAACACATACATTACATTACATTAAAATATCCACCCTAAAAATTAACACATATTGATCCCATTACCTCTTCCTCATGACCAATTACGTCTTGTCAACCATCATGATGAGCCTTTGTATAGGATTTAACCTATTCAATATTCATATTATCTATCTGCACCTTTAAATACAAAATTAGCACATGAATTAGCTTGTGCTCTTTGTCTATTTAGACTGACATCAATCCGAGTCAATGTAGTTTGTATGTTTTCTATAATGGCATCCCTTGCTTCTCAACCAATTTGAGAAGTGGCATCCATCTCCGACTGCAAAGTTACCAGACATGGAGGTGGAGGTACCAAAGGAGGCAGAGGATGAAGAAAATTAGCATCCCTTAATGCACCTTTACGTTCATATGTCCAGCCTCTCCGAGTACCATGAAATTCAGATGGATGGTCAGTATAATCAGGTTTCATACCAAAAATGAATTATGCATAGAATAATTTTTCAAAATAATGTTGAACCTTGCCATTCCATGGCAATTTTCCATACGCTACAAGGAGCCTATCATACAAATGGTGGGCTATTTTAGGGTTCTTGAAATATTGCACTTTGAGCATCTTTCTTTTCTTCCTTTGAAATTAAACATAGATTTGGTATGTTCTTTTGTAACCCTCCTACTTATCTCGACCAATTTATTGGGACTCATCATTTTTTACTTTCTACACCTCATCATATCTATAAATCCATTAGTTGTTGGCCCAAGGTTCTTGTAAATATCAAGAAATTTACTTAGAGAGTGAAAAACTATTTCTAAGCTTTGACGAATCTCTGCAGGTAATTCCAAACTCCCAAGATATTTCTTTAATTTTTAATAATTAGTTGTGCACCTTTGTAGCATACACTATGGGATGTTTATTTCCGAAGGAAACTCATCAGGAATATTAGATGGACAGGTGGTAGCTGGCATATGGTGTTCTTCTCGAATTTCCCTGCTTCTCCTATGTTGACTTTGGTCAACATTTTTACCCCCTTCTTCAAAATAATTACATAAATATTAAAACATTTCAATGTATTTATACAAATGAAAAATAGACATACACATACGATTTATTTACATTCACAATTTTCTTTTAATAGAAAGAAAGAAATAAAATAGAAATAAAATTATATAATTTACAAAACTGAGGAGGATCATGATGATCTAATTGAGATTCACGACCACCCAGAGATGGTTGAGCACCATCATGCCCAATTAAATGAGTTTATTGATATTTTTTACCACAGTGAGAATGTTGAGCACCCTCACGTGACGACCTAGTGAGAGATGCTTCTAAAAATAATAGAAATTATAAATTAATTAAGTTAAATTGAAAAAAATATATTCAATATGAATATACATATGATTCTACATATTTATAATATATGTAAATACACATAAACATATATATACCATACCATGATGATGTGAACAATGGTCCTCCATTGATTGATCTAATACTCTCATTGACCTAGTGAGAGATGCTCCTAAAAAGATGAGATTTATTATAAATTAATAAAGCTAAATTAAAAAAAATCATTCAATATGTATGTACACATGATTCTATGAATATCATTTAAGTTTTCACATAACCATATATATACCATGATGATTATGTAATGGATGATGGCCCTCCCCTGATTCATATGATACTATCCTTGATCCACGACCAATCTCATCGGTATGCATAGAAAGTCATCCTCTAGTCGATTTTCGAGACTGAGTTGATTCTCTATCTTGTTTATGCCTCAAAAAATCAAGTGGTGACTACTCATGTGATGATCCAAACCCTCATCCATTTATATATGTGTGTGTGTGTGTGTGTGTGTGTGTGTGTGTGTGTGTGTGTGTGTGTGTGTGTGTGTATATGTATATGTATATGTATACATATACATATACATATACATATATATATAATCCTAAAAAATACTCAAGTTACATCATGCATTTAAAAATATTTAAAATTACTATTTAAAAGGATCAAGATTTAAAAATATTAGTAAGACAAATAAATGTAACTCTCTAATGGTTTCTTCAAAATTATTTGGTGTAAATTATTCATTTCAAATATACTCAAGACTAAAAACACAAATGTTGAAGTGCACATCTTGAGAATTAAATACAATTTTTTTTTTAAACATGTGAGTTCCTGGTAGTTCACCTAATAATTCACCATGTTGCGAATACGCAGTGCGGGCACACTTAGTCACTAAAGAAATCACATTTAAAACTAAAAGACACACACATATCAGAGATAGATGAAAATGCCCAACAATAACTTTTGAGGGAGTGCTTCTTGACACCAATTCATCTTTCACAAAAATAATATTGAATTGACATTGCCCCATACAATACATCACTAGACATCCTATTAACAGTTTAACAATGAAATGCTAAATGATTTAAATTGACTAGCAATATTTTTTTCTTCTCTACCAGTTGTTTTCACTTCCCTTTTTTGACATGTCCTTCATATGGTTGCACATAAGTTTAGAATTGGTGAAGACTTCAAATCCGTTGGATCCATACTCCCTAGTTGTTCCTAAACCTTCTATCAGTGCAATATAATATGCTTCATTGTTTTTTTCCTTCCAGGTCCATTCCTTTTTCTTTGGAGGAATTTCTTCATTGCAATATTGTATAGAACATAAGTAATCACTTCTTGTCTTGGATTGGGAGAAGAAGAAAATTCTAAACATAATGTCCATTTTTCAACCATGTTTAATATGTTTTCTGATCCCTATAAAAAACAAATTCAATAAAATGAATAATATATTCATTTTTACAAATGCCTTAGATTATGGGAAAATGGTGAAAAATAAATATCTATCGTGATGGAATATTACAAGATTCGTTGTGATGAATTGCCTCGGTGGAACAATAATGGTAGTTTACAAATCAATGCCCTTGGGAAATCGTCTTAACAAATGATATCATGTTGTAATACTTAGGAATATAATCCAAAACGTTTAATTAGGTTGGTTAATTTCATCAAGAATAAATCTCAACCTCTAATATTGCACAAATTACAAACATCATTCTATATTTTAAGTTTCATATTGAACATCATTTCATAGTCTGAGTTTCATATTGCAACACATATCAAGCATCCTTCAAATTCAATAACAAGTTTGAGTAACTATATCCCATACACGAATAATAATTTAATGAGATGTCATTAAAATCATAGTTTAGAATGCGTTATTCATTAAATTATTCCTCATTGAACATAAATTTAAAAGTATGTATCCTCTTTATCTGAGATATTTTCTCCCTTCAACAAATATTTATTTATCTCCACATGGAAGTTAAATATCCTTCACAAGAAGCATAGAATTTTATATTTGATGCTTAGATATGATGACTAACAGAAACACACCCTCATCCTAACATTTTGTGTGATCCATATTTCATGAAGTGAAATAGGATTAATTACATCTCAACTTGGGTGACTATTCATGGATCCAAAGCCACAAAAAAAGCCTTTTAATATTATAGATACCAAATAATTTTCTAGGATAACCAATCCCATGATGTCAATTTTTGTCCGTCCCACCTTACGGAATGATTACTAATGTAAGCCACTAGAAAATTATTAAATAAATGCCATGTATGTATTATTAACATAGTGTAATATACCTTTCCTTAAATGGTTGTCCATATTCTTGTTCCATCACTTGTGATTGTCCATATTCTTTTCCCATCACCAGGTTCACCACATGAATCTCAAAAACGTTTTTCTATGTGGAGATCTTGGTGATGGGATCTATATGGAGCAACCATATGGGTATCCCAAATACCCTTTATAATTATGTGAATTAAAGAAATCATTAGATGGACTTAAGTGGGTGCATTGAGTTTGGTATGCGAAATGGATTCTTACCTTCTTTCTGAAGGTTTCCTTAGATGCATATAAGATCCTAATGTGTATATGTTGAAGAATATCTAATTTTCTCATGTTGATAGTTCTATATATAGAATCTTACTCATTATAGGGAAGGATATCAAGTGAGATATATTACCTCCTAAGGGGTAACTACTTGAATAGCCACCCCAAAGGGTGTATGCTATTGAAATAATTGGAATTTATTTACTTACATATGATCTTCACTCATCCAAAACACTCACTCATTATATATATATATATATATATATATATATATATATATATATATATATATATATATATATATATATATATATATATATATATATATATATGTGTGTGTGTGTGTGTGTGTGTGTGTGTGTAAGTTTACTCATTATATGGAAGGATATTAAGTGAGATATATTACCTCCTAAGGGGTAACTACTTGAAGAGCCACCCCAAAGGGTGTATGCTATTGAAATAATTGGAATTCCTTTACTTACATATGATCTTCACTCTTCCAAAACACTCACTCATTTTTCTTCTCAAACACTCATCCAGGCTCAACTATGATGTATCACATGTCTTCTTACTTCTTATATAGCATAATGCAACTATTGGATGGTGTACCATGACTTAATTAATCTAAGTGGATGGTGTTATGGCTTTAGTGAGTGGTGACAATGGTCCTTATCAAAGTGGAACTTAATGACACTTCATAATCCTCTATTTTATTCCTTTTCCTTGTCATACTTTGTAGAACATAATCTTCTCATATAAATGAAATATCAAATTTCCATGTTGTATCACTAGGTGGATTTTAGAGGTAGTGATCCATATCCCCTTCATACATAACACTCTCCACCTTACCCTTTCACCTCCATTCCATTCTTGAAAAATGATATGTCCTCCTTCATGCTTGGCTTCTTAAAGATCATTATTAAAATGTCTACATAATAATGAAAGCATGAAAAAACCTAATTGAAATCAAAATACCATGATCATCTATAGAATATTTAAAGGGGAAAAGCGTTGAATATGTAATATAAAATTGAATCAGACTGATGATAAAGTTGAAATCCGTAGGAGTGGAAATATAAAAATAACTATTATGATTTATAATAATTTGAAGTAGTACGATGCAACCAACATATAGTATGTTTGATCAAATAAATATAATAAAATTGTTGGCATTATGATGCACGTGTTTTCCTTGATGAAAACTCACTTGTAACAGAACAAGTATATGGTAACTAGATGAATCTACAGGTCATATCACAGGTGACAAAATTATGGAACAGAATGATGGTCAAAGGTTTACAGCTCAGAATCAGAAGTTTGATATAGAGAGATTGTTGGTGTTGTCATTAATAGAAACCTACCTGATGATTTCTCCTTGATGACAACCTATTTGATGAATGTACTACTTGATAAAAGTATAAATCGAATGTGACAGAATGCATGGCAGTAGTGTTTACAAATGTGACAAAATGCAGGGTAGTTCAAAGGAATCAATTCAGAAATAATAAAGGGAAATTCAATGTAACAGGTCTATTAAGAGGTAACAGAGTAATGGCATAGAAGAATAGGATGATGGGACAAAGGATTACTGATTATAATCAAGAAAGTAAGGAAACAGAATGGTTTAAGTTGTATACAGTGTTTACCCTAGTCCAAATAGTGTATACACGCATGTACACATAATCAAAGGAGTGTATACGTATACACATGGTTTCATAGAAAGAAAAGTGTGTATGGGAAGAAAATTAAGGTTAATTAAGATTAAAGAATACCAAGGGTCCATACCATGGTATTAGCCCACAATATTTAGTGGAATAACATTTACTTGATCCCGTCTAAGAATACCATAAGTTGTAAGTATTGTTTTGGTACATGGTATTGACAAAAGCTCTAAGTATATAAGGAAGAGAAGATCAAAGGGCTAAGTGTGCAAGTGAAAGGGTTTTTCATGAATACGTCCATCTGAAGTATATTTGGTGTTGTAAATGATATGGTTATGATATAGATTTGAAATATCATGTGCACCCTTGGATACAATCTTGGTTCAGGATCATGAGACTTGAAATGACTTATCATTATATGACTTGATAATAGATAGGCTAGATCTGAGTGCTAATACATGTTTTATCCTTTATATTCTATGATATCGGTATTTCTGAAGTCTTCAAAAGATGTGAAATTTATAAGTTATTGTTTCTATATCTATATGCAGGATCACCTCGGTGAAGGTGCATATACAAGTGGATTTGACACTTCCAAGTAGCGTATGTAGAGGAAGGGCCCGTTCTTTAGAAATGACTCATCTATCTTATCAGTGCTATTGTTTTACTACTATTTGTCAATTATGTCTTCATTAGCTCTAAAGTAAAACTAATTGTATAAGGAGATTGAGTCCGGTTGACTAATTTATTGAGTAAGAAGGGTGATCTGTGCTGCTATCTATTTTGAACTCTATAATATGATAATAGATCTTCAGAATGTCTTTGGTTAGTATATTTTTTGGCTCATAAGTTTTATGATTCAGTATATGTAGAGGTATACATAGGTTGGGGTATAGAAAGTGGCATATACATGTAGGTTGGTCTCATTGAAGTAGTGTATACATTCTGATATATGATTTTTGAGGTTGTAGTTGATACTGGTTGTTGATGCGGTGTTCTCAGTTTAGCTATGTCTTCTAGTATAGTGATCTGACTATTCAGATTGATTGATTGACTTTTTCTCCAGAGTTGACTGGGTTTCAGTGATTGATTGATGCACTTGTATTTAATGGTTGTACTACAATGGTGATTGATTTTGTGCTTCAATGTTACTGATGGGTTTAGTATGAAAGTTTGATGAAACACGACCTACAAATTGTGTTGATGTATACCAGGAGCATCCATACGAAAATTTATGAAACATGGTGTCTGGAGGAAGAGTGAAGGTGGTAGCCTTTTGTTGGTTGGCACATACGTACTGGTAAAGATATCAGCTAGTACAAGAGCTAGGGGCTTGGAGCTCCCTTCCAGTAGCAGCTGGAGAACGAGTGAAGGTTGTAGCCTTCAGTAGCCCGGCACCTACATACTAGTAAACTTATTAGCCGATACAAGAGCTAGGGGTTTGAGCCCCCTTCCAGTAGAAGCTGGAAAATGAGTGAAGGTTGTAGCCTTCAGCAGGTAGATGCCTGCATACTGGAGAAAGTTTGCACCAGTACAGAACCTGTAATTACTTTCTTTATTAAAAGAAGACAGAGACAACAAAAACAGGTGGTTTTGTCCTGCATTCGGTTTCCACCTTAAATATTGGTGTTCATGTTTGTTTCTTATGTGTGATGGATAAATTTTGTTATTACAGCACATGGCTATTGCTTATCTAATGTTTAATAAAGTACAGATGCACTAGCTGAAGACAAACATATGATGAATTAAATGAATCATAAGTTCACTGGATATACACTATTTTTCTTAAAAACATATGTGTACACATGCATGTTACTTTCAATAAAGTCATGTATAGAAATTTGAATGCGAAATGTAACAATTTATATATTTGGAAATACTAATTCACCCTAGCCTCTTAGTATTCTTCCCAAAAATTGGTATCAGAGGAGGTCCTTTGGCAGAAGCTTGATCACTTGAAGGAGATCCACTGTAAAAATGGGAAAGAAGCAAAAGAAGAAAGAACCTCAGAAGAAGAAGACATCTTAAAGGAATAGTGATAGTGGGAGAGACAACTCGCTATTAGGTGGAAGAAATTATTTAGATTCAAAATCACTTCATATTAAAGATGAAAAATAAAAAGAACTATGAGGTACAAATTTTTGGTCCTCTAGTGATACATTTATTTGTTCACGCAATATTGAAGATAATGAATGTGATAGTGAAACAACTGAATTTGTTATTATTAGTGAAAGTGAAAGAAATCTAATAGAAGCAAAATAAAAAAGGCTCATAGATAAAATTAGAGATCAACAAGATCTATTTGACAAAAGGATGTGTACCTTCAAAGAAGAGGTTACCTGGTTAAAAACTTAGTTGGAGGAAGGTAACAAAATAAGGAAGAAGTACAAGGAAAAGGAAGATCAATGTCAAAGGTTGCAGGATGAAGTAACAGCATTGAGAAATGAAGTGAATGAAAATGATACAAAAACCAAGGAACTAAAAGAAATAACCAGTTACTGTGAAGGTCTTCAAGCTCTGGTCATATCTCTAAAAGAAGATCTTGGAAATTCAAATAAGAAGAATGAGGAACTACTTCAAGCATTTGAAGAATAATAAAATGAGGTTCTCAAATTAAAACAACAAGTGGAAGAAGGAAGAAAAGTTGAAGAAATGATGAAGAAGCAATATCTGGAAAAGGAAGAGAAATATCAGGTTGAGGTAAATATCATAAAAGGTAAATTAGAAGAAAATGATAAACTTTTATGATTTCAAGGTAGTACTAATATTTTGGAAAATATTATTACTAGTCAAAGGTCTTCTGTCATCAAATCTGGTCTTGGTTTTCATGAAACGGTTAAATGTGAATTTAGCTCACAAACTGAGGCAAGGAATTATAATGCAAAAGCTAAAATGCTCAACAAGGAGATAAGAGGTCAACCCCATCAACAACCAGGGAAAGAAAGTCTTCAAATAAAATCATTTACTCCTAACTATGGAAGTGTTAATTGATTATTTCCACTGATGAATAATGTTGAATGTTCTATTTGTGATAATTTTGGACATGTTGCAGCTAGATGCAGAAGTAGAATGTTTGAAGCTAATAACCATCTCACATACATATCATCAACTTCTAGGTACTTTAAGGGATATTGTTTTTCTTGCAATATGGTTGTTCGCAAATCCATTGATTTATATAAAAGGAATATGAAACATATAATATGTTATGCTTGTAACAAGTTTGTGCATGTAGAAAAAGAATGCAGGAATACGTCTGTGGATCACCATAGGCAATATGGTAAGCAATCAAATAAGTACATTAATATTAGAAAATATGAAAAAGATGAATCCACCAAGAATCAAGAAAATGAAGATCAAATAAGGTGTGATATTTCTCTCTGATCATTCGAAGATGAAGATGAAAATGGATGTGCTCATCACATGACTAGAGACAAGAGAAAATGGAGTCTCTGATCATTCTTGGAACTAATGTTTCAGCAAAAGCTCTAGGACTAGGTACAATCATAACATACTCACGGGAAACTGAAAGTATGAAATTTCAATGTTCCAATTTTCATATGCAGATATTTTCAAGACAAGTCGTGTATATTCATGAGTTATAAACTGTACAGTCATGTATATGTTGGTTTGATGAAGAAGTAGTGGGGCATACTCATAAAAGGGGTATGATATGGTTCAAACAATTATTAATTGTCTTTTCTGTTTTGATGGTTGATGACTACAGTCTATGGATGTTATTTAGAAGTGATTTTGACCCTCATAAGCTATTGATGACTTGATGTATAACTAGTTGATGATGATGCCTTGATGATTATTTTTGATATATGCAATGATCATATCTGATAGTGAATAGTTGGCACAGGTCCAGGGGGAGAATATGCTATGCTTCAAATAATGCACTATTGGCATTATGTTTAGAAGTATTTAGTACATAATGATACTTATCAATGGCGAGGATACTTATTTTGTTGAAGTGTTTAAATGATACATCATGCTATGTTGCGGTCATGTGTTGCCTATGATGAAATCTCATATGATAGTTATATTGCTTGAGCCACATAGTTGTTATTCAGATCAGATTTATGGATGATTCAGATGATTCTTTTGATGATGCATATAGTACATATATTATGTTTCTTACATGGTGATATTCATAAAGTTCAAGGAAAAGAACAAAGCTTGAGTACACAATTCATTATTTGATGATGATAAGTGTCACTCATTTCTTTTATGTTGTTGTCATCATGCCTTCAAAGATACGTAAATTTCATATGGTTTAGGATTCCTATAGTTCTTGGCTCTCACATGGTTAAGGATTTCTACTTTTGATGGTATCAAGAAATTTTGAAAAATGAGTTTTTCATGAAGACATGGCTATTTGGAGACTTGGCTTAGTTAGTCACATAATGATGATCAATTCTTACTTTATGATGAGAGGTTTGGTTCTCACATATGTTTATCATGGTTGATGATTATCAGATGTGGGATGTTGGAAAACTCCCTTGTAATGGTACATGGTTGATATATTGAGGATTATTGTGAAAATAACATGCAGTTCCTGCTACGATGATTTGATGATGATGTTGTGGTCATGGATGATCACTATGGTGCTTTCACATACATATGATATTGGTGCAGGGTGTGGGTAACACCTTCACATACCCACAGTATGCATTAACACAATAATGCATCCACAACTGTCCCAGGTATTTAACTCTACAATGGAGTTAAATCTTTAAACCATAAATGGTCAAGTGGCCCTCTTACACAGTTCCTTTGTAACGGAACTTCAATCACCTTGCTTAAAACCCTCTATCGGGACTCTATCCTCTCTTATAACCTTCACATAAGACTTTAACAAAGCCTTCCATTAAATCTCTCTATTCGGGACTTAAAAAACCCTTCTTAACCTTTATTTAAGCCTCTAGTCACATATATATATATATATATATATATATATATATAACCACTCCTCTCGACCTTGGTTAATATATATATTAACATAGAAATATTCTATTGGCGCTCTTCCTTAGAAAATCACTGTATAAATTGAAAATTCTCAAAACACAACTTTCTCCGCCACTACACAGCTTATGCACAGACCTCGAGGTTATACCTCAATCACAATCGGTTTTCAGCTTATTCAACAGTCACACATATATGCTCGTATCCCCCTCTTCTTATGATATGCAACTATCAAGCGTTAACATATAACTTTAACGCAACATAAGTTTACACAGGAACCCCACTCCAAATACATATATCAGACTTCAAAGGTTATACAATTGCCACTATAACCTTGTCGGGTCTTCTCTTTAGTCACCACTCCTCTGATAGGCTGAACTTCGCCAGCGCCGATATGCGATTTGCAATCAGATCTTGACCGTCGATTTGATCTGTGATCCGACGGTTGAGATTAAGTCACACTATCACATATCGATCAACCTCAATTCTGGCTCCTTTTCTACACGCCGATCCAATAACTTTCAAACCCGATGGGGAAATAAACTAGTCCCTAAAATATTTCAAGTCCAGCACTTGAGCCCGACTGTGGTTTTCAACATTTCTTAATGTAATTTGGGTTTCTACATTCACGAGATCTAAACTGTGTAATGACCCTGCCGATGCGATAGTTTGCCTTCCCGATTTGATCTCAGCCGTTGACCTTCATATATCCAACGGTTGCTGAGCATCAATTCTTTAATTCTTTGCTCGTCCCTTTACTTAGAATTTATGCCATTTTCAATGGTTTTTGTGGCTCCTTGGGTTATTTAAAGGTGGCCTTTTGCTCATTCACAGCTCGCTCTTCCTCCTGAGCTTAAACTCCTCGCACTCCTTTGATCTCTATCCTTCTTGCAGAGCTCTAATGGATTCAATGATCCATTTCGATTCTTTTGAATCGTACCCAACCTCTGCATCCTTCATAATTCTGTTTGTACCTGTACAGAGCCTACGAATTCACTGTAATCACATATGGAATACTTTAATATTCTGACACAGTCAGGAAATAACTATGCCTATATTAATATAAAAATCAATGATTACATTCGATACTCTTTGGTCTCTCTCTCTCACACACACAAAGGCCTGATTTCCTATTAGTGGCCTCCTTCTATTGAACGCGCAGGTTCACTTAATTATAAGAATGCATTGGATTGGATCATTGGAGGATCCGATCACCCCTCTAACAAAAGCCCTAAAGCTCTCTTCATGCATACATATGTGGCAGATAAGTCTCCTTCAGACTTTATCCATTCCATCTTTTCGTTCGTTTTAAAACAAAAAAAGTATTCTTATCAACTTCCCATTTAATGCCTAAAATCTCTCTCTTGTTCCTAGAATCATGGAACTGTTTAAGAGTTGTATTTGACTTCTACCACTCATGTTCTCATTTATTTATTTTTGAGAGCATTTACATATTCTCCCATTATCTGATTAAATCACACTTAAAGGCATAAATATTGCCTTAACTTGATACTTAGGAAAACTACTTCATAAAATGCATGACCCCCTATGTCTACTATTTACAATGATTTTCCTTGGGCTTAATTCTCCTACATCATATATGATGTGAATGGTTTTTGTATTACTACTTGGAGATATGATATATTATTAGTTGATTCATGGAAGGCTATGTTAAGGATTTTTCTGCTAAGGAAACGAAGAAAGTTGATCTTGATAAGATCAAGAGGATGATTTGATATCTATATACTGAATACTTTGTCTCAGGTTGATGATATTAAAGTTACATTGTCTTATCTTGCAAATTAATGATGGAAATATATAGGTTGATATTCTTCATGCTACTGACAGATTCTTATGGTGCAGATCATATATGTTCTATAATAATTTGTGATAACTATCATTGTCTTCTTTAGGCCTTTGGTATTTGTTATAAATGTCACGTATGTCATTTGATGTAAAGGTCATGTAAAGACCTATGATGTACTATTTGTCATATTTAGTCATGTATGGACTTTTGAGATCATGTAAAATATGTAATACCACTTGGTTGGGTGGTTGAGTCAAATTTGTATCCCCACTTGGTTGGAATATTGATGTATGTATGAGTCATTGGTCATAGGAAGGTCATACTCACATAGTTGAGTTATAGAGTCATGTTATTATTTTGAAAAATATTTCTATAGACCTTATATGTTCTCAAGGGGAGAATTGATAGTATAGTGCATCTCAGCATGTACTAAGGGGGAGTTTGATTAGAGAATTCAACATGTGCCTAGGGGGAGCATGATCGGTGTTAATATTCAATAGTTCAGATATGGAAGTCTTCTTTTAACATTGTTCAACCCTTTTCCCTTGATGTCAAAGGGGGAGAGTAGCTTGGTGTTTGGAGAGAGGTGTTTGGAGAGTAGCTTGATGTTTTGATTTTATTTATAGGTTGTGGTGACCAAACACCAAAGTGGTTGCCATCAAGTCCAAAGGGGGAGATTGTTGGCATTATGATGCATGTGTTGTCCTTGATGGAAACTCACCTGTAAAAGAACAAGTATATGGTAACTAGATGAATTTGCAGGTCATATTAGAGATGAAAAAATGATGGAACATAATGATGGTCAAAGGTTTACAACTCAGAATCAGAAGTTTGATACATGGAGATTGTTGGTGGTGTCCTTGATAGCAACCTACCCGATGAGTTGTCCTTGATGAAAACCTATTTGATGAATGGGCTACTTGATAAAGGTATAAACAATATGTGACAAAATGCATGGTAGTAATGTTTAAAAATGTGACAAAATGCAAGGTAGTTCAGAGGAATCAATTCAAAAATGATAAAGGGAAACTCAATGTAACAGGTCCATTTAGAGGTAACAGAGTAATGGTACAGAAGAATAGGATGACGGGACAAAGGATTACTGATCAAAATCAATAGTGTAAGGAAAGAGAATGGTTTAAGTTGTATACGTTGTTTACCCTAGTCCAAGTAACGCATTCACGCGGGTACACAAAATAAAAGGAGTGTATACATATGCACACAGGTTAAAAAAAAACACGTATGGGATGAAACGTAAGGTTAATTAAGATGAAAGAATACCAAGGGTCCATGCCATGGTATTAGCCCAAAATATTGAGTGGAATAATGATTACTTGATCTCATCTAAGATTACCATAGGTTTTGTTAGCCTCTACATTTCCCAGGCCGAGGAGGAGATTGAAAGAGGTAACCTCAAACCACTTGCAGTCCAGCAGCTAGCCTTGCTGAACCAACGAGGGATCTCTCTAAGGATTTCTCAGTGAATAACTATAAAAGAAATGTATTTTAGGCTAGATGTATAAGTCTTGTTTGAGTATTTGGAAATTTAGGGTTTTTTAGGTTGCTGGACCAAATATGAGAGAAAGCAATTAGGTCAAAGTGTTAAAGGTTTGCAGTAACAGACATAAAAAGGAGAAAGAAAACAATGTTTTGTGATGAATTGAAGATTTTGGTCAATGTAGTGTAGAGGTCTGAAATATTATGAGATCATAATGATCATGTTTTACCATGAATTCATTAGTCTAGAAGAAAAGATACATAAACATGATTTTCCACATAAACAAAGCTTTGAATCAAAGAATTATACCTAGATGACTGTAAGGAAAATCACAAGAAGAATGAAAATAATGTAAAGAGAGATGAATTCATCAATAAGAAACTGATATAGAAGGTAAACAACACCACAAACTCACTGAACATGTATTCCTGAAAAATAGCTGTAACTGCTCCTTGATTAACTGTATGAAAGCATAGGAATACAAGTCTCTCCTCTAAATTCCAACCCTTCTCTCTAAATTAGAAATGATATGTATAGACTCAATGAAACAACTTCCCCACCTTCAGGAGTCGAATTCCTAAGTGATGGAACTGTTTCCACGATTCTCTCAACCAATAAGAGAGAGTGAGAAGGTCAAACACACACTCTTCTCTTGGACTTTGATTTGAGTTTTGCTTCTTTTATTAGGCCTAATTAAGCATAAATAACCTATCATGCCTATTTATTTACGATTACATCATATAAAACTTGAACTACTGAAGTTACATCATGAGTTTAACTTTGACCAAGTCAAACTAAAAACCTGAGAAATTACATAGTGAAATTTTTAAATAAAAACTCAGAAATTTGTCATAAGTGCAGTTCCGGCTTTGAGGCCAATTTCACGTGTGTTCTAGAGGTCCAATTTTAAATATGAGAGAACAATCAACTAGCCTTTTCTGTCTAGTTTCTAGAAAATATTGAATTTTTGAAAAATACCTATGGGAAGGCCTTCAAATATTTATTCTCCCGAGGTGACTCTTTCAGCGTAGCGTCCATCTGAGAAAGGAGGCAGAAAGGTGATTTCTTGAGGTTTTTTTGCCTTCTCTACCTATCAAGAGCTCAAATTTTGGAGTGAAAAAAGTCAAAATTGCATGTGGAAGTCATTATGAATCCAAATATCCAATCCATTTTCCATTTGGAGGTCTCCACACTAAGCGCAACATCCAGGTCGATGCGTTTATAACTTGCACTGTGTTTTTAAAAATAGTAAAAAAAGCATTAAAATTTGAAAATGACAAAAATTGTTGAGTGAAACTATCATATGATATGCTATGCCATGACGGATTCCTAAGAAAGTAAATCAAGCTTCTCCTTGTCCTTTTGTCTTCTTAGGGTTTCTTTCATCTTATGTAACATTCCTTTCTTCCTCCATCATGTTTTTTTAGTTTAGAAACCCTAAGGGAAAGGTGAAGGGAAAGGGAGTGGGATAACTGTGTTAGGGAGTTAGTATAGGTTAGGGGAAAATTTATGGAAGTGGGGAAGGGAATGTTAGGAATTAGGGGAAAGTGGAATTCCAAGGATTGAGTGAGGGGAAGCCGTTCAAAAGGGAAAAACACAGGCCTAGCCTAGAAAAGTGTAAAATTGTAGCAATAGGCTAAGGTTTGTGGGAAAATGGTGATGTTGAGGGATAGGACTAATCAAAATTGTTTAGAAAGGTATATTAAGAATAGGGGAAGGTTTATGAGCATCATGATACAATTTTTTTTTATATTTTTACCATGGAGGTCATGAAGCCGAGAAAAATGCCCTCAAAACCCTAGGAGAGGGAAATGAGCTTTGTAAGAAAAACTGAGAGACAAATATGGTAAACACAAGGCCACTTACTTGGATTTTATGTAACGCAACCTAAAGTTGATGATGAAAGCTTCTAAAATGATGATTTGGTAACCCTAAAACTTAATGGAGACCTTGGAAACCCTAAAACCTAAAGGGAACCTTGGCTGAATGAAATCATGATAAAAATGAATATGATGATGAAGACAACTCATGACTGAAGTACAGTCAATACAAAGGTGATATGAGACAACAAGGAATAAAATTTCTTTAAAAGGATTGGAGACAAACCAAAGACTACATCCAGTGACCAAATTTTTGCATGATGACCTAATGGAATGATAAAAATTTGACTATGGGACCCTAACAAGACATGATAAGAGCCCATTTGATCACTTGCGATAGGATGCAAAGACTGACACTAATAGGTTGTAAGTGTTGTTTTGGTGCATGGTATTGACAAAGGCTCTAATTATATAAGGAGGAGAAGATCAAAGGGTTAAGTGTTCAAGTGAAATGGTTTTTCACGAATAATTATATATTAAGTATATTTTTTGTTGTAAGGGTTATGGTTATGATATAGATCTGAAATATCTTGTGCACCATTGGATACAATGTTGGATCATGATAATGAGACCTGAAATGACTTATCATTTTATGACCTCATAATGGATAGAATAGATTTGAGTGCTAATACATGTTTTATCCTTTATATGATATGATCTGGGTATTTCTGAAGTCTTGAAAAGTTGCAAAAGTTATAAGTCATTATTTGCATATCTATACGCAAGTTCACCTCGGCAAAGGTGTGCATACATGTGGATTCAGCACTTCCAAGTAGCATATGTAGAAGAAGAGCCAGTTGTTCATAAATGACTAATCTATCTTATCAGTGATGTTGTTTTACTATTGTTTGTCAATGATTTCTTCATTATATCTAAAGTAAAATTGATTGTATAAGGAGAATGAGTCTGGTTGACTAATTGATTGAGTAAGAAGGGTGATATTTACTGCTATCTATTTTGAACTTTTTAATATGACAATAGATCTTCATAATGTCTTTAGTTAGTGCAGTTTTTGGCTCAAAATTTTTATGATTTAGTATCTGTAGAGGTATAAGCAGGTTTGGTTACTGAAAACGACGTATACATGCAGGTTGGCCTCATTGAAGTAGCATATACATTACGATATATGATTTTTGAGGTTGGAGTTGATTTTGGTTGTTGATGTAGTGTTCTGGGTTTAGCTCCATCTTCTGGTGATAGTGATTTGACTATTTAGATTGATTGATTGACATTTGCTTCAGAGTTGATTAGGTTTCAGTGATTGGTTGATGCATTTGTATTTGATGGTTGTACTATAGTCGTGATTGAGTTTTTTTCTTCAATGTTACTAATGGGTCCAGTATGAAAATTTGATGAAACATGGCCTACATATTGCATTCATGTATACCAAGAGCATCAAGGCTAAAAATCTATGAAATGTGGTACTTGGAGGAAGAGTGAAGGTGGTAGCCTTCTGTAGGCTAGCACCTATGTACTGGTAAACATATCAACCAATACAAGAGCTAGAGGGTTGGATCTCCCTTCCAGTAGTAGCTAGAGAACGAGTGAAGGTTTCATCATTTAGTAGGCGGCACCTATGTACTGGTAAACTTATCAGCTAGTATAAGTGCTAGGCGGTTGGATTTCCCTTCCAGAAGAAGCTGGAAAGCGAGTGAAGGTTGTAGCCTCCAGCAGGTAGATGTCTGTGTAGTGGAAAAATATTGCACCATTACAAAACTTGTAAATACTTTTTATATTAAAATAAGACAGAGACAACAACAGCAAGTGGTTTTCTCCCACTTTGGGTTCCCACCTTAAATCTTGGTGTTCATGTGTGTTGGTTATGTGTGATGGTTTATTTTGTTATTATAGCACATGGTTACTATTTATCTAATGTTTAATAAAGTATAGATTCATTGGCTAAAGATAAACATATGATGAATTAACTGAATCATATGTTTACTAGATATATGTTGTTTGTCTTAAGAATAGTCGCATACACATGTAGGTTACTTTTAGTAAAGTCACTTATAGAATTTTGAATGTGAAATGTAAAAAGTTATTGATTTGGAAATACTGATTCACCCCCCAATCCCCCTCTTAGTATAAAGAGTCAAAATCAGATTGATTATATTTTGTGGAGAAATAAAAGTACAATTTTAATTAATACCCAACATTGATTCCCAAATGAAAATATTAATGCAAAGCAAACAATGACAAATTAGTTTGCTCAAGAATAACATTGAAACACATGCTACACTACATTGATTTTTGATGATGAGAAAAACACTTTTTTGTCATCAAATAAATGTATTTGTATTGGTTCGCCTCTACGATAAAAAAATTAATGCAATTTTCAAAGAAATCTAAGGCCTCTAATACTCTAATAGTTACTCCCATAACTCTCCATATCCCTAAGACTAAAATCAGTATTAGTACTTCCACACCTAATCAGATTCCTTCACTATTCAATGAAGCTTATACTTGTCATGAGAATACCAATCCTTGAAATTAGATATATTTTCATGCTTAACAAGTTTGGATTATACGAAATGTTAGCCTATCAATGGATATTTTCCATCATGCCATGTATGATTTTGTTGCAAAATTTGCCACATTTAAAAATTTTATACCCACACTCAAATCAATAAACAGCTAATTTGTAAAGGCTTTCATCTTCTATATAAGTCATTCCATACTTTTCTATGAGGCAATAAGGGTTGATTGTTGATCATGCCACTAAGTACACTGACATCCATAAATCCTATATGCATATTCAATATTAAGTCAAAAAAACATTGCAGTTTTCATATGCATAAGATCATTGGCTTGCTTGCCTAAATCTGTGGATTAGATCATCAACCAAGATTTCTACATATTGGATGTTATTAATGGGTAGGACAATTGAATAAGGAAACAATCTGAATTGGAGAGTTATTATGGATTATCACTTAAATATCCAATAGTGTCAATTCATGCTAGTGATCCTACCACCTTCTATATCTACTCTTATTTCGTTCTACAATGAAGTGCCATCACTTTCTAGTACCCTAAATTATGTGCTACATGGGATAACCATCACTTACATCTAGTTGAAAATGCAACTACCAAGATCCAAGCATAACAACAAGTCAAGGTCCCATTTTTTGGTTTTATTTATTCTTGAAGGGACTCAAGATCCCATTTTTCTATTTCACTTAATATTGAAAAATATCTTTAAGAAATTTTGGTGCTCGGTTTAAAGATCTTAGTTTTTTTTATATTCAAGTTAGGATTTTTTTATTTCACTTAACCTTGAAAAATATCTTGAAGGACTTTGGGTGTTTGGTTCAAAGATCCTTGTTTTTCTTATATCTAGATATCTTTCTAATTTTGGTTAATCTCACTAAACTTCCCTCTGTGAAGGCATGGTAGTACAAAATAAAATTAAATGGAAATAAAAAAATATAATGTTAAATACTAATAAAAACACAAAAGGCTTCATTTCATAGTTGCGTTGTGGTCAATACTTTAACAATCCCAATCTTGAAGCCAACTAAACAAATTTAACATTAAGCGATCAATAAAAACACAAAAAGATTCATTGCATGGTAGTTGTCCTATAGTCAATGCCTTAATACTCACAACCATGTAGCCTATGTTAAACTATAATTCTTACCATTAATTTCAATTATATAATTGACATACATGAGAAATTAGGTTTCACCACCATCCTATCAAGGGTGCAATAACCAACATATGAGGTATGTTGGAGAATGTCGAATAAAGATGGGGCACAAATAGATAGACCAAAATTACATTATTTAGTTTTTATATCACCTTTATATATGTTTCATGTCATCTAATTCTTTTCCTTTTTAGATTCTCTCTCTAATTATCTATAAACCTATAATATATTTACTATATATTTAAACCATTAATTAATAAGTCACTAGAAACATGTACGTACATAGGAAACAATCTACTAACTAATATGCAAATATTTGTCTTAAACTTATTTCTAACATTTTTGTATGTAGCCTAATCTCCTCCTCTAAATTATCTTCATATAGGAGGAAGGACAATGTTAAAGGAAAGGTACTCCTTATACTATAACAAAGTATCACTTTCTCATAAACGTAGTTTCTCTACCTGGTGTCCATTTGTGCTTTGGGAATATTACAACTACACATTTTTTAAAGAAACAATATGTACTCTATAATGAATAGGTCCCACTTATACAATTCTAATTGATTAGACAGTGGTTCAACAATATTTGTTTATATCTATGGAGAATTTTTGTAATGGTCTAGATTGTGAGTACTTTGTAATGAACCTGTTAGGTCCCTATAATACTACTGTATTCCTTTATTAGTATTGCCATTGTATCCCCTTATTGTTATTTTTGTGCTCATGTTGTTCCCATATTGCTATTATTGTTCCCCATAGAAGCCAGTATTGTTATTTTTGTGCCCTTACATTATTATTGATATGTTGGCTCTAATTATATTGTGACCCCTTAGACTCCTATATATAGAAAGGAGGCCTTGTCATTTGTATCATCCAATAATTGTTCATTAGTGTAATGTAAAGGAGGTTTCCCCCTTGAAATGATTGATTTTGAAGTCGTTGATCTATCTATTCTTCTATTTTGTGAGCTGGTTGCATAACATTTGGTATGAGAGGTTTAGATTCTAGGGTTTCACTACTCCAAATTTTTCGTCGTGGAATTTTCAATATAACATTTTTTCTAGGACGTTTAGAGGCTGACATTAAAACCCATTTGTGCCAAAATCGTTATGAACCATGGCTCCAAATTTCAGATCTTGTCTCGCTATAATTTTGGAGATATGATCCAAGTAAATTAGGGTTTTTGCAGGCTCCCGAATTACATCCCAAACAGGAAACCTTGGGAAAATCGTCATAAATTTCTCTATGATAATTAGATTTAAATTTCGTAAGAGGTTACATAAATAGAACAAACTTTAGTTTACATTGTATCTTCTTCGGGTCTTTCGGGTCTGAAGATCAAAACAGTGACACGCGGCAGGTCGTACAAGTCCGCTTTACTGAAGTAGTCTATAATCAAGTCATCGTGGGAGATTTGGCATAAATCTTTCTTGAAGAATAAATATTGATAAGAATGATGGGGTTAGAAATATGACTCAGAGTGATACCACAATATACAAGTTTATACCTTGGAGATCTAAAATAGAGATACAACAAATTCAATATCAAACTCCTACAAAGAAAAAAAGGGTGTGTAGTGTTTACAAAAAATTTGCATAAGTTTGGTTTGAAAAATTAGTTTGAAGTGATTCAAAGGGAATAATGAGGCATAATTATCATTAATTGATGCCCCAAAGAAAGAAAATGGGAACACCTAGTAAGCAACTTGAAATATCTACCATGACTCATGAAGAAGGGGAAGAAATGCAACATGATATATCAAAATTACGAGATCAAGTGCAACAATTTTCACTCTCACAAAATGTAATCGAAGCTAAGATGGATGGTTTAAAGAAAGAAATGGAAGCTAATATGAATGGCATGGAAGCTAAGATGGATGGTGTGGAAGCTATGATGGATGGTATAGAAGCCAAATGTAAAGGCAACATGGAAGATTTGAAGATAGTTTTGACAAAGTTACTACAAGAAATGCTTACTAATGGCAAAAAGGTAGTATAGGAAACTCATGATGAGAAATAAAGAAATTTTCATCATGATTTCATAGAATCTAATGTTGGATTGAAGACCCACCATGCTCCAAATATCTATATGAAGAAGTTTGATGGAAAGGATCCCATAACATGGATACTACAGATGGAGAAGTATTTTGATCTCCATAATGTGCAAAACACACAAAAGGTATGCATTAAAACTTTATATTTGGAACCCAATCAGTTTTTATGGTATCGATGGATTTTCTCTCCTAAACAAATTGTCACTTCGGAAATTTTTACGGAAGAAATGATAGAACATTATGAGGATACAAAAATCAACACCTTTTTTAGCCAATTGATAAATCTCAAACAAAAGGGTTCAATGATGGAGCACATTGAGGACTTTAAAAAATTGAATATAAGGGTAAAAGATATTCCAAAGGAGCATATGATTGATGTGTTGATAGGGACTTTAAAGGATAACATCCAACATAAGGTTTGCCTTTGGGAACCTGATTCATTGGAGAAGGCATTCAGGTTGGCAAGAAAAAATGAAAACAAATTATGGCAACAAGGAAGCCTACCACTCACAACTATAAAGATGGAATTTTTGTTTACCCTAGCCTTCCACAACCTACAATGTTGACACCACAAAAATAGGAAGAAAAAAGAGCAAAAGGGATTTGTTACAGTTGTGATATAAAATACACTAAAGGTCATAAGTGTGCTAAGAAGAAATTATTTTACATAGATTGTGAAAAGGAGGAAGAAAAGGGACAAGAAACATCAAAAGAAGAGGATATATGCCAGGAGCAAACCCTAGAGGAAGAAGAAATGAATCCAACCATATCTTGTAATGCATTGGTCGGAAATACCACTCCTCTAACTCTCAAGATAGAAGGACATATCAAGAAGAAAAAGGTAATAGTTTTGATTGACTCAATTAGTACCCATAATTTTATTCATTGTAAGATAGCCAAGGAATTGAATTGCTTCCTATATCCAGCACCAGATTGTCAAGTGATGGTTGCAAATGGAGGAACCATAAATTGCTCTAGAAAGTGCCATAATATCAAGCTATCCATGGGAGAATATGTATTTAGTAGTCCAATACCTTCCATTCCAATGGGTGGTGTTGATGTTGTACTAGGAGTCCAATAACTACAATCTTTGGGTACAATAGATTTTAATTTTCAAGAACTTTTCTTGAAATTATTTTCAGAAGAAAAAGAAGTTGAATTAATGGGTATCTCAACGAAATAGAGAAAGATAATTAGCTCTAACAGCATGACAAATCCTCTAAAGAACGAACAATGTGGCGTAATTTCACAATTATGTTCACTAGATGTTCCCACATCAAGATCATCTATTTCTCAAGATCTCCAAAAGGTCTTGGAAAATCATTCCAAGTTATTTTAGAATCCCAGAGGCCTCCCACCTATTTGTGATCATTACCATGCTATTCAATCGATTCAAGGAAATTTTCATCCAAACATCAGGCCTTATAGATATCCCTATGCACAAAAGAGTGAAAGTGAACGTATGGTTTCAAAAATGGTAGAGGCTGGTATAATTCAACCTAGTCAAAGTTCTTTCTTTGTTCCAGTAGTATTGGTGCACAAGAAGGACATATCATGGCGCATGTGTCTAGATTATATCGAGCTCAACAAGTTCACTATTAAAGATAAATTTCCCATTCCTATCATTGATGAATTGATGGATCAATTAACTTCATCAAGTTGGATATTCATTCAGGATATCATCAAATCAGAATGAAGACTGGAGACATTCCAAAAACAACATTTATAACTCATGAGGGTCATTATGAATTTTTTATCATGCCTTTTGGCCTTATTAATGCACCTTCTACATTTCAAGGTTTGATGAATTCCATTTTGAAATCCTTCCTTAGAAAATTTTTGTTTGCATTTTTTGATGATATACTAATATAAAACAAGTCTTGGAAGGATCATGTTCAACATGCTGACAAGGTGCTCAAAATATTGGAGGAGAAACAATTATATGCAAAAACCTCCAAATGTTTCTTTGGAGTACAAGAGGTGGAATATCCGGGTCATATTGTATCTCATGAAGGTGGTAAGGTAGACCCTAGCAAAATTAAAGCCATTAAGGAAGGGAAAATCCCCACATCCATAAAGCATCTGCGAAGATTTCTTTGGTTGATAGGGTATTATCATAAGTTTGTTAAGAATTATGGAAGAATAACAACACCTCTAACAACATTATTGAAGAAAGATGCATTTTTATGTACTCCAGAAGCAACGAAGGCCTTTGAACATATTAAAGAGGAAATGTGCCACGCGTCGGTATTAGCTACGCCAGACTTCACAAAAACGTTTATTGTGGAATGTGATGCCTTAGGAAATGGAATTGGTGTTGTTTTAATGCAATTCAAAAGACCCATTACTTTTGAAAGTCGTTCAATCAAAGCAAAGTATTTATACAAAGCTATTTATGAGAAGGAAATGTTGGAAATACTACATGCACTTAAGAAATGGTGACCTTACCTAATGGGAAGAAACTTCAAGGTAAAATTAGATCATGATATTCTTAAATACTTTTTAGAACAAAGACTGTCTTCATAAGAGTAGCAAAAATGGGTCACAAAGATGTTGGGTTATGACTTTGAAATCATCTACAAAAAAGGGAAGCAAAATTTTGTTGCAGATGCACTCTCAAGAAAGGATGAGTATGTGGAATCATTGCTTTGCGTCATTTCTATTATCCAACCAAATTGGATAAACGAAGCAAGGGATAAATGGAAGAATGACGAAAAAGCGTGGGCACTCATTCAAAAGGTACAATAAGATCCCAATACATTTGATACATTTAGCTGGAAAAATGATTCATTATGGTACAAATATCACTTATACATCTCTAAGAATTCCTAACTCAAACAATATATTGTTATCAACTTGAACACCTCTCCCTTAGGAGGTCACACAAGATTTTTTAAGACTTACTGCATGGTTAAGAAGGATTTTTTTTGGGATGGCCTTAAATCTGATATTCAAAAGTTTGTAGCGGAATGTTTGGTTTTCCAACAAACTAAAGTTGGAACAATTAAGACCCCCGATCTATTACAACCTTCATCCATTCCAAGTCAACGTTCAGAGGAGGTTTCAATGGATTTTATCACAGGTTTACCCATGTCTGAAGGAAAGAATGTCATCATGGTGGTAGTTGATAGACTTACCAAGTATGCACACTTTTGTGCATTATCTCATCCACTTAAAGCGAGTACAGTTTCTAGTGCATTTATGGAATCAATTCAAAAGCTACATGGAAATCCAAAGATTATTATAAGCGAAAGATATCCCATTTTCACTAGAAATTTTTGGACAAAATTATTTTCTTGTCTGGGTACTTAGTTAGCTCATAGCTCATCTTATCATTCTCAATCTCATGGGAAAACTGAGATAGTAAAAAAATGTTTTGAAGGATATTTTAATTTCTTTGTATCTGATAAACAGACACAATGGGTCAATTTGTTGCCTCTGGCTGAATGGTAGTATAACAGTTCCTTCTATACTTCAGCAAAAATGACCCCATTTATAGCACTTTATGGATACCATTGACCATCCATCACATAATATTTAAGAGAAAATTCTGAGGTTCAAGAAGTGGAAGATCACATCGAGCATCAATAACAAGTTCTCCAACTCTTAAAGGATAACCTCACTTTGGCATAGAATAGAATGAAACAACAAGCAGATCAACATTGCAACGAAAGAAGTTTTGATGTAGGTGACTTGGTATTTCTATGGATACAACCACACAAACAAATGTCCCTCAAGCAATCTAAGAAGGATAGTAAATTATCACAAAAGTATTATGGTCTGTACAAGATGTTGCAAAAGATTGGTACTATGGCATACAAATTGGAGCTTCCTACAGCTTCTCAAGTGCACCCAGTTTTCCATGCTTCATGCTTAAATAAGGTTATAGGTGACAAGCTCCTAGTTCAAAAAATATTTCTAGAACTTGATGAGGAAGGAAAAATAATATTGGAATGTGAATCAGTCACAGAAACAAGAACTCGACAACTACGAAATCGATCAATTTCAGAGTATCTCATCAAGTGGAAGAATTTATCCACTGAAGATTCCACATGGGAGGATGAGAATTTTATACAAAAACATCCATAACTACTCAAGTGTTGAGAACAACACTTTTCTGAAGGAGAGGGCCATGTTAGGTCCCAATAATAATAGTGTATTCCCTTATTAGTATTGTCATTGTAGCCCCTTATTGTTATTGTTGTGCCCTAACATTATTATTATTTTGTCAACTATGAATATATTATTACCCCTTAGACTCCTATATATAGAAAGGAGGCCTTGTCATTTGTATCATCTAAGAATTGTTAATTGTTGTAATGTAAAGGAGGTTTCCCCCTCGAAGAGGCTGATTTTGAGGTCGTTGATCTATATTTTCTTCTTTTTTGCGAGTTGGTTGCATAACAGAACCTTATTGATACTTTGTAAGGTGTTTCTGTGGATTTTGACTTGTTATGATTTTATTTTTTTGAAATGTACCTTAGGATTTTTAACATATAGAATATGGTTTTCCTTTGTTTTGCTTACACTTCTCATTGATATCAAAAATCGTGTTGGAGAAAAGGCCACATTGATTGAAGGAAAAATTAAGAATACTTCACAGCCATATGATCATGAGCAGGTTGATGTATATGAAGAGTATGATGATGGTATTGATGATGTTGACATTCATGCGGAAGCTAAGAGTTCTAATAATAACCACAAACACCCTCATGATTTGTCATGGATGCAAATTAATCATTTTCAAAGTAATGATAAACTGGATTTACCTGAGACCCAAAGTAACTCACATAAAGGGAATTTAAGTGAAGGAATAATGAACATACTTTCAGAGAGTAGTTCCAAAAATGATTTTCATCAAGAATTTTCTTTGCACAAAGACCATGCACTAGGTTATAATGAACAATAATTAGAAAATGCTTAAAATACTTTCGATGCCGATAGAAAACCAATAGAATGGCTGGAAAGTGACATGAAATTGAATTTTTCTTATTCGATCATGGTTTTCCACTATATATTGAAGTGTTACTCTCAGAGTATTGTCAAAGGGATCAACAAACGTAGATAGTGACAATTCTTCGTGGAAAGTGGACGCTCATAAGAGGAACACATATTTGTAACAGAGTGTCACAAATGTCCAATAATTTTAGGTGTATGTTGTAAGGATGTGTGCATGGGAAAGACTTTCATTTCCAACTTGTACCGAAAAAACAGTCACAAATAACCTAAAGACCAAGGTTGTTAGAAACAATGGGAATTGACAACCCTTGCTCCATCTCGTGAGGCATACTTGATTTGGAGCATCCCAGAAGAATTTTAACATTTTATGCAATAGGAGGAGAATATGTTACAATGAAGACTAATGATGACACCTCTTTTGTTGGTAAAGCCAAGTCATCAAGGAAATGTTTTAGCAATTATGTTAGAGTAAAATATGAAACCTAAAGGGACATTTTTATAATATGAAGGATAGGTAAATATTTAATGTATAGCTATACAACTTTATATGAAAGCCCTTATGTCATGACTCTTCTATGGTTTCAACCTTATTTTGGAGAATTTGAGAAAGTTTACTTAAGTTCACAGAGAGATATGGAACAAGGAAAATTGCAGTTTCATTATGGAAATTTGATCAGAAGAGATACAACCCTTTCTCATTGACTAAAATATCAGACAATATTTAGAGCATTATATTCATGATGTTCCAATACAAGGTCCACTAAATTCACTGTAAAATAATGATTGCTCCTTTTTTGGGTTATTCCTAAGTGAAGATGTCAAGGAATCCAAGATTGTTCCAGGAAAATATGTTCATGAAAATGCGGAAGGTCAAGTAATTTTAATTAAAGGAAACCCATACGAAAAAGTATGGAACATCTTATGAATAAGTATGGAACATTAAAAATGTTGGGTAAAAAAGTTTGGGAGAAGTTTAAACCATGTGTGGCAATAACAGAGAAACAATATAGGAGAAACTTTTCAAATAAAGTAAACGAAAGGCCATATACCAACACATGTTGTTATATTTTAAAAATTGAGTACACCATATACAAAATTCTTTGACACACCAATGTACTTCATTCTAAGCCCACATAATGTGTCCAAACACTACAACTTGATTACAATAAAGAACATATATTATCATTCTTGTTGAAAGGTATATATATATATATATATATATATATATATATATATATATATATATATATATATAGAGAGAGAGAGAGAGAGAGAGAGAGAGAGAGAGAGAGTATTAGGAAGAATCTGCACCGTTGATCTTTGAATCACACATTTTCTCCTTTTCCTCACAATGAACAATGCTTCTATGAACTATCGATTACTCAATTGGAAATTAAGGTGTGTATTGATGTACTATTATGAAGGTGTCTATGTTTCTTCAATTTGGTTGTTTGACAAACAGATAGTGAGAAGAAAAAAAAATCTAGTCAATATCACCATGGTGATTATGCTCCATGTAAGTCTCATGGTCATTACCTGGTTTTTTTATATTGTGTGGTTCAAATGACAAGAGTACAAAAGACAAATAGAATTCCTCTAGCACAGATGATGTGCACGAACTCCTCCGGTGCCCAACAATCCCGTAAAAACCCAAAAAATTTCAATAGAAAAAAAAAAAAACAACAACAACAACAACAACTGACACTTCACAAATTTGTCTAATGCAACAACAAATCTACCATAACATTTGCAAAAAAACTGCGAATGAACAAACAAACCATTTTCGAACAAAACACTGCAGAAAAGTATGAAACGGTCTCAGGACCCACATATATACATATAAGTTTTTTCGATCATAAAAAATTTTAGACTGAAAAACATGTTCAATCGAAAATGTTTTTTCGCTGAAAAAATTTTTTTGTCAGATTTTTTCCCCCATCGAACAAAAAATCTATTGCACAGTTGTCGTTAATTTAAATGGCCAATTTTTCGGCCAAACATTAAATTTAATTGTTTTGCTGAAAAATGAAAGTTTAAAAAAAAAAGTTAAACACATTGGCTGAAAAGGTACAATTTTGAATTTTGGCAAGCAATTCCAACAAAAGCGTAACCCAACTTCACATTTTCACCTAGGTGGGTTTGTCGATCTAAAGTGGTGCTTATGATGCTGATAAAGATATGGTATAAGGCATGTGTTCAAGGAGGTGAGGACAATTCCGTTTCCTCCTTTAATTGTTTTCAGCTAATAATATTTTGTTCCAATTTCTACATTCTAGAGTGGCACAGTAAGTTGTTCTACCTGCTAATGAGTGAATGGTTATGCCACATTGTTCTAGTACGTTTGTCAAAATTTAACAAGGACTTCATTCTACATTTTTTGGTTTGTTGTTTTGTTTTTGTCAAGTATGTTCTGTCATTTCACTTGCCTAGGTTCTTGAGGGTTGATTCTTGATTACTCTATTTGTTTAGGTCCCAATCACTTAGAGAATTTGCAGTTATTTGGGTTATTTTGATTTTATTCTTTGTAATCTATTTCAAAAGGGTTTAATATTTAGGTTTAATTTTATGGGATCTAGTTTACCTATGCCATTCTAATTTGGTTAAATTTTCATAGTCTGGTATGAGTTGGAAACATTAAGGGTTCTGGATATTGTCTGAGCTCGTTAGAGTTAAGTCCACGAATCAAGAGATTTCATTGTTTGTGGCTTGGTTGTGTCATGTTTATGATTTGTGCGATGATTGATAATTTGCTCGAATTCACTCTTATGTTGTAGCATTTTGATGATGATTTATGTTGTATCTTGTCCTTTTTTTTGGCTTTATAGGCAGAGGTTCTTTCACTTCCTGTTCTCATTTTTCTTAGTGTTTAGTAGTTACTGCATTCATGCCTCCTAGATAGATAATGTCTAGTAGGAGGGGTGGAAGAGGCAATGTAGCAAATAAAAAGAGTCATCCTTTTTCCTATGAGTCCATCACTACCTTCTTTGATGTTATTCCTCTAGAAGTTAGGGAGAAAATTTTGTTGTCAGAAAGAAAAGAGACAGGGAACCAACCATGTCACTCATATTTTGAGTTGGTGGGGGAAGATATGAAATGGGTTTCAGACCCCTGGTAAATTTAGGAATAGAAGGCTTCATTTTATGAATTTGCTAGTTTTACATTAATAAATGACTACCCTACTACACCTTCTTTATAAGGACAAAAAAGTGGAGCACGACAATGTATCAAGTGTACTCCTCATTAGAGGATATCAAAGGTATGATGTGCAATCAAAGATTCTATTTGGATAATTTGGACTCTCGCTTGGCTTATGTGGAAGGCTTCATGGTAAGTGATTCTACCGCTGGAGACCTCACATATCCTCATGTTGATAGTGGGAAAAATCCTACCATAAATTCCTCTGATCAAGATTAATGATGGTTGGTTTCCTGAAGTTTTGCTATAAACTTTTAGTATGCATCCTTCAATCCCCCACTACTCTTCTTATAGGTAGTTCATTGGTGACATTGGTATTGACTTTTGGTATGGGCAATTTGTTTCTAGTTCAAAGTTGGATGGTTATGGCTGTCATTGTTGTGTTGGTGATAATATCTCAATGCTTCTCTCTGGACTTTTATCCTTGTCCCTATTTTTGTGGAAAACTCTATGTTTTCTATGCATATGTTTCTTTTCTTTGTTGTTATTGTCTCATGCGCTCTTTGCAAAATATATCATCTTTACTCTATTGTGCTATGAACTATGGACTGGTTTTCCTCTAGCTCGTGAGAGATGTATTGGTCACAAGGAATGTTGCCACTCTTTTGATGTTTGATGCATTGCACAAAGTTTCAATGTTTGCACTTTGTCATGCTGGAGGTATTGCATATTGTTTCAATGTTTGAAATTTTTTGCCAATTATTGCATCCTTTGGTTATTGCAGCTCTAGAACTTTATGGTCCTAGGCATATTATGTATACCTCTTGGTGGCCATATGGAGACATGGTTTCTTCTAAAGTAGTTGTTATGAAAGACTGACGCAAGGCTTGGAGTGTGTGTAATAACGGTCTATGGTTGGTTCTCCTTTACTTTCATTATAAAGATTGATTATTTCTCCTTTCTCGTAGTAATTATCTTACAATTATCTTATGTATTTATGTTGAAATTGTCATGTATACAATCATCGTAGTAGTTATCCTACAACTATATTATGTATTTATGTTGAAGTTGTATGTATAATCATCAATCATAGTATCTATAATTTTGGAATATATTGCAATAATGAACATTATAGGTGGTAAAAAAAAAAATTGCTTCTTTTGTGTTGTTGAGAAAATCTAAATATACTAGTGATATATTCTATGTAAACTCTATTTTAATTATAAATACTAAATATTACAATTCGGAAAAAAAAAATCACAAATATATTGAAAAAATTACTAAATAAATTATACCCCAATTTAATCATCTTTATTAATATTTTAATTTATTATAATTTTAAAGTTAAATTAAATTATTATTATTGAGAAACCGAAAGGGAAAAATAATAATAATAACTTTCATCCGAGGCATCAACCTCCAATACCTGGAGACCAAAACAGTGAAAGGAACGATGGAGTCCGTTATTGGTTTTAATGGGCAAAAATCTGAAAATGAAAATGAAAACGAAATTTCTTCGATTGTGCAAGCTTATGCATTGCCCGAGAATACTCCGACTTTACATTACATCTCAGTCGATTATCTTCCCAATAAATAAAGCACTTTATGGTGTTTGAGTGAAATTTGCCACGTAAAAATTTTGTCAAACATTACCTTAAACTTTCTTGAATATTCCCCGCGGTCGCATTTTTGCCACCTTCATCTTCTTATATGGTCTCCCATCGATCTGTGGCGCTTTTAAAAATCAAATGGACATTAATGGAAAATAAATTTCAGCTGCAGAACATTTCATTAAACATGTATACCCATCTTCTCCCTTTCTAAGCACCGAAAAGGATTTTACGATTTCAATTAAGAAAATCATTTTACATAAATTTATGTTACTGGTTTATTAAACAAGTTCGCGTTGCACACGGCATACCTGCCAAAAATAGCTTGTATATTAATTTGGATTGAAATAATAAGCAAAGTCGATTGACCAAGTTCAAAAGAAGCATAGGACACATGACTAGCCAAGTATTAGTTTCCAGTTTGACCATACATTGCTAGTCTTCGGCACGGCTGCTTCTTAGACTGGAACTTCATTAGTCCAGTCAATAAATCCAACGAGAAGTGTAACTGTATCTACCTAGTCAAGAGGCGAAATTGTTTCCACAACAGGGCTCTCTCTATGAACTGACGCTCTATAACAGCGAGGGACAAGCATTCAGCCCGCCATTGCGAGACACCTAGACATCCAACAACATGCAAAACACACAACCACTACTTGTGCCCGTCTGCCCACCTGTTCGCACAAGACATTAATAAAGGTCTTCATTATCAGTTAAAGATTAACAAATCTATGTATTTTGTTAAATCCAACTATTTCAATTTTTAGTTAACCTTTTTTTTCTCATAAAGCTGAACAAATTTATATATAGTGTAAAATACAACAACGATTGGAACAATATTTAATTTGTACCATTTCCCTTTTTAACAAACATATATGGCATGCAGAATTTAAATACAATCGGAACAATATTTTCTCTGACATTTTGTTTTCTCTCGAACTATATCAACCACATTGTGTAATAGACAGAAAACAATAATTCATCGAATGCATCTTGTTGGAAAATTTTTTCCATGCATGTGAAGGCTTTTGTATTTCTAAAAGAAACAACCAGATTAATTCTCGGTGTGGCGCTAGGCATAGGCATTTTCACCATGGCATAATCAGACGAGTCGAAAATGCATGTTATGGACCAGATCGAGGGGCCGGTTCTATATATTGGATCACTTGCCCTTTAACTTTCCAACGGGAAAAGTGTCTGGCTTGGCAGCTCTATTTGTTTTTCGTTTGATCTTATTCAGCTATGATGTAAGTCCTTAATTTCTTTAACGTAGCTATTATGCACTAAATTGATTTTTCTAGGCGAGGATACTAGACATTGGATTGAGGAGCTTGTTCGGCTACAGACTAATGGCTTCGTTACACAACATTGCGCTAACTTTATTGAAGAAATTACTATGGATGGTTGCTCAAGGTTAAGGATATGGTAGCTGGAAATCTGGCCATGCCATCGTAGATGTGGTAAAATTCACTACACTATTTATGGATTGAATGCTAATTTGCGGTTAAATAAATTGACCTAATCCTTAAAACTTGATAAAAACCAATTTCTATTTCTATAAAATTTTGTTCTCAGCTAATATGTTTCTAATCAATTTCTTTAACAACAATGCAGTAGATCTATTAAATGCAATGATTCTATACTAGACAACACAGACCCATCTAAAACCATGTCTGATATGAATGAGAAGAGGAAGTTTGTTATAGACCAAAAAAAGGCCGCCATCGAATAAAATAGGCTAGAATGAAGCCCCTGACCACTACCTCCTCGTTAGCGGTTGATGCATACTCGAGAATAAAATAAATTATTAACTTACTCTGATTATCTGCTATACAAAATCTACATTCAACATAGAATACCAACACAGAAACGCATAAAATTCATAAAATTCTAATTCTACATACTCGAGAATAAAATAAATTATTAACTTACTCCATAATTATCTGATATACAAAATCTACGATCAACACAGAAATATACAAAATCAATGAATATAAAATTAAAGATTAAAAACTCTTCTGTACTTATTTATTTAAAACATGGTCTTAAATGTCCTACAATGCAGCAGAAAGCTGTTATAATTCGTAATGAATTATTTCTCTTACTATGCTTCTTATTTCGCCTCGTCTCATTTCCACTATGCGAACGTAACAATTTATGAATATGGGATATATGCCTTTAGGTTAAATTATGCTCCATTATTAATACCATGCCTTTTGCTGTTACATTCTACTTTTCTACAGTCTCAAGACTGCCAAGTTCTCTCCTAGTTTGCAGACGTGGGTTGGAGCCTGTATGAAATGGAATTATAAAGAAATTGTTGTCCACTTACAACTTCTCATACTCTGGTTCGTTTTGTCTCGCAACCAGGTCCGGAGATGGTTTAGATGGGTCTTTGTGCTAGTTTATCATGTTCTGACCTTGTACATGGATCTCCCATTGCCAAAAATGAATTCTATGGATCCTGCAATGTAACACTCCCTGAAATAATGGCGGCCTCCATCATCACACAGTGTATCCTACGCACCATAAAATCCACAACCCAGGAAATAGGCCTTGTCCCCAGATATTCTGAATGCAACTGCTTGCCATCCTTCCATTCCAGGCATGGGTGCTGGAGTTGTGTTCCTCATTGACATTGACAACACCATTTAAGCATTTTTTTATATGAAATATACAATCAAATTAAGTTGTTATAACAATTATTATAATTCACCATTAACCATTTCTGCACCTTGAAATTGATATTCGTGGCAGAAAAATTGTTAGCCAGCACTGTGACAGAAGCGTTGTGGTATGTACGCAGCTGCTGCCCCGTTGGGTCCAGGTCGTTGGCTCTGTTGTGCCATTCAATTATCGTGAATTCCTTCCCTGCACCTTGAAATGTAATGTATGGATTTGTTGCAGGAATCAACCCGTACACTCTAATGCCTTTGGTCTTTCCTGTTTGCCTATTTTCCAGTTCCATGTTCACCCTTCCTTGAAGTTTTCTGGAAGAGGGTGAAGTTTACCAGTGGAAAGCTCAAGCTTATGTGAAGTTTTCACCTACGTAAGAGACGGAGCATGTTAGCCATCTGGAGCCTATTCCGTGAAATGAGTTGCCAAGCCAACCCTAATGAGTGACAGGTGTTAGATTTAGGGTTCTCCAAATGTAAGGCTAGGATCGTCCTATAGTTTTCATTGAAGATTCCCAAGATGAAAACAAAACCCTGCAACTTAGCAACTTAGCATATGTTAAAAGGGACGATTACATATGAAAACGAAACCCTGCAATAAGACCTTCGTAACAAAACTTTGGATAAAATTTTTGTTTGACCAAATGTTTTTTAAAAACATTGGGTAAATAGATCAGTCCACCCAAATTAATATGATAATCCAAAGTAACCCAAATTAATATGATACTCCAAAAACTTTGGATAAAGGCCAAACTTCGCTTAAAAGCAAGTTCGACTTCGGCAATAAGACCCCAAAGTTGAATGGCCAATGAAAACCATCGAAAAATATTTAAATGATTTTAAAAATTCACTTTTTGCGTAAAACTTTGGTTAAAGTATTGAATAGCAGTTGATATTTAAAAAGTCAAACGAAATTAATTCGTAGTCAAAGCGATATCGATCGCTATATACCTGCCTCGGCAGGTATAATAATGAAATAAAAATTTATGTTTTTCTTCGTAACAATTTTATATGTTTTCAACCTAAACATAACTCATCGGCATAGAGTGGAACACCTGAATCTATATCAGTTATTGTCCATTAAAAAAAATTCAATAGTATACAAAAGTAAAAATAGTATATAAAAATTTATGAATATTTTCGGAAAATTTATTATAATTTATTTCAATTAGTAGAGATAATTATTTTTGGCTGATATTTATGTATATAAATTGACTCATCAATGTTATTCAAGGAAAACCATAATAAAACTATAATTATCAATAATTATCAAATTTGACAAAATTTGATATCCAACTATTCAGTTAAATTTAATCATTAATAAACTAAAATAAAATTGGATATTTCTGAAAAGTTTAAGTGTAATTTGTAATTATCAGAAAATTCATCTTCCATTTTTCTCGCATTAGTTTGGTCCACCACCCTATTTGAAAAATATAGTTATATGTATATTTCAGAATTTGTATTAAATCTTAGATGATCAGTCACATACATATGCAAAATATACTGCAATATCTGATTTTTTATTTCTATCTTCCATCTATTTGAGAATGGTAGGTTGTGATGAAATTCAGCTGCGTACCCATCCATGCAAACAATGTTTTCTAGAAATTATAAATAAACTTTACATCTCAGTCTAATAATACTATT
The DNA here is from genome assembly GCA_031772625.1 of Pinus tabuliformis. Lineage (NCBI taxonomy): Eukaryota > Viridiplantae > Streptophyta > Pinopsida > Pinales > Pinaceae > Pinus > Pinus tabuliformis. The sequence goes on from CM062819.1 coordinate 873,616,297, forward strand.
TCTAGTCGTCCATGCAACCCAAAGATTACTTTCATAGAAAAATATTATATATGCAGTACTATGTATGTGGCATGGAATCATATAAAGTGCAACCTAAAGATTACTTTCATAGAAAAATATTATATATGCAGTACTATGTATGTGGCATGGAATCATATAAAGTGAGTTGAATTTATCAACATGTCCACCAACACCATAATTGGATCACACTACTTCGTGGTTATAGGTAGTCGGTGATGAAGTCCAAAGAAATAATTTCCCATTTCCTTTCTCGATTGGGAAAAGGGTATTCTACTTTGACTGGATGGCACTCTAAACACATTTCCAAGTATTTAACTACTTCCTCATTCATTACAAGACAAAATAACTCTTTTGTAAGTGTTGTAATGATCTCCAGGTACCCTAGATGAGCTAAAAATGCATTTCTCTGGTGTTCATCTAAAACCAACATTGTTTAGGTACATTAGGAATATATATTCTATTCTTGTATATTAGAAGCTCGTTCTTATTTTCTTCACATTCAGATTATTCTACATTTTTTAGTCCCTGTTGTATTTTCTCATAAACTTCATCGTTCAAGGCCATTGTTTGGATTTTTTTCCATAAAATCCATTTTTTCATTGCTTACTGAAATTTTTAGTGATTTGATGTGAATTTCCACTCAATTCATCTGCCATTTTATTCTCTTTCACCTTGATGTGTTTTCTATCAAACTCAAATTCACTCAAAAAGGTTATCCATCTTTCCTATCTTACATTCAAATCTGTTGGCTGACAAAATGCCTAAAACTAATATGATCAGTGACAAGAGTAACTTCTTTCCCAATAGATAATGACACCACATCTTTAGTGCATGTAAGACTAAAAAAATTTTTGGCCCAAAAACTTTGTTTGGTTGAAAAATATAGTGGTCAGATCTTTCCCCCACCGACAAAAAATACGTTGTATGGTTGTCGTTAATTTAAATGGCGAAATTTTCAGCCAAAAGCTAAATATAACTGTTCAACCAAAAAATGAAAGTTCAAATGAAAATTTTTCAATAATTCAGCTAAAAATGTACAATTTTGAATTTTTCGTGAGAAATTCCAACAAAAGTGTAACCCAACTTAACATTTTCACCCAAGTGGATTTGTCGATTTAAAGTGGAAATTATGATGCTCAAAAGGTTGTGGTATGAGGTATGTGTGCAAGGAGGTGAGGACAATTCCTTTTCCTCCTTTAATTGCTTTTAGCTAATAATATTTTATTCCAATTTCTACATTTTGGAGTGGCACACTAAGTTGTTCTACATGTTCGTGAGTGATTGGTTATGCCACATTGTTCTGGTAAGTTTGCAAAAATTTATTAAGGAATTCATTCCACATTTGTTGGTTTGGTGTTTATTTTTTGTTAAGTATGTTCTATCATTTACTTGCCTAGGTTCTTAAGGGTAGATTCTCGATTACTCTATTTGTTTAGGTTTGAATCACTTAGAGAGTATGCAATTATTTGGGTTATTTTGATTTTTATTCTTTGTGCTCTATTTCAAAAGGGTTTAGTTTTATGGGATCTAGTTTACTTGTTCCATTCTAATTTGGTCAATTTTTCACAATATCGTCTGAGTTGGAAACGTTAAGGGTTTTGGATATTGTCCTAGCTCCTTAGAATTAAGTCCATGGATTAAGCAATTTCATTGTTTGCGGCTAGGTCGTGTCATGTTTCTGAGTTGTTCGATGATCGATAATTTTCTCGAATTCACTCTTATGGTGTGGCATTTTGGCGATGATTTAGTAGTTCTAAGGTCAAGTGTTCAAGGTGTTGTATCTTGTCATTTTTTCCTTCTTTATAAGAAGAGGTTATTTCACTCGTTCTCATTTTTCTCAGTGTTCATTGGTTACAACATTCACGCCTAATAAATAAAGAATGTGTAGTAGGATGGGTGGCAAAGCCATTGTAGCAAATAAAAAGAGTCATCCTTTTGCCTATAATTCCATCACTAACGTATTTAATGTTATTCCTTTGGAATTTAGGAAGGAAATTTTGTTGTTAGAAAGCAAAGAGATAGGGAACATACCCTGGAAAATTTAGGAATAGAAGGCTTCATTTTCTGAATTCATTGGTCTTACATTAATAAATGACTACCTTGCTACACCTTATTTATAAGCACAATAATGTGGAACACTATAATATATCAAGTGTACTCCTCATTGGAGAATATCAAGCGTATGATGTGCAATCACAGATTCTATTTGGATAATTTGGACTCTCGCTTGGCTTATGTGGAAGACTTCGTGGTGAGTGATTCTACCTCTGGAAACCTGACACATTCTCGTGTTGATAGTGGGTAGGCTCCTACCATACATTCTTGTGATCAAGATTAATGATGATTGGTTTCCCGATGTTCTGCTATAAATTTTTAGTATGCATCCTTTAGTCCCTCACTACTGTTCTTATAGGTAGTTCAGTGGTGATATTGTCTCACTGCTTCTCTCTACATTGTTATTCTTGTCCCTATTTTTGTGGACAACTCTACGTTTTTTATGCATATGGTTATTTTTTGGGTTGTTATTGTCTCATATGCTCTTTGAAAAATAGTTTATATTTTCTCTATTGTGCTATGGACTATGGATTTGTTTTCCTTTAGCTTGTGAGAGATGTATTGGTCGTAAGGAATGTTTTCAGTCTTTTGGTGTTGGATGTATTGCACAAAGTTTCAAAGTTTTCACTTTTGTCATGCTAGAGGTATTGCACATTGTTTCAATGTTTGAAATTTTTGCCAATTATTGCTTCCTTTGGTTATTGCAACTCTAGCCCTTTATGGTCCTAGGAATCTCATGTATACATCTTGGTGGCCATATGGAAACAAGGTTTCACATGGTTTCTTCTGAAGTAGTTGTTATGAAAGACTGACGCAAGGCCTCGAGTGTGTGTCATATCGGTCTATGGTTGGTTACCCTTTACTTTCATTATAAAGATTGATTGTTTCTCCTTTCTGGTAGTTGTTATCCTACAACTATCTTATGTATTTTTGTTGAAGTTGTCATGTATACAATCATCGTAGTAGTTATCCTACAACTACCTTATGTATTTATGTTGAAGTTGTCATGTATACAATCTTCGTAGTGGTTATCCTACAACTATCTTATGTATTTATGTTGAAGTTGCCATGTATACAGTCATCAATCATAGTAGGGTCTATAGTTTTGCAATATATTACGATAATAAGCATTATAGGTAGTCATGTTTTTTGCTTCTTTTCTGTTGCTTAGAAAATCTAGATATATTGGTAATATATTCTATGTAAACTCTATTTTGATTATAAATATTAATTATGACATTTCAAAAAAATATTACAAATATATATTAAAAAAATTACTAAATAAATTATACACCAATTTAATCATCTTTAAAAATATTTTAACTTACTGTAATTTTAAATTTAAATTAAATTAAATTATTGTTATTATTGAGAAACCTAGAGGGAAAAATAATAATAATAACTTTCATCAGAGGCCTCAACCTCCAATACCTCGAGACCAAAACAGTGAAAGGAACGATGGATGCCTTTATTGGATTTAATAGGGAAAAATCTGAAAATGAAAATGAAAATCAAATTTCTTCGATTGTGCAAGCTTATGCATGGACGGAGAATACTCCTACTTTAGGTTAAGCTCCATCTCAGTCGATTATCTTCCCAATAAATAAAGCACTTTAGGGTGTTTGAGTGAAATTTGCCACGTAAACAATAAGTCAAACATTACCTTAAACTTTCTTGAATATTCCCCACGGTCATATCTTTCCCACCTTCATCTTCTTATCTGGTCTCCCCACGGTCGCATCTTTGCCACCTTCATCCTCTTATATGGTCTCCCATTGATCTATGGCCCTTTTAAAAGAAATAAAAATCAACTGGACATTAAACGAAAAGAAATTTCAGCTGCAGAACATTTCATTAAAAATGTATACCCATCTTATCCCTTTCTAACCACCGAAAAGGATTTTACGATTTCAATTAAGAAAATCATTTTACATAAATTTATGTTACTGGTTTATTATATAATTAAATAAAAATTTATGTTTTTCTTCGTAACAAGTTTATATGTTTTCAACCTAAACATTAACATAACTCATCGGCATACAGTGGAACACCTGAATTTATATAAGCTATTGTCCATTAAAAAAATATCTCTATTAGTATACAAAAGTTTATTAAAATTTATGAATGTTTTGAGAAAATTTATTATTATTTAGTTAAATGAGTAGAAAAATATTTATATTTATTTTTAACTGATATCATTTATGTAAATTAATTCATCATTATTATTTAAAGAAAACCATAATTACTGAATTTAATAGAATCCAAAATCCGACAATTCAATTAGATTCAGCCATTAATAAGTTAAAATACGATTCGATACTTCTAAATTTTTTTTATGAAACTTTATGTAATTTATAATTATCAGAAAAGTCTTCCATTTTTCTCGCATCAGTTTCGTCCGCCATGTGATTTGAAAGCTACAAGTCTACATGGGCGGTGAAATTTGCCCCTTTGCTTGTGATTTCACATATTCTGTTATGTCAACATTTAAGGATATGTCAGACAACATTGAAGAAAGAGGGGACAAGGAGTTTCGAACCTGATACTCTGAAGATGTGTCATTGATGGTTTGGTTTATTTCACCGAATGGGGAATTCAGCTATAATTGTGATGGATGATTAAAAATTTCATCGTTCCTCTTCGATCAAGTTTATGATATAATTTTTACATTATGGGTAATGTTTTTATAATTTTTATATTAAAGGAAATAAATAGCTGTGATATTCGAAATTTTAATATATATATATATATATCCACTTTATTAACTTTTCTTAAATTTAATATCTTAGCACTATTGAGGAGTGAGTAATGATATTCCAAACTATTATAAATGGTTCAACCAATTTTAAAAGAATTTTGTAATAGGAACATATTCCATGATTTTAATATCATTTTGGATAATGAGGAGAATATTGAAATTAGTTTTATTTATTTAGATGATCTTTATTCTTTATTTTTTATTTAATTAATTATTAAGAAATTATCTCATAATGTATTATTAAAAACAAACTCATTAACTATTATCTTGTTATCTTGTTGATGGATGAACTAACAGCTTTAAGCCTGTCAAACTTTTCATTTTTTTCAGTAATTTTTTTTTTTAAGGTTTTCCTATTCACTTTCATTTATGAGTTTTTACCACTAACAAAATTGAGAGTTTTGGAGATTTTAGTATTAAAATAATTAATTTAAATTATTAAAAAAATAATAATAATAAATATATTTCCGAAATTGTATTAAATTTTAGATGATCTAATTTTTTCCATATGAAATCGAATTTCGTAATTACCAGGGAAACAACTTGGCCACCTCAAATGATCCAATAGTGATCAAGCTTAAAAATCAAGCTTTAACTACTCCTAAATGCTCCTAAGTCTTATCCGGGTCTTAGAACAATTTGTTTCCTTACCTCGAAAAAATTTTAAATCATACTGCAGAATATAAAACTACCTACTCAGCTTACCGTTGATATAGATGATATGCATCACGACATAGATCATGGCGATCCTCCGCCTAACCACAAATACGCTATTTCTCAATATAATGATGTTGCAAAAATGGCATATATTTATTTTATTCTACTTTTACCCATACCAACACCCATGTTGTATTATATCTTATATACGATTAGATTTTCCGGAGGATATCAAGACAAACCTCCAATATAAAATTGAGAGATAGGATCAAACGATAATGTTTGAATAAATATAATATGTTCAGCTCAGTTATATAGACAGTCACCGTAATAACACAAACGTATAAAGGAGAAATACAATATGCTGGCCATGACTTTGCAGCCCTGTTAGTATTTTCGGAACATGCAGCTGCACCAAATTAGATGATGCATGCTCAAACAATTTTTTTTTTTGATAATTCGCGCAATCTTATAGCGCCTAAATCTTCCCTTAGTCGTTCTCTTTTGGCTAGATGTGTTATTCACGTTATGTCTCTGTAATTCCACCACCGGGAATTGCTACATTTAACAGTTGGATGACAATTATGAACAGCTCTTCTAATAGCGATGGACCGATGAGTTAAGGACATGAACCACCCCGGCTGGGAGACCTGTAGTTCTGACAAGGAGACGGGCGTGACGGAGTTACGGGACCCCTAAGGGATTCCAACCATCCATTCACCATCTTAATATTATTATTATTACTTTCCATTTCATCTCTCTCAAATATGAATTTCAATTGCATATGCTACTCTGAATTCCATATCGCTTCAACCTATACAACTCTTATCTTCACAACCGCACAATAAGTAATTGAGAGAAACAATATCAATATCAATATCAATATCAGAAGAGGATGAATAATGATATTATGAATGTATCTATATAACAATATATATATATATATATATATAGCAAGTAGTTACGGGAAGAAAAAGGAAGAGGACGAAGAAAACGCGGAATCGAGCTTCAAGGGACGACTTTATTATTTGGTCGTTGGGATTCGTTCAATAGAATGAGTTGGACTCCTAAAATTGGGAAGAAAAAGGAAGAGGACGAAGAAAACGCGGAATCGAGCTTCAAGGGACGACTTTATTATTTGGTCGTTGGGATTCGTTCAATAGAATGAGTTGGACTCCTAAAATTGAATCCGGATAGCTTTTCGGACAAGTCTTCTGCACATTGCTTTGAAGTTTTGTATCTAACTTTCGTATTAAAACCACTCAATTTTCTGGCTCGACTTTATAGACTCTTCCGTCCCGTCAACAATCCCCAGCGTCGACTGAGATTAAAAAAAAGGTTTCTGTTCTTCATTGTAGAAACGCTGGTTGTGAAACTAAATTGAATTACGAATAGAGTTGTGGCCTTTCTTCTTCTGTGTTGCCTGTCAAGGAAAAGTGTATGAGCTAAACCAGCATTTGAACGACTTGCTGACGTTGAAGTATAACCTTTGACGTTTTCAACTTCATATGAACGGTAACTCTCTAGACTGTACCTAAAACTCCTTCCACTCCTGCGGGCGGCAAATAATGGAGCTATTAGTTCATTAATCCTATAATATATTTAGTTAAAATGACATATACTGCCCGACCCATTAACCGACTCCTGCGAGTGAGAGATCGACTTTGAAATTATGTATTTAACTTTCGTATTAAAACTTTTGACTCACTTTGGTAGCTCCACTTGATAGCCTCCTCCGCCCTGTGACCAATTCCCAACGTTGAATGGCGATAAAAAAGAGGTTGTATCCTTCCATTACATTTATAAAAATAGAAACGCTGTTTCTGAAACTAAATTAAATCGGGAGTCCTTTCTTTTTCAGTGTTGCCTGTTAAGGAAAAATGTCCATCTGACTACGACCAGATAAAGCAGCAGCATTTGAACGACTTGCTGATGTTGACGTATAGCCTTTGACGCCTTCAAACTAAATTGAATCACGAATAAAGTTGTGGCATTTCGTGTTCTGCGTTGCCTCTAAAGCCAAAACAAAGATCAGCTACACAGACATTTGAAAAATGTGTACCTAAGAAAGAAGATCAGCTACACAGACATTTGAACGAATGGCCGATGTTAACGTATATCTTTTGACAGCTACAAACCTTATCACCTTTCAATAACAATAACCCTTTGGGCTGTACGTAAACCTGCCTCAACACAGACCGCATGAACTATAGGCCGTTAACCACCTTCGTATCTTTTTCAATTTTCTACTACTTTTATAACTTATTTTTCTTTCTTTCATAAAATACAATTTTGGTATTACACTACTCTTACCATTCAAAAAGTTAAATAGGTTGGTATCTTTCTTTTGAGTAATGAGGTTAATTTGCAATTCAATAATATTTAGTTTTACAGTTAAGATGTAAATTAAATGTTAAAAAATCATGATTTTAATGAGATAGGTTTAACTTAGTTTAGTTCTAGATTTTTTCTTTTATAGATATTATCTATTTGATTTTTAAGTAAAATTTAAAATTGTTTTTAATTCAAATTGTTTTTAATTTTTTAAAATACAAGAAAGTTAATTAATTGAAAAAAAATTCTAATTAATAAAGTGAACATTAATTTTCATTGTAATTTTTTAAATAATGAAAATAGATAAAGGAGGAGATCATCTAGAAGAATATTGATAATACTAAAAATAATATTACTTCCAAATTTAAGGATAGGCTGTGGGATAAGGAGCTAGAGGGGAAAAGGAAGGTAATGTATTATAAAGAGGGATTTAATGGTAAGATGTGGGATAAAGAGCTACAGGGGAAAAGGAAGCTAATGTATTATAAAGAGGGGATCAATTGCATTAGGGCTACGAAGAAAATTAACATTGCAAAGATTAGAAGCAATTCTCATGAGCTCCAAAGTGAAACAGTTGGTCTATTCTAAAACATCTTGGGATGAAAGAATATGCGACATTTACCATACTAAGAGGGTTGAAGATGAAAAAAAAATTCTTTTGGATTGTTTGGCTCTTGCATACATCTATTTTCATTTCAAACACATTTGCCTCATTGCGTCTTATTGACTTGCTAAGTGAGTAAGAAAAACTCTAGTAACATTGGAACACTTATTTATTTTATTTTTTGATCATAGAAATATAATATTAAAAAGTCTGAGATCATCTCTATTGAGATCAGATAAACCACATTGATCTTAATGAACATTAATCATTATCATAATTTTATATGAAAATTATTTAATTAATTATTTAATTTTTAAATAAAATTTAAAATTAATTTTAATTAAATAAATTTTTATTTTTCAAAATAAACAAAATTAAGACAACATTATCTCTCATATATATAAAATTATAATTTTTTATCTATTTTATTTCCAAAATTCCTGTCACATTGTTAATTTTCTTAATTTACTAAATTAGTGAGTAAAATTATAATAAGATAAGAATGTTTTTTTTTAATTATAAAAATAAAATATTTAAAACTCTCGATTCATTAATTTTTAGATCAAATAAACCAGATTAATTTTAATATGTTATACATTTACCAATAAAATTTTAGTAATGAGATTTATTTATATTTAATTTAAATTTAATACTCACATATGTCCAAACTTTTAATTGGAATGGGAAAAGGACATGTTGGCCAAAGCGATTTCAGAACATTGACTAATTAGCCACGTTGACCAACATGGTTTCTATGGATTCGGTTCGGCCAAATCCACACAGTTTTTTGTTCCGGTCAATAAATACTTTAAGAATCAGTAAGTTTATTTATTTTTAAAATGTTTAATGTTTTCGATACGCGCTTGGTTGTTTAATTATTATTATTATTTGGTATTGTTTAATTATTATAATTTTGTGTATTTTTTTTTTTCAAAGATTTTTAGTTAAATTTTGATATTTGTTATTTAAAAATTTGTCTTAATTATATATGGATTTAACATTTTAAAAAGTACACATAAGTATTTAGATTGTGAAAAGTTTACAACTTAAATTTGTGATTCCATTAAATTTCTATTTAATTATAGACAAATTAAACAGAATATTAGGAAAACTTCCAAAAACTTATAACAAATAAAATATAACTTTTATTTTTTATCAATTGAATAATTTTTTTATATTTTATAATAGATTATCATATGAAAACTCATATTTGAAAATATATATATATATATCATTTAAATTAAGGAGGAGAAGATTTTCAAACACTTTCCTACAACTCAATTGCAACTATTTTCTCTATATTTATTTATTTTTTATTCATTTTATATCATTGTTGAACAAATACTAATAAATTCCCTTTCATATTGTCAATCAATTTGATATCATGGAGGTGTCATATGTCAATATCTATCACTACTTAGGGTTAATACTCGCTAATACACATTGTAAAGTAATATATTATATAGCCTTCAGCCATTGGTCCATTTGGAGTTTGGGCATGATATTTGTTGATAAAATGACTTTAATACTTTTGAATTCATGATCGGAGAAACCACAGTTTAGGTTTTTGAATTCATGATTGGAGAAGCATCTAATCTTAACTTTTAAAAGTATAGGCTACAAGGAACAGGAAATTAAAAAGGCCATAGAGAAAGCTGAAAAGAAGTTGATGTCTCATGAACCTAAGGCTCAAGACCAGCCTAATTGTGGTATTGTTTTTCTACCGTATATCCAGGGGATTACGGACAAAATCGCCAAAATCCTAAAAAAGAAAAACATTATCACTCATTTCTCAGCCCCAGGTACGATCAGACAAAGCTTGAAGTCCGTAAAAGATGATATCGATAAGCAACAGCTTAAAGGAGTTTATAAAATAGAGTGTTCGTGTGGAAAATGCTACATTGGTGAAACAGGTCGCTCCCTCCAGACAAGACTTAAGGAACATGGCGCGGATATTAAGAACGAAAGATCTCGTACTTCAGCCCTAGCAGAGCACTCCTTAAAAACTAAACACCATATCTGTCTGGAAGGCGCATCAATTATCGCTAGGGAAGATCAGCAACAGAGACGAAAAATCAGAGAAGCGCTGGAAATTATCAAGCATCCTCATAATATGAACAGAGATAATGGCGTGGAGATTAGCGGGAGCTGGCTACCCTTGATCAAGGAAATAAAAAACGCAAGCGCATCCTCTGGTAAGACCTGAGCAGGTAAGTTATCCCTCTCCTTTCTTGTGCCTTCAAGTCTTTCTTTTCATTAAGGTCTAGGTATAGATTTTCAAAATGAATAGAATTAATATTATTATTATTATTTTATTAATAATAATATAATTAACATAATTAATATAATTAATATCATTTAATTCATTATAATAATAATATAAAATTATATTGAGGAATAATAATATAAATAAAAATAATAATATAATTAATATAATCAATATAATTAAATAATTAATTAATTGATTAATTATAATAATAACTGATATAATTAATATTATTATTAATAATTAAAATATTAATAATAATACAAATAATTAATATTAATAATATATTAATAAATAATTTATATAATTAATAATAATAATAATAATAAAATAATAAAATAAAATAATATATTAATATTATCATTAATATAAGTAATATTAATAATCTAACATTCCCTAGGTTTCATTGTAGAATCAATATTCCCTAGGTATAAAGTTAATTTAGTTTCATTTTAGGTTTAATATTTTATTCTAAAAACAAATTAGTATTAATAATATTATAATTAATAATAATATAATTAAATTAATTTAATTTAATTTAAATTAATTAATATTAATTAATATAATAATAATAATATAATTATTATAATTAATTAATTAATTAAAGTAATTAAATAAATAATTAATTAATATTAATAATAATTTATTAGTAATAATATAATTATATATAATTATATATATATATATATATATATATATTTAGGAATAATAATTTAATAAATTATAATAATACTAATATAATTATTATAATAATAATAATTATGATAATTAATATAAGATTAATAATATATTAATAATATAAATAAATTTAATAATTTAAATAAAATTGTTTAGGAATGAATTTCATATTAAAACTAATAATATTATATATTATAACAAAATAAGTTTTTAAAAAACATATTTAGAGTATATTTATAAAATTAATAAAACTAATTAATTAACATAAATCAAAATTCATTATTAAAAATAAAATAAAATAATAATAATAATAATAATTAATTATATAAAAATTAAAATTAAATTCAAAAATTAATAAAATTAATTAAACATATTAATAAATTGATTAAAAATTATAAAAATTATGACAGCCGACAGTTTGTCTTTCTTATTGTTTTATCCTCACCACTATTTATCAATGCTGTGTTGCTCTTCTGCTCATCATCATTCTCATATCCTGATGATGGATCCCATTTGGGATTCGAAACGTTGATTCAAAAACCTAAACTGTGGTTTCTCCGATCATGAATTCAAAAGATTCAACCCACAGACTTTAATACTCTCAAGTCCATATCTACTAACCACATTGAACTTGCATGAATGGGTCCATAAATTTCAATCTCTTCAACTACATGTGTGAAGTGATTCTCTTGTGGATTGAAAAATCCTCGAAGTACACAATTTTATATTTCACACATTAAAGAAGGAATTTCTTGCCTCTAATACTTTATATCTTTGTTATATATTGACCCTATGTTAGTCATACACACATGTCGAAAAATCACATCTTTAGAAATAATAATATAGAGCGCAAATAAATCAAATGTCGATAAACTACCCAATAACATTTTAATTATAACCTTTACTTGCCTTATGCATATGTTATTAAATGATCTTGAGTGTGTAGATTATAGGAAAAATGCAACAGTACCTGATGATGAAAGTCAAAATAATGATATGGATGTTTCTGAAGGCAAAGATGAATGCATTGAAACCATTTTTTAGCAATGGAATCAAGAAGAGATAAGATTTTACTATCAAGAAATATGGCAGAAAGAAACTTAAGAATATAAAGCACAAGAAGTAAAGCAAAGAAGACAGTTTGAAGATGCAATGTTATGGCAACAGTCCATGGTTGAACCAATATTTGAAGAGGAAGTTGTAAAAGACATAATCCAATTGTTCTTTAGAACAAGTTCAAAACAAGTCAAAGAAAATTTGCAGCACCAACAACTAAATAAAGCCTACAACAAGACAGTTCAACAAAGAATGAAGAAATTTCAAGGATATAGAATCTAGAAGCAGAGAAAAAGAAAATTCCAAATTGTAAAATTCTTGTGTCATTGAAAGCCTAGTTGAGACACAGACTAGCAGGCATGTTTATGTGATAGTTAACTCATGTTGAGTCATACAATCGTAATTAAGGGGGATTGTTAGAAATTGTAATTAATCCCACATGTGGAGTTGGCTAAACATAGAGAGTCAGTTAAATGAGCGATTGAGTGATTGATTGTTTGAGTGTTGAGTCAAGTCAAGTGATAGGCGACTTTTAGTGTGTGGTTGCATGTGGATGCATGTCAAGATATTTTAGGCAAGCTGCTAGTTGGAAAAGGATAAATACCCTTCACTAGGTTGATTGTAAGAATCATGTTTTGAGCGATCAATAGAAGAGCAACAACTCGCGTTTTGTGTGAGTTCATGCTTTTTCTCCTCTACCTTTCCAGCAAATTGGTATCAAAGCGAGGAAAACGGATCAAAAATCCGTGAAAAAGAGGAAAGAAACATTTTTTTCTCTTGTTTGAGCTATTGTGATATACAAGGTGTTATAACACTGGTAGGCGTAAGAGAGATCCACGTTACAATTCTTGGACTTGCCCTATTTTACATGCACGTGGGTCAAAGTTATCATTGTCATGAAGGGAGTTAGCACACAGGCCTCAATCAGTCGACGCCGCATTAACAAAGTCAAGAAATTGTGCCTTACGGGGGCGCATATTGAAAATTATGTTTTTTCATGGGCGATATGGAAAACAACATCATGCAATCAACAAAGCAGCTATAAGAAAAGGAATGATAGCAGTCATGGGTTGCAAAGCACGACTAAAGAAGACTAAGAAAAGGAATAAAAAATAAGAGGTAGAGATTGTTGCCATGGTTAGAGAGGTTTAGGCCGTAGCCAAGGAACTGAGAAGTCTAGCAAAAGACAAAGAAGAAATCAAGGGTGATTGGTGTAGCTTTGATTTGCTACCACCTCCTATGTCTATAGGTGAATATTTTGATCATTGGGTTATCAAGATGTTAAATTTTCTTAGAGCTAAAGAGTTAATCGAGTATGAATCTAATAACCCATATGATGTAGTATGTGATGTTTTAGCATTGAATTCTATAGAATATACATTGGATGAGAAGTGTTTGTGCATGGTAGAAAAATCTACAACTTTCAAGGAAGCATGGAAGATCTTCGAAGAAGAGTTTGGCACAATGGAGAGTGACATGCAACAATAGGTTATGTCACAAGAAAATAAGTCAGCCACAGATCTGAGAGTAGATGAGCAAGACTCTAAGAGGAAAACAAAGCTTGGAGAATCCCACTCAAAAGTGGATGATGGTTGTCAAGACCATAAAATTGAAACCTATTATGCAAGCATGCATATGGATGAAGAATATGCAACACAGATTGCAGAGAGAGAAGTTGAAGCCATTGTGTGTGAAATAGAGCAAGAGCAAATAAATGCTCAAGGACTTCACTTTAATGTGGATGATACAAATGATGGTGAATCCTACTGTGATGAGACACATGTGGATAATGACTGCAAAGTTATATGTGAATTGGTGAATCCATCCACAGCTGATGGATTTGGTGAAGTTGAAATTGTCAATGAAATTGATAATAAGCACATGAATGCTCTGATATCCCACCATAGTGTGGATGAACATTATGTTGATGATATGTGTGGTTTCTTTTTTGAAACAGGGATTGATTGTGACAATATGGTAAGCGCAATGTTTGATGAAACATTGAAGGTTGAAGCTGCCACTGTAGCAGCAAGATATGAAGCAATTAGAATTGCTCATGAAGCAGTATGTCATCTAGCAACAGTTGATGATCAAGAACAGGATAAAGTGATTGAAGGATTTTTTATGAAAATATCCACTAACAAAATAACAGTGGAAGACAACCTCCATGCAGTTGAAAAGAAGGCAGATGTAGAGTAGGAGGTTCTCACTGAAGAGAGTCATATGAAAGTTGTTTTTAACATTGTTTTTGAATATGTAGGTGTTCAAAATAGCATGGGAGCAGAAGTTGAAAGAAAGTTTGTTAATAAATTTGATACAAATTTGAAGCTTATTGAAGAATGGATTCATAAACCAATAGAAAAATTTGATGCGATTCTTAAAGAAGTAGCTGGAATAAAAGAATTGAATGAAATGGTGAATATTGATCTTGAGTGTGTAGATTCCAAGAAAAAAGTAGCAGTACTTGATGATGAAATTGAAAATAAGCCGGGAATATAAAACACAAGAAGCAAAACAAAAAAGACAGTTTGAAGGTGAAATGTTTTGGCAGCAGTCCATGGTTGAACGTATATTTGAAGAGGAAGGTGTACTAGACAAGGTCAGATTGTGTTTCAACAAAAGTTGAAGAAAAGTCAAAGAAAAATTGCAAGAGCAACAAGTGAATAGAGCCTACAACAAGAAAGCACAACAAAGAATGAAGCAATTTCGAGGATATAAAATTTGGAAGAAGAGAAAAAAAAAATGCAAAATTGTGAAAGTCTTGAGTCATTGTAAGCCTAGCTGAGACATAGACCAGCATGCATGTTTTAGCGATAATTGAGTCAATTTCTATTGTAATCCTAACAAGCATAGTTGAGTCATGTTTGAGTTATGTTGATTCATACGGTTGTAATTAAGGGGAAGTGTTAGAAATTGTAATTATTCCTGCATGTGGAGTTAGATAAAATTAGAGAGTCACTTAACTAAGTGTTGAGCGCTGAGTGTTGGAGTGTTGAGTAAGTCAAGTGATAGACGACTTTTAGTGTGGTTGCATGTGGATGCATGTCAAGATATATTAGGCAAGTTGCTAGTTGGAAAAGTATAAGTACCCTTCACCAGGTTCATTGTAAGCATCATGTTTTGTGTGATCAATAGAAGAGCAGCAACGCATGTTTTGTGTGAATTCATGCTTTGTCTCCTCTGTTTTTCCATAACTACATATATGTTTTTACAGCAATGTGCATTTAACCTAATCTACAAGTGCATTTTACTTTTATTTTTTTATTCGACTTTACGGAAACAATGATTTAGATAATTAACGGTATGAATTTAAAATAACTACCAATGTCTAACCAATAATTTCCGTCCATAAAACGAAGATAATGTGAAACAAACCTTAACCCACAAAAACACGTGTAATTGTTCTCCACAACAACTTTTTGTTTTTTACGTGGGAACACAAAAGAACAGAGAATTCGAGTTCTTTCCTGATGTGGACTGTTAAGATTGTCACCCTTGTTACAATAATTATCTTTTCTTAGAAAGCATTGACTGCCCACTTAGTGGCTTTTATGCTTGTTTCATATTAGATATATAACATACAGTTACTATTAAAACTTGCATTTTCTAAGGCTAAGCATAGCTTGGTGTTAGAAAGCCATCTCCAAAGTTAACGGAATGACAACACAAATATGTTATATATTTTGGCAACTGATATGCTTTTGAGAAATCAATCCCATATGGGCTAAGTTATCAGGCAACAACACAAATACCTTGTTTGTCAACCTGTTGCTTTAGAAAATGATATTTTATTCTATTAATTTTCTTTACGATGGAAGAATCAATCATCAAATATGAAGTATGCAATCAATAATCAATATTCAAAGAGATAGGCGTTCAATGGGCATTAAAATTAATGACATGTCCTTTGAATTAAGTCAGAATTGAAATCACGAACATGGAATTTAAAAATCAACATTGAATCTGGTAGGTTTACTGCGTAGTGGTGTAGAATTGTGAATAAACTACATCCAACTGCACCTTACGTCTACGTTTCTATGGAACTTTATCCGAAACAGTGATTCCGATAACTGAGAGTATGAATTTAAAATAAATCACGGTGGTTAACCGATCATTCCCTGTCCATAAAATTAAGATAATGTGAAAGGAATCTTAACCTACAGATATTAATTTTCAAAAACACGCATTACTTTACAGCGTAGTTGTTCTCGACAAGATTTTTATTTTTATTTTTTTTTCGTGGAAACAAATAAGAATAAAGTTTTCGAGTTCTTCATTGATGCCGACTCTCAAGATTGGATAGTGCTCCCATCGTTGTTACAAGAACTATGTTGTGTTAGAAGGCAGTGATTACCCACTTGGTGGCTTTTATGCTTGTTTCATATTAGATATATAACACACAGTTATTACTAAAACTTGCATTTTGTGATCCTAAGCATAGCTAGGTGTTAGGCATCCATCTCCAAAGTTGAGGAATGACAACACAAATATATTACAGATATGGTAACTGATATGCGTTTGAGAAATCACCTTTGTAAATAATACCATCCGTTTGGGCTAAGTTGTCCCCCATCAAAACCATAAATACGTTATTTGTCAACTGCTTTTTAGGAAATGATTATTTATTGTATTACTTTTCTTTACAAAGGAAAAGTCAAACATTTAGTCAAAGAGACAGATAAGCACTTTTTCCCGGAAGCTCTGGGAAAATAAATCGAAAGTAAAAGGTTACATTCTAGACAACAAAGAATATTTGATGCAATGTAATGTATTTGACTCCATTAATGACAACAATCACATTACAATCTCCTGCCGATGATTTGGAGGGCATGTTGGTACTTTCTCACCATGTGGCTGGTCCGGATGAGATGATCAGTTGCTTCTTTTCATAATTATAGCAAGGCAGGTATCGTTGGTCGTTCTCTTATGGTTATATGTTATTTCTTATCCATGTCGTTTTCTTCCCGATGTAAAGATCAGTTCTAGTATTGTTGTATTCAATTTTTAGGCTGTGTAATTCTATGTCTGGGAGTTTCTTTCAACAACTGGATTATCCCATCCTGCATTAGTTTCGTTAAACTGGACACGAACCTCCACCGGAAGACCTGTAGTTTTTACACCGAGATGGCCCCGATGGAGGTACAGGACCCCTTGGGAGCGATTCAACCCACGCATTCTTCATCTCATTATTATTATTATCTGCTTGTTCTCCTTGAAATATGAATTGGAATTTCAGCGGCCTGCCAGCCGAACCTTCGCTAACCATCGTGACCACCATAATCATAGCAATCAATATTACCACTCGTGTTGCCATTCTCATTTCCATCTCTCCTTCAACCTATACAACTCTTCTTTTGGCAGGCAGTCGCACAATAAGCGAATGATTGCACCAATATTAATATCAGAAGAATATTAACGATAATATGAGTGTATCGTAACAGTTACATGCAAATATATAGCATATTTAAGTAGTCACGCGGACAGGTGGCAAGCTGAGAAGAGAGTAAACGTGGAAGACTTTATTATAATATGATCTTTGGCTATTCGTTTGACTCACAAAGCCGTCGTAAATGAATCCTGTTCCGTTAACCTAAGTCTTCTCTAACCCTCTCAATGGTAAATTTTGACTTTGAAATTCCGTTCAGTAAGAAACTTTTGACTCTGGTCGGTTCAACCCGCCTCGCTAAATCTTGGTGGTCAATTATTTAAAGTCCCACTCCAAGGTACAGTTCAAAACACGTTTCGATCATCCATGTATTTTTTTGTCAAAAGGAAAAGTCGACTACCTTTCATTAATCAATCCTCGATATATTTATAGTTTAAAAAAACCGATATTTCTAAAAAGGAAATGAATTGTCAATGAATGTTTAGGATATATTTATTTCGAGGGGGAACTAGGCTCTCGTGTGTTTTCCAAACCAAACCGTTTATAATTTTATTTATTTAAACAAAGTTATTATATATAAAATGCTACTTATCTCAATTATGTATCATATGTCATCAGATTTCACATTTATTCCTTTTATGTATATATTTTTATTGAATTATAAGAAGCGAGTTACTATATATTTGGGTGTGTAAGAGTTATGATTAGTTTCCATATGAATCAGAAGATCATTAATTTATTTTTTATATATATATATAAAAGGTTTGATTTATAAAATTTATATTAAAACTTGAAATTTTATGGAGAAAAAGTTTAATTTATGAATTTTTTTTTATAAAAAATATTAAATATTTTTTTAAAATTAAAAGTTTAAGTTGTTTAATTTGTAAAGTTATAATGTGTTTAAGGGTTTTTCAGAGTGTGTTGAATATATTTATTTATTCAAAAATACATTTTAAACAAATACTTCTAGATGTACTACATTTCTGCCCATTTTATATATACAAATAAAATTGAAAAAAAAATTATCAAATCTGATACCAATAATAATATTAAAATTTATTTAGTTGTGTTAATTCAATTACCTAACTACGTAATTTTCAATATTTTTGTACATAAATTCTCATCATGTGAACATCAAAGAAATATAATATCACAATTATATAATGCCAGATTATTACAATACTATTTTAATTGTTTTCAATGTAAAAAACAATATGATCCAACTTATTTAAATGAAATTGAAATTAAACTTATTTTAAAAATCATTATTAACTTGCTTTTCAGTACATCTATCTTAAAACTGGAGCGACAATACATATAACTAATATCATGCAATGCTAATATTAAAACCCAAGTAAATCCAATCTGGGCTACACACTATCATTAATGACTCGTATAACTAATATAGCTCAATGCTAATGCTAAAACCTAGCTCAATGCTAAAACCTAGGTAATCAATCCAATATAGCCCATTCCTAGCTCAATGCTAATGCTAAAACCTAGGTAATCAATCCAATATAGCCAATTTTTGAAAATATTATATACTACGATCAATAACCTCCACTACCGTACTTATAAATAAATCCCAAATCTAATAATTTCGTTAATGAAATGGCTCATACAGGCTCATCCAATCTACATCAAAAAGTATTTCAGAAATTACAAAACCTTTAAGAACCAAATTACAAAGTCAAACAAAATCATAATATACGATTTAACATGGTTGCTATATAATATGGTCGCCGAGGCTATGACTCTACTGACTTTGATTTTATTGTGTACTGTAAATCATAGTAACCAAATACGTCCGTACGGACGAAAAAATACGAGAATTCGGGAATTCGATTCGTGCATCGTATAATTTGATAAAATTAAATTCGGTTTATGGTAGTGTCGCTTGGTTTACCGAAAACTTATGATTTATAATTTATTATATGGATCTGTTAATTTGTGTGTTTAGAGTGGTAAGGGCAATAATTTCTAAATACATGATAGATGACTGGGATATTTTTAGGTAAGAAATGGTAAGGTTGTTTAATTGTTATTTGAAAATAGAAATTAGTTGTGAGTGGAGAAAATTACTATTTTTCCAGTGCAATAATCTCTAAACACCAAATAGATGGTTGGGATATTTTAGGTAGGAAATGGAAAGGTTACGAGATTGCAGTTTGGAAAAGGAAACAGTTGTGAATCGAGAAAATTTGTAAGTTATCAATTTCGGTTTTGCTGAGAAAGGTTTAAAAAGCTGAGATCATTTTACTAACAATTTTGAAATTGAATTTTTTTTTATAAAAATAATTGATTTTTTAAATAATTAGAGATAAAAATTTGAGCATGAACCTTGAATTTTTTGTTTAGAAAAAACAATGAATTTGTTTAAATATATTTATATGAAGAGGAAATTTAAGAAAAAAACAAGTTTTGAATATTTATTTTTTAAATTTGTATTAATTACAAAAAGATTTTATATAAGATTTGAAAATAAGGAAGTATGTAGTTTTGAGTTTTGAATACTTAATACAAAAGGATTTTTGGTAAAATTTGATAGGGAGAGAAGTTTTGAGTTTTGAAAAGAAGAGAGATTTTGGAGATAACAAACAAATCTGGTTGTAATTTTGGTTTATAAATTGCAGTTTTAAAATTGTTTATATTGTTTAGGATTATTAAAAATATTTAAATTTCAAAATCAATAGGAAGAAAATGACAAGCCATTATTATTATATGAAATATATATATTTATATATAAAAGATATATACTCTTGAATTTTGTTCAATTTGAAAATTTTATCATATAGTATCTAACTCAAATCCAAATTCAAATTTAAACTTGATAATTATATTGTAAATAATGTTCAAAGATAAAATATATGAGCTTTAAAATTTTAATAATAATTACGCAGGTATCACCCTACAATTTGAATTCAGTTGAGTAACTGAACTAGATTAACAAAAAGAAAAAAATGTAAATTTGTTACACATATTCCATAAAAGGTTTGTTGTTTGTGCAAGCACGAACAAATATATAATAAGATCCCTTGAAAAATTTATTGGTGATATGGGAGAGATGAAAATAACGCTGAAATAAAATTTAAGTTTTTTTATTTAAAATTAGATTTAATGACAATAAGGAAAAAGAAAATCAGCTTTCACTAATTTTATTTTATTTATTTATTTTTATTTATTTTTTAAACTAGGATAATCAGTGACTGGTTCGAGTTATCTTGAACAGGCTCAGGATCAAATTCAACTGACTGTCACTATAAACATAGGCTAGGTGCAACAGCCTGCAACCTGCACACAATAGTAATTAACTTATGCCTCAACAAGAACAGAAATCTCGAAAATCACCTAATCTTCTTGCCAAAACACAACAAGTCATATACTAATTTTATTTTAAGGAATCGTTTATTTTAAGGACATCGATTCCTTACCTTTAAGGACATTGATTCCTTGCCGCAGTGTATCGCCTACATGGTTTAACACAGCGGTCATTCACTGTTGTACCAATTCAACATATTTATTTTTATTAACTAACTAGGTTTATAAAAGTGATTGTATTTTGTGTATTATTTATTTTATTACATTCATATTATTATTATTAACTAACTAGGTTTTGTAAAAGTGATTGCATTTCGTGTATTATTTATTAACTAACTAGGTTTCTAAAAGTGGTTGTATTTTGTGTATTATTTATTTCATTACATTCATATTATTATTATTAACTGACTAGATTTTGTAAAAGTGATTTTATTTTGTGTATTATTTATATATATAATGAATGTATTTTTTTTTTTTAGGTTTTTATTTTTAAAATTCAAACATATATGGTTAAATAGATAAGTTAATATGTTATGTTTTTCTCTTTTTGTTTTTTATATAATTACTTTTAATTTTTATGTTTTATTTTTTTGAAGATGTATTGTTTTAAATTTTATGTTTTGTTTTAGTTTTTTATGTATTCATTTATAAAAATATTTATTAATAATGAATAAATAAATAAATTTTCTCTTTTGTTAAATAGTTTTCAGATGATATTTTTTAAATTTATAAAAGACAATTTTTAATAAAAAGTAATTTAAAATATTGTTCTAAAGCTAAAAACAATATGAACTATTAATTACCATCCACTAATTACTCAATACTATATTTATACATTAAAAAAATAAAAACTATTAAAAAAATCATATAATATCTCAATACATCTCATATTTAATATATATATAAAATTAAAAAAATATAATAATTAAATTTTCTATTATAACTAATATCGTCTTACAAAAGCATTACACTAATTAAATAAATTTCAAATTTAATTTAATAAAAAATGCAATATAAAAATTATAGAAAATAGTTCTCGAATTATCCCAAAAAAATGTATCTAAACTCTAAAAAATAAAAAATAAAGTAAATATGGAAAAACAATTTCTAAATCATCTTACAAAAAATCTGGAGAAACAACCAAAACTCTCAAAAATAAATAACAAAATATATTTTCCAAATCCTATATAAAAAATCTAACAACCTAATAATAATAATAATTGCTTATCAACTTCCCTTTGAAATACAATTGATATTCACTTTATGCGACAGTCATCTATTATTAGGAAGCTTGCATTATTTTCAAAAAGCACGTATGACAATATTTAAAATTCTTAAATCTAGAAAGTTGAGCTTCTATTCAGAGTTATATTCTACTTCCTATTTCTTTAAATCAATACGTAAACAATTTGAAAAGCTATGATGGGTGAAGTTGTATTCTACATAGAAAGGTGGTGTTATATTGAAATGTGGTAATATAATTTTTGTTTGTATATTATTTAAGCCAGAAATTTTAATATTAAAATTTTTGTGATTTTTTAATTCTAATTTGTTTTTTCACATTTTAAAATTAATGTGTTAACTATTAAAAATAGAAAATGACTTAAATCTGGTGGGTATGAGAAATTTAATAACAGAGTACAATCATTATAATATGGATGATAAGTGGGTGGGGGAGTTCCATTCTTTTTTGGTGAATGACAAGTTTGTGGAGGAGTTTTATCTATTTTAGGTTATGGTAGGCATTGTGACTGTGGTCATTTTTCTGATTTGATATGACACTTAATTTGAGTCTCTGAAACTTAATTTGAGGCTCTTCTCATACATATTTAATTGAATGACTCACTAACTATAGGAGAGCCAACAACTTGACAGTGTTAACTCCAATGGGTGGCTTTGGTGGTATATATCTAATTGCATAACACCTTCATTATTTAAAAACAAAATCCAGACAATGTAAACTCCATTTCCCAGCAATGAAAAATGATGCAAAGACTATTTCTCTGCAATGGAACACAGTGCACTGGAGGTCTCAGAATACATTGATCAACAACACATCAAGAGAAACAAGATGCTTTCCACCACATACTGTAATACAACACAATTGGAAACCAAATTCAAGCATATATTAAATATTGATAAAAAAGAATGATGTACACTATGTACATATAAATACATAAAGAAACTGTTGATTCAGTTTTCGGGTCTTCTTGGACTCTAATAACCACTCACCATAACAAAAACCTAATCCCAAGGATTAGCTATCTAACATTACCCCCTTAATCTGAAGGGGTGTATCAACGTCCAAGAACGAGAACTCAAAATGAAAAAATGCATCTTTGCCAAGAGCTGAATGTCTCTCAGAAATGGTTTTTAAGGATGACCATAAACCAAGGATGGTGGTTTTTAAGAGAAAACCACAAACAATACCCACATATGGAACCTTCATAGTATTTCTCAGATCAATAAAAAATGTCAACTCTAGAACCATTAATGTAGTTCCTCGAAGAATTTCTTATCTATAAGTGCTCATTGACAAACCAAAAATAAAAAAAATGAAGTCTCTATAGCTACAACTCTGGCTCTAACTGGTACAGGTTGTGGCTTAGGCTCACTTGTGGATCTCTCACTCATGCTTGCTTGACAAATATTTGAACCTGTAGCAGACCATCACAACTCTATCAGTTCCCCCATTGTTAGACACAGGGTGAGAAGATAAAGTATTCTTTATCACTACAAGGATGGTCAATACTTTCGAACATATCTTGCGGTAGGACCTGTAAATATTCTTGGCTGCTTTGGATCAATCCCAAGAAGCAATGCATCCAAAATTATTTCTCTCTGTTGCAGTAGTATTCTTTCTGGAATATTTGTTCGAATGGTTATTGTGCTTTCCACAATGTTCACATGGGTGAATATAAAAACATTGATCTTTCATATGTCCAAATCTATCACAATGTTCGCATCGACTAATTTGTGTTGGAACAACACCATCCAGAAATTCAGCACTACGAAATTATATATGTTTAGAAAAATGAGGCACATAAAAAAAACATCTTTATCATATCCAACACCAATTTTGTTTTTGTTTGTGTAATTTCTTCCCAAGGTCTTATAATAGGTTTCACATCAAGACTTTTAACTACATCCAAATTTTCTCATGAAGTGGCTTCATTACTCTTTGACTGTTGTTTGGAGTTAAGAGCCTCTCTATATACTTGAGACTCAATCTAGAGAAATTCAATTGTATCCAACGCATCATGTAAACAGACTCTAATATCAACAAGATTTACTTTGATGACAAGTATAGTTTCATCAACAATGGAACTAATGAGAATGTTTAAGATTTCTAATACATTTTTAATTTGAGCTATTTTACTCAATCTTGGGTGTCTGGTTCAACCGAAAATGCACATGTTTTAAAAACTAATTTGACTATTTAAAACAAAGACAACTTAAAAAATTTCTATCCAAAATTATCTTACAAGGATTTGAACTTGTGACGTTATAACCTTTAATATACCAAATTAGATTTTCTAACCACAATGCCTTATTTCTCGTTTTTTTGAAGTCGAAGTAATATCACCATAAAAATGGTGTATTCTTCCTTGACCAAATAGTGTGAAACAACAAATACCTTGAACTCTTACTCAACGTGATATTTATTTAAAGACACACATAAAAAATGAGTGATCCAACTGGGTGAGAGTCGAACCAAGCATTAACCAAATCACGAATTGCTACATAATACGAGCCAAAACAAAAGGTAGTGAGGAATGGAATTATATTCCTCCTTATATTTTTCCCTTCAATTGAACACAGTTCACAATTTTGATTCATCAAAGGACTCATAAAAAAATCAAATTCATTCTAGGGAAGAGAGTATCCAACGAAGTCAACATAAACTAACCAACTAAAACCCAAGTCAGCGTAATATAAAGGATGGAATTTACCAACTTTCTTTCCAAAACTATTTATTTATGTCGCTTTCTTTCCTTCTTCCATAGTCCGCTCTTGTCTTGTTGTTATTCGAGTTCCATGCCACTAGTTTCTTTTAATGCCTCTTCCTCATAAGAGGGCAATAAATGAATAATTTTTATTTTTTTAATCATTGTAGGAAGGCATCACATAACACAATGTCAGACTCGTTACTTTTGGTATTCAAAAACAAACTCCATTTTCAACTAAACCAAACATGGGAGATTGGAAATCATGGATTGATTTCAGTGAGAATAGTAGGATTGAGTTATTACAGTATGCAAATTACGTGTCATTATTTACATAGATGGGTCAAAGGAAAAACAAAGATAAGCCAAAGCCAGCATTGAAAAGATCCCAAAAACAATAGAATAACTAGAAAAAAGGTACATGCAGTTTTAGTTGTGAAAGGGACGCGATACCCGAAACCCTAGCCAGATGTTGGTCAACCATACAAGTGACTCCTAATAGTGTATAATCCAGGTCAATAAACGCCCTGGGGGGCGAAAGCTTGCCAAAAAATAAGCAACCTATGCTACCTGATCAAGGCCCAAACTTTTGTTATTCAAATCTTTGGGATTTGTGGCCACTATGGGTGAATAGTATTAACCAAATGTTCCAAAAGGAAGAAGAGACATTTTTTTTTTTTTTTTGAAACTATTTTCTTCACTTTCTTGTACATGTATATGTGAGTAATCTAAACATAACAACATAAATTGACAACATTCAGTATCACCAAGAGCCAATAAAAATAGTCCAACTTACACCTTTCCTTACTTCAATGGTAGTTGCATGTCCACAAGGTTTTCAGGCCAACAACGTCTCCTCTCTCACTATCCACTTTTGTCGAGTCCAATAATTCCTTAATTGGACATGGATGTATCCTTAATTGAATTTTACAGTTTCCTATCACTTCTTGTCGTTACTTGCCTCAAAATCGTTGGACAGAGCCACCATTTTTTAGTTCTATTACAACGTTGAACTCTCACAAATGTTCAAATATATAATACAATTTTGGAATGGAAACGTCACCAACTATCAACACCATGGACAGGGTGCAGCAAAAAACTCCAACGCTGAAGAAAAAAGGAGAATCGAGGAAGGCCAAAAAATTAGTGGCTTAGCTCTATCAAGAAATAGATAAACTTTTTTTCTCATACCACTATAAGACAACACAATTGGAAACCAAATTCAAATGTATATTAAATATTGATCTCAAAGAATGATGTACACAATGTACATATAAATACATAAAGAAACTGTCAATTCAATTTTCAGGTCTTCTTGGACTCTAATAATCAATCACCATAACACAAACCTAATCCCAAATATGAGTTATCTAACAATAGAATGACACAATTGAAAAAAACCTTCTTGACAAGGCATCATCCAAAATAAGTGCGAAATGTTTCCATAAATTTGTTATACATATTGGACATAAGCTCCATTTCCCAGTGGCATTCTCATTTCACCATGTAGCCTACAATCCCCAATATGTTTATAATGCAACATACAAAAGATAAAATTCTCATAAATTTTTAAATTAAGTTATTGTTACTTCATCAAAAATGCTTTACCCCTTGCAGTGAGATCCCCCTTGGGTGAGGTGTGATGGAATATCATGTGCCAAAAACAACGTTAAGTGCCAAAGTTGAAGCAAGAGACATGGAGTAAATGATCTCTTTATTGACTTATGGATATCCATTGAATCACTAACAATATGAACTCATATGCCTTCGTGTGATTAACATTTTCTCCATGATGCCCAATGCTTTGCTAGTGGTTAGCACCTTCCAATTACATAAATGTGAGGACATAAACCTATAATGTAGAGGAAATCATAACTTCGAAGCATGTTTCCACAGATCTCGTTGATGCAGTTGTTGAGGTATCACCCTTCTACTAAAGAAACAATTTGAATTCAGTTGAGGAACTAAACTAGGAATGAGCTAGGAACAATGCAAGTATGTTGCATAGATTTCTGTTGGAAACGTAGAGGATGAAAGACACAAAATTTCTCTCACACACAATATCATGAGCTGCAGATCTTCTATCCATCACACAAACTTGATTCTAACATACAACTAGCCATAGATCTGAGGCTGTTAGCTTTCACATATACTTGGTTGGACTTGACTCAATTACAATGAACCAAACATGGGGTATTTATGTTTTTCAGCTAGCGATTCACTCAAAATAGCTTCAATATGCAAAATCAGACTATATTTGACTTTTCCCAAAATAAGATTGAACTGTAACTACCTCATACTTCACTCGGTTAACTCACACTCTAAATCTGGACTGCACTTAACTCAGCTCATCTCTTCGCACATCACTCTAGTTCGATCTTGCTAGATCTTCATGTAGGAGTAATTACTATTTCGAAGGTTGTGGCATGTATGGTATGTTGGTGCTAAAAGTCATGGGAAACTTTGTTGGTGATATGGGAAAGATGGTACCAAGTGTGAAATAAGAGATTCAAATTTTTGTTTAATTAAATGTTAAAAAAAAATATTATTTTTTCAATTATAATAAATATACTTTATTTACCTAAAAAAAATATTATAATTTGCATTGGTCAATGCTAAAATAATAATATAGTGGTCAAGAGGGAAATTGATTGCTAAAGTCCTCCTTAGATAAGGACTAATTACTATAAATCAAAATAATAACTATAAATCAAAGTATCTCTAAATTATATTGCTAAATTTATGAGAAAATGTCATTTTCCTTGTTAATTAAACTGTGACAATAATTTATGTCTAAATACAATAAACCAAAAATCAAACTAAAACAACTAGAAGTGAACAAATTAATGAATATAAATATCTCTCAAAAAACTATCAGGTACAACTTCTTTGTTTAATAAGAATGAATCATTCCTTTATCACTTAGAAATAATTTTCTTCCAATTATGTGCTTCATTACCCTAACCCCATTCAACATTCACATGGTAAAATTTCCACCCTGCAGAAAATAAAACGCAATATTCTATAGCTACCCAAATCCTTACTCTATCTGTACAGTTCAATTAGCTTTCCATATATCATGACAATGCACTTTTTCAATCTTTTCTTCCCATTCTCACAATGTCACTTGGCTCATATTGTTCTTTGAAGTCTTGCTTAAATGGTAATAATATAATATAATATAAAAAATAATCTTATAATATCTTAAAATTATATTAAATTAAAAAAAAATGGTGTAAGTTGAATGAAACTGAGAGGTTATGCAATATCAAGTATAACTGTATCCTCTCCCAGCGTGAGCTGAAAATAAGTATTCAGATACTTTGTAACCTCCCTGAGCTGCTAGGATGTCTGTCTATAATACAGACTGCTGAGCTTAGAAGTGAAGTATGGTAGAAGCTGCCGTGTGCTTTTCTTTGAGGGTTAAGGTAAAAACTAAAATTGTCAGTCCAATTATTTATTTTTTAGACTGCTCTATGCCGATAGATTTTAATTAATATATAGGATTGGGAATGTATTGGCGTGGCACGAGTTGAAGGCTGCCACATGCAACTGTATTATATATAGGATTGGTAATGCCAATATGTTTCTTGTATTGGCGTTGCATGGGTTGAAGGCTGCCGCATGCAACTGTATTATCTTAAACGAAAAGTACGGGTAAGATGAGATGGCCCCGATGGAGGTACGGGACCCCTTGGAAGCGATTCTAGCAACAGATTGTTCATGTCAATATTGTTATTATTTTCCATTTGATCTCCCTGGGGCCTGAACTATGAATTTGAATTTCACCAATATCAATAACAGAAGAATATTAACAATAATATGCGTGTATCCTAATCTTTACATGCAAATATATAGTTTATATAGGAAATACTCACGCGGAGCATGGGGGAGCTGAAAATAGAAGACACGTGGGAGACTTTATACGTTTGGCTCTGATCGGAGAACACCCTCAACGACTCACAGGCTGAATCTTTCTTGTTCAATATTTTTGGATCGACACCAAGAATAGAGAAATTCAAAAAGCAATCTCTTTTTACTTAGAACTAGTATAAGCCCCGAATCTGGTCATACATGATGGGCGTACTTCCCATTAATCGATAAATTTAGAAATTACGAAGTCTACTATTTTAAAAACTGGAACTTTCATTTTTAGTGTACAATTTTTTTAATACGGAGGGGCTAAAATGTTCGATGTAAACTTCTTCATCTCACAAAAATTGCGATAAATGGTTTATCCATCACATGTTTGAGCAATCAAATATTTTGTAAGTTTCAAATTAAAGATAGAATGTATGTGTTATTGGAAGGTTTTTGTGTGGGTTTTTTACTGTACATTTTTTGTAGTCAACTTTTGTAATTGATAATGAGACGTATTATTAACATAATCTTTATTAAAAAAAATATTAATTAAATATAATTAAATACAAATTAAGGAAAAGAAGAGAAATAATATAAATAGACTAAAAAGATTTATTTAAAATATCAAAACCTTAAAAAACTTTAAAATCAAAATTAATAATGTAAAAATATTATAAATATTCATTAACTAGATTTTTTTTTTATATAATTATACTATTTATTTATAATTACAGCATATATTATCATATAATATATAAATATTATAAAATATTACACAATATATGTAAATATATATGATTATTATAATTTACAATAGAATCATAATATATAATAATAATAATTAAAATCATTATAATACAAATAAGGTTATTACTAATATTATCGTAATACATAGAGAAATAATAATGCCATAAAATATTATAAGTAATGATAAAGTATACTATAGTATAGTAATATATATTAATACAAAATATATGCTATATAGTATATTATAATAGAATAATATTAATATATTATTATTAATATTTCAATATGGATAATATAGTTATTGATAATAAAGTTAATATGATAAAATGTTAACAAAATTAATAAGTTATTATGTTATTAATATAAAGATAAGAATAGAAATATACAAAAGACTAAAAATAAGAGAAGAAAACATGGGAGGGATAGAAAAAAAAAAGAGAAAAGGGAACACAAGAAGAGATAAAGAGAAAAGAATAGAAATGAGGAGCAGATAAAGGAAGTGGAAAAGGTTAGGGAACAAGATAAGTGAATTAGACTAGGAAAATAATAATGAAGAATCTAGAAAGTAGAGAAAAAGAAGGAAACTAGCACCAATGGATATCAAGGACAAAAGTGAGTGTGCGTGGGGAGTAAGAAATTGTTAGGCCCATATAATATTAGTGATTCTCCCATTACTATTGTCATTGTATCCCTTATTGTTATTGTTGTTCCCCTATTGTCCCCATATTGTTTTTATTGTGCCCCATAGAATCCCACTATTGTTATTTTTGTGTCTTTATATTATTATTGTTAGGTCGGCTTGGTTATATTGTGTCCTCTTAGACTCCTAAATATAGAAAGGAGGTTTTGTCATTTGAATCACCCAAGAATTGCTCATTTGTGTAATGTAAAGGTGGTTGCTCCCTCGAAGAGGCTGAATTCTAAGGCGTTGATCTATCTTTTTATCTTTTTGTGAATTGGTTTCCTAACATATGGTATCAGAGCTTTGGATTCTAGGGTTTCACTACTCCAAATAGGCCATTGTGGCATTTTCGCTATAACTTTTTTTCTGCGACGTTTCAGAAGCGAAAAAAAACCCATTTGAGACGACATCGCGCTGAACCTCGGGTCCAAATTTCAGAGCTTGTCTCGCTATATTTTCGGAAATATAATATGAGGAAATTAGGGTTTTTGTAAGCTCGAGAATTTAAGCTAAAACAGGTCATCGTGGGATTTTCACTATAATTCTTTCACTACGAAGTTTCAAAAGCTAAAAAAGAAACCAATTTGAGAAGAAATTTGTCTGAACCTCAACTCTGAATTTCAGATCGTGTAGACCCTCGAATTACATTCCAAACAGGTCACCGTGGGAAAATCGTCATAACTGTCTCTCTGAGAATTAGATTGAAATTTCATAAGAAGTTGCAGAAAGAGGACAGACTATAGTTTCTTGTATATATTTTTCAAATCCAAAGGTCAAAACAATGACACGTGGAACTTCATACAAGTTCGCTCTTCTTAAAAGGTATATAATCAGGTCATCTTGGGAGATTGTGCATAAATATTTCTTAGAGAATCCAATTTCGATTAGACTGGTGGCATTGGAAAGAGGACATAGAGGGCTACAATAGGTCATGATTTCAGAACTGGAAAAGCTAAAATTACAAAAATACATCAGATTCAATATCATGCTCCTACAAAGTGAAGAAAAAGGTGTGTAGTCTTTTTTTTTCAATTTTTGCATAAGCTTGGTTTGAAAAAATAGTTTGAGGGAATTCAAAGGGCATAGTGAAGCAACGAAGGCCTTTGAACATCATAAAGAGGCAATGTGCCAAGCACCAGTCTTAGCTACACCAGACTTCACAAAAACCTTTATTGTGGAATGTGATGCCTCAGGAAATGGAATTAGTGTTGTTTTAATGCAAGAACAAAGACCCATTACTTTCGAAAGTCATCCAATCAAAGGAAAGCAATTACACAAAGCTATTTATGAGAAGGAAATGCTTTCAAGACTACACGCACTTAAGAAATGGAGACCCTGCCTAATGGGAAGACACTCCAAGGTAAAAACAAATCATGATAGTCTTAAATACTTTTTGGAACAAATATTATCTTCAGAAGAGTAGCAGAAATGGGTCACAAAGTTGTTGGGCTATGACTTTGAAATAATCTACAAAAAAGGGAAGAAAAATGTTGTGGCAGATGCACTCTCAAGAAAGGATGAGGATGTGGAAGCATTTCTTTGCGCCATTTCTATTATCCAAACAGATTGGATAAACGAAGCAAGGGATGAAGGGAAGAATGACGAGGAAGTGTTGGCACTCATTCAAAATATACAACAAGATCCCAGTACATCTGATACATTTATTTGGAAAAATGATTCGTTATGGTACAAGGAACAATTATGCCTATGTAAGAATTCCCAACTCAAACAAAAGATTCTTAGGGAGTTGCACACCTCTCCCTTAGGAGGGCACTCAAGATTTCTAAGAACATACCACAGGGTTTAGAAGGATTTTTTTTGGGATGGCGTTAAATCAAATATTCAAAAGTTTGTGGTTGAATGTTTGGTTTGCCAACAAAATAAATTTGAAACAATTAAGACCCCAGGACTATTACAACCCTTATCCATTCCAAGCCAACGTTGGGAGGAGGTTTCAATGGATTTTATCATAGGTTTACCCAAGTCCGAAGGAAAGAGTGTTATTATGGTGGTAGTTGATAGACTTACCAAGTATGCACACTTTTGTGCATTATCTCATCCATTTAAAGCGAGTATAGTTTCTACTACATTTATTGAAACAATTCAAAAGCGACATGGAAACCCAAAGATTATTGTAAGTGACAGAGATCCCATTTTCACTAGAAATTTTTGGACATAATTATTTTCTTTCCTTGAGACTAAGTTAGCTCATAGCTCATCTCATCATCCTCAATCTGATGGGCAAACTGAGATACTAAACAAATGTTTGGAAGGATATCTTTGTTGTTTTGTATCTGATAAATGGACACAATGGGTTAAATGGTTGCCTCTAGCTAAATGGTGGTATAATACTTCCTTCTATACTGCAACAAAAATGACCCCATTTATTGAACTTTATGGATATCATCCACCATCTATCACATAATATTTAAGAGAAAATTCTAAGGTTCAAGCAGTGGAAGATCACATCGAGCGTCAGCAACAAGTTCTCCAACTCTTAAAGGATAACCTTACCTTGGCACATAATAGAATGAAACAGCAGGCAGATCAACAATGCAACGAAAGAAGTTTTGGTGTAGGTGATTGGGTATTCCTACGGGTACAACCATATAAACAAATGTGCCTCAAGCAAGCTAAGAAGGATAATAAATTATTGCCAAAGTATTATGGTCAGTATAAGGTGTTGCAAAAGATAGGTACTATGGCATACATATTGGAACTTCCTGCAGCTTCCCGAGTACACCCAGTTTCCCATGTTTCATGCTTAAAGAAAGTTATAGGTGAAAAGATTCCAGTTCAAACAATATTGCTAGAACTTGATGAAGAAGGAAAAATCATATTGGAACCTGAAGCAGTCAAAGAAACAAGAACTCGACAGCTATGAAATTGATCAATTTCAGAGTATATCATCAAGTGGAAGAACTTACCCATTGAAGATTCCACATGGGAGGATGATAATTTTATACAAAAGCACCCAGAATTACTCAAGCGTTGAGGACAACACTTTTTTGAAGGAGAGGGGCATGTTAGGTCCCTATAATACCAGTGATTCCCCATTACTATTGTCATTGTATCCCTTATTTTTATTGTTGTGCCCCTATTGTCCCCATATTGTTATTATTATGCCCCATAGAATCCCACTATTGTTATTTTTGTGCCTTTATATTATTATTGTTAGGTTGGCTTGGTTATATTGTGTCCCCTTAGACTCCTATATATAGAAAGGAGGTTTTGTCATTTGAATCATCCAAGAATTGTTCATTCGTGTAATGTAAAGGAGGTTTCCCCCTCGAAGAGGCTGAATTCTAAGGCGTTGATCTATCTTTTTATCTTTTTGTGAGCTGGTTTCCTAACAGAAATCAAGGAAAAGGGAAGTGAAAGGAAAGAAAAAGACAAAAGCCTAGATTTGATTATCAAGAGTATACTGTTTTATGAGTAAAGGAAGGTAGTTCTCAGTAACTTTTATTGCTCCATCCTTATTGAGATTATTGGGATGCTTTACAATTTCCAAGGCTTTTCAAAGCCTTCATTTATAGTATTGGACTTCTTTAGTGATGATATTTGCATCCTCTAGGCGTAAGTGATAATTACAATTGGAAGAATGCTTTGCAAGAGATGAGGAGTGTATTCTTCCATTCTTTATGTCATCTCCATGTTCCTTAATCCTTACTTCTAAGAAGTGTCTTGTTGCTCCAATGCAACACTTCTGACATGAGAAAGAAACCTTGCAAAATGCTTCAAGTTGGAGGTGATTGATATCATCCTCGACATTTCTCATCTTATATTCAATGGTTTTCATAGCTTCGAAAGAGGATGCAATGCATTTATTTGTTAAGAACTTAGCAATCTTATTGGTGACACTATGGACGTTAGGGAGGAACACTTTCCCATTAGAAGCTTGGGAGTTGTTTTAGCGGGGTGTGTTTTCAACAGTTTTGATGGCTCTAGTAATGTACCTTCTTTTGTATCCAATACTTCAGAAGACCCTAGTTTGGTGGTCTATTTATTGGTTAAAATGTTCCTTGTTATATATTCTTAAGGATCATATGATCAGTGTATCTGAAACTCCAATATTATAGACTAGATGGTGGTGTGAATAAGCATGGAATCTAACTCTCTATGTGTGTTTTCTTTATGAATACTTGATTCTCTAAAGTCCCATCATCATTTTTTGTGAACGAAACATTTAGGAAAGGAATGATTTTATCACTTCAAGTTCCATGTTGAACTTTATTTCTTCTGATGCCATTCATGTGGTGTAGGATCGTACGTATTTCATTTCATCCATGTGGTCTAGGAACCTACGTAGTTCATTTCATCCATGTGGTCATTTGATGTTCTTATCAACAACGTACCTCTTCCATATTTTTTGTTTAAAGGAGTAAGTGTTGAAGGTTTTCTTCTCAAACATTTCAATGAAAACGTTGGTAACAATGGGTTATAGAAGAGACCCCATTTCCATCATAATAGTTTTCTCAAAGTGTTTACCTTGGAAGTTGGGGAATGCATATTGAATGAAAACCTCAACAAATCTTGTAGTCTCTAGGTCTATTACTCTTTTAACAATATG
This sequence comes from Pinus tabuliformis, assembly GCA_031772625.1. Taxonomy (NCBI): domain Eukaryota; kingdom Viridiplantae; phylum Streptophyta; class Pinopsida; order Pinales; family Pinaceae; genus Pinus; species Pinus tabuliformis. The sequence continues at coordinate 873,651,240 of CM062819.1, forward strand.
TGTTCCTTTGTTCAAAGGAATTTTGTTCAATAAAGAAACCACGCTAACACACCTCATCATGTCATCTAGATCAAGCTTTTATTCTTTAATGAGATTGACAAAATTGTTTTAATCATCGATGTAGGAACATGAGTTACCAACCAAAGGGATTAGGATGATAGCTACATAATTTTCTATTTAATATATAGGGGATCCTATGGTGTTTATGATTAGTCTCAAAGGAGCTCCTTCCTTATTTATCTTGGGAAGTCTGTAAATCCTAGAGGCAATCTCATAACAAGAAGTTAGTCACTTTTTTAATCTCTCTTCAAGCTTGGATTCCTGTGATGACGTTCTTTACTTCTTTAGTAACTTTAGAAATAAGTTTCTTTTTCAATTTTTAATAGGTGCCACTATTATAGAGGTGGTATCTCATTTTTATATGGTAATCATTCTTGTTCATTACTATAGTGGCTATACCTATATCTAATTTTAACATCCCAGTGCTTTTAAGATTGTAATTTTCAGTATTATTAATATATAGACAGCTTTTTTATTCATTTACATGTTAATTGGGTTTATTTTCGGTGATTGGTAAGGATGATTGTTATCCTTCCTAATCAATGTGAATAATATCATGTAATAAATATTTGTGAGGTGTGTGTGTGTGTGAGATCATTCTCTATGTTTCCTTTATAATATATATTTTATAAATCCCAAGGCTAGGTTAATAGATCTTGTATGGTATAGGATTTAAAATAACTAAGTGAAAGTATCCTATTCTCATATGTGAATGAATCACAAGGTGGAAAAGAGTGACAACCTCTTTACACATATGAACAAGTTTCACAGTGGTGCCCATACTAAATTGTTATAATGTGAAATACTTCCTTGAAGATAATAAGGTACCTCATAGAGAAGAAGCTAAACCTTAAGAAGTATAACATCAAAGGAATGTGATGAATATATTTTGTGAATACAAAACATAGAGAGAAGGATTTTCTCGTAGAAAGGAGAAAGAGGATGTATTTTTTAGAAGTTAGGCATATGTGTCAATATTCAAACAGTATGGGAAATACCAAAGCATAAGTGCAATTCATACTGTGACCTTATATGAAATTCATACTCATTTTAAATGATGTGCTTTCTATTAATATGTATGTATGACTAGTGGTAGTTGTGGGATATTGTTCTTGATCATGGAGGAAAAGAAACATATTTGAATGGGTTATGTGTAGAGAATCATACAAATAAGAAGATGTATGGTCTATATTACTTGGGATAAGGCTCGTTGACGAAATTTATACCAAAATAATTATTAGTATTTGGGGATTTAATATTAACTATCAAATTGATTCTTAGAGCATACTCATCGAGTGAGGGAAAGATGGTTAGAATGGTAACGAGAATAAGAATGGAATTTACTATGTTTGAAAGTATTATGAATGTTAACATGATAAGGTAGATCAAAGAAAATGTAGCCAATAGGGTTATTGAACTAGAATGCAACATTTTAAGAACAAAAGGAAAGGTTTCATTCTACCCCATGCTTTAAGTTTCGACCCAAAGTCATGAATCGGACCTGCATGAGAGGAAAATGGCATATTATATTTGGTTAACCATGTAACATGATGACCAAAAGAACGTTATACTTGAGGTACCCTCACACACTCAATTTTTAATGTGGGAGGAAGCTCATTAATTATTTCTATAGTTGAAATTAATTATCGGGAGAACACTATATTTGGTTACAAGTTTGAAATCTAAGGATTTTCTATGGTTTCTATTCTTATGGTTCCTTTCTATATTTTATTTTGGTTCAAATTGGGACTCTATATTGGATTTTTTTTCTCTTTAGTTTGATTTTAGATTTCCTTCCTAGGACCTTTGCTCTAGTTCATGCATATCTCCTCGGTGGTTTCACGGGTCTAGTTTGTTGAATGTCAGTTGGTTCTTTGGTTTGGTGAGGGTAATTTTAGTTTTTGGTATATTTCATCTTGATCCTTCCCTCTATACATTGAAGAAAAAGATATTAGTAGTTCATTCACACTCCTTTTACATATTTTGAAAATTTCCAAAGGGAATGTTGGATAGACGATAAAGTTCTAGTTATGTTAGAACTTTAGAAAATGGAAGTGAGTGGTAATGGGTTTTATGTAGTATCATTAGTGTGGACCATGCACATCCTTTGAAGTTACCATTGTATGATAATATCAACATTTAGAGAGATCTAGAATGGAAAGAATATTATACTACTGATAATAGGAACTGAATTTTTTTTATTAGTAGGATGCCTTCCTAAAAAGAAGACAAAATATCTTAATATTTGTTCATCCCAAAAACCCTACATAGTCAAAAGACACAAATTGAACATATTGAAGTTAAATGAATGGTTGTTCAACAACCGGTTGTATGTTTGGTTAGAAACACTACTACAATTAACGCAAATTCTAGGTTATCAATTGGATCTACAAGGGTAGAGATAAAATGAGATGAGATTATGTAGAAACAATAGGAGGATGTGGATCATGCTTTTCAATTGAGCATAGACAACTAGAAGGAATCTTATATTTATCAAACCTTTATGTAGTAATAGCGCTCAATGATTTCCAAATTTTGCTTCATATTAGGAGCTTTTTACATAATTTATAGTATTAGTAGCTATCTAAAATACTATGCAAATAATTGTTTTTTTTTCTATTGTTAGTAAATTGTTTTAGCAAACTTCTAGAAATATTTTTTGGACATTTATCATATAGTTGTATTATCACATTGATAAATGTGGATGCAAAACTTTTTAATACAAAAAAAACCCACTCATATTAAAATGAAAACATGTATAAATTAATCTTATATATATATATATATATATATATATATATATATATAGTGAGAGAAAGAGAGAGAGAGAGAGAGAGAGATTCACTACCTCATTATTTCTCATTTTATTATTATTTCATAAATAAAATTTGAGAGAAAAGTACACATGCTTTTTACGAAGAAAATGAATTAAACTATCTTTTATGGCCAAGCTCAATGTATATGTTGTGTTATCTTCCAACAACTTTTAACTATTTATTTTTTTCTATATGGTTCATCGATTCCAGAGTTTGTGACTACTACATCCACATAATATTTGTACCAGGTAGACCCACTCGAAGAGATCACTTTGATTGGTTCAACCACAAATCCTAACCTTGAGAGGGTCAAGAGAATTGAACCCATCACCCCTCAATAACAAAGGTTCTTTAATGACGATTATTTGACCAATTGAGCTAAGACTTAGGGCATTATCTCTTCCAACATGTGCAAGTTATTAGTTAATTTTCATTATTGTTAAATTGATACATAATTTTCAATAGTCTATTAGTCGAAATTTTGTGAATATTAGTTTTTTAGGAATTTTTTTGGAGATAAAATGGGCAAATGGTTTCTTTTTCCAGAAAGAGATTCATTTGTTGTTAAAAAAATTCCCCTATGAATATGTGGATTCCTTGATATATATTCTCAAGAACTATGATGGAAAAAGGATAGGCCATTCATAGATTATAATCAATTAATATCTTTTGAAAAAAGGAAGAAGCGTGAGAAGATAATAGGCATTCTTGTTGGCCCAAAGGTCACACTAGGAGGGTGGGGGTGAATCAATGTAAGAAAATTTTTATCATTCCATAACTTTTCATAATCAATCAACCATTTAGCATTGAATGATAACCATAAACATCAATTCATCATAAAGTTACCATCACATTAATAACACATCATCACATCGCAAGAGACACAAGGCTTTTACATGGAAACCCATACAGGTGAAAACCACAAAACACTAGAGAAATTTTGAGGTAAAAAATGGACCTCAAAGCAAAAATGTACAACAATTTTTTTTTATAAGAACCAATAGGATTCAAGATGATGATGTTAACCATGGGGGATGATTCACCATTTTTGGAGTAAAAAAGTAAAAAGATTAAAAAAAACTTTTTTGACTTGTGTTTTCGACTTATCTACATATGATTTTACTCAAAGTTGGAGCAGGAGAACTCGTTGGATGCATAATTTGATTCCTCGTCCAATGAGTAACCATGTTGAATGTTTTCAATGGACCCTGCTACATGAAAAATGAGAAATACATGAAAAACATGATTACAATCACATTTTCCATGTATTTCTCATTTTTCCTGTAGTGAGGTCCATCGAAAGTATGCAACATGGATACTCCTTGGTTGAGGAATTGAATTTTTCATTTGAGGAGTGCTTCTGCTCAAAAATTTAGTAAAACTGTAGGGAGGTAACTTATACTACCATTGTGATAACCTATCACCTCTGTATGATGAACTTGTTAATCTTATTCCATGATACGTCAAACGAAAATATGTATTGTTCGAAGTGAACCTTGGTGTACACACAACGCTTGCATGCTAACTAGTGTCACCTTCTCTAGTCGATTGTTTTTGGGTTAACCCTTGTTAGCTTAGTCAAGTAGAGTAAGGTGAGGGGGAGAACCTTAACAGGCACGTCAGAGATATAATAAACTACTTCTCTACTAGAAAAACCTCGTTTACTCTCAATAAGTAGGGATCCCTCTTCCACCTCTGAATTGAATATGTACTATGTGCAGTTAAATGAAAAAAACAAAAATAAAAATGAAAGGTAAAAAAAATAAAATGAAAAATGAATAATGCGAAAGAACAAAAAGGCTTCCTATGTAGGGAGGTGATGCAAGTAACTCTGCCAGGGTACTGACCAGGCTCGCTGGTAGCAGAGTCGTGCTTGTGTTTCTACATGACTAATACATTAACGATTATACTGCTTGTGCACCTATATACCCCTCAGCCCCAATCGAAACAACTGTGTCGCTTTAGCTTTGAATGTGTGTCAATCAACCAAGAGTCTGGTAGATTCTACATCTTAAATCTAGTTATTGTGAAACCAATATGAGCTAACAACTGAAAAATACTTCTAGAGGTGTTAGGCTTGCTTTTCAAAAACAAGGTCTATGCAGAGAGCTGGAGTTCTACCAGTGTGTCACCAAGTGTTGTAGCGGTTACAACCACCCTCCAAAATTTTTCCTTAGCCTGTTTTGGAGCCGCCCTACCAACTTTACACAGAAATTTGTCTTACTTAGGGAAGTACTCAAGCTTTAGTGTTTTCCTCGCATAAAGGCAGCCTGTCGAACATAGTCGATCCATTCCCCTCACGGGCTACTTACCTAAACTTGGTCTAGCTGTAGGCTGAGCAACTTCCCCCTGAAAATTACGCATTCCTAGAGGTAAACCAGCAGTTCCCTCCAAGAATTTTGTAATCCTCTCTGTCAACCTGTTGGTCTCCAGGATTGTGAAATCTTTTCAGCCAACCCTCCCAGTATGGATTGCACAATTTTTCCAACCAACAGGTAGTTCAGCCCAAGATTTGCGCAAATCTGGGAAGCAGTCAGCTGATTGGCCCAGAAATTACGCAATCCCCTTGGGAAATTAGCCCATCATACAGTCAGGAATGCACATTTTTCCCAAGTAGTTTAGCACTGACATGCGTGGACAATCCTGTTGACTAGTTCCACTAAGGACCGAGGAAACTTGACTTGCATGCATGCATGACTTGATCTTCCTTAAATAGCAAGAGGAAACATGCAAAAGGTATCCCATGATTCAGGGAACTATTTTTAGCAATCAGGTGTTACATGAAAAGTTGTTTTAGAAGTTTCCCTCCAATTGTCGCTTAGTCCTAGATTTGTGGCATGCACGACTTGAGACCAAAATTATTTATTCGACGCATCAGAGCTCATTATTTCAGATCGATCTTGGAGCTTTGACATCCCACAACACAGCCAGGACTCTTCGACACAATCGGCTCAACTATTCATAGGCAAGTGGCCTCAACTTGTCTTTTTCAACATTTCTGTCGCTTTTTGTGTATTCGCTTGTGTGAGTATTGTTTGCTTGATTTCTTTGAACACCTGCTATCATTTACACATATTCTAGCTTCTCTTACCTCTGGTTTGATTTTCGTTGCTATCTCATTGCCTTCGCATGCGTGAAACTGTTTTGCACGGACGTTCACCCAACCGACGAACGACCTCACCCACATGCATGTTTATCTATTTGCTCAATCTTCCATTCATGTTTTGCATGCACTGATTACCACTTCTACTATCACTTAGTGTCATCATGCATTTCAGCAACTTGCTTTCAGTTTCCCATCGGCAAGTCGGGCCAACATTGACCTGGTTTATACCTTCACCAAGGCTGCATTGAGTAACATAGAGAAGGAAGGCTCACCTTCCTCTCTAGATTTGCGTATTCTAGCCCAACACTGACCTCCTAGACTGAATCATGCATTTCTGGAGGTCAGTGGTTTCTTGGCCCAAAAAATTGTGCAAAATTGTCCCTGGGCTAGCAGTCTGTCCCAGCTAGAATCGTGCGTTGCACAATCCCAGCAGCCAACTACCCAACTGAATTGCGCATTTTTTATATCCGATAGCTAGTTCATCAACCTAGTCAGTCCAAACTGCCTTTTGTGCAATTCTGGTAGCCAGTCACTCAGCCTCCTAGTGAAATTTGTGCAATCTTGCTCATGAGTTCCCCGGGTATGTGTTGTGACCTTCCCCAGATTTGGCTTGTTTTCACTGACATATTTCTTGCCATGCATGCTTCTTGTTTCCAGATCTTTTAGGTGTTCATCTATCTCAATGGATTCCAAGAGAAAAGGATCCAAAGACACTAATGGCATTGTAGTTGGAACAACAATTGAACAGGTGTCCTCTAGGATGCTGATCTACGAAGATACGAAGTTGCATCTACACAAGGACATCAAACTGAAGTGGCAAGAGGTGAATGAAACATTCGTAGTTACTTTTGGGGAATACCTTGAATATTATCAGGTGTGTGTGAACATTCATAATTCTGGCCTATACCGAATTGCATGCATATACCCCGCATTCCCATGTGCAGATATGATTCACTGGATCATCTCCCACACTGACCCCGAAACAATGACCTTGAGCAGCATCAGTGGGAAGAAGCTTGCAACCTTCTAGGCATAAGACCATGATGAGACGTATCAGATGGATGAGCCCATGACTATCATGACCCCTTCGTTTAGCTTGCCGAACAGTAGAGGCCGCTCTAGAGATATTCTGAAGGATTGCGTAAATGAGCCACCTTGTTTCATGATGACCCCTAACTAAATCTATAAGACGAAGATATTGAGGAAGGCATACCAATACTTGGTCATGTTCGCATGTCGACTGAGTGGCCAAGAAAGCATAGAGACCGTCCCTCAGAGTTGGGTGGATGCGCTGGACCAACTAGCTAGAGATACAATGCAACTAGTCTGACATACTAGCTCATCAGCTGAAGGAGCAAGTGACGAAGGTTCGGCAATCATCCAAAGGCATGCATGTGGAGATTTATATGTCTTCCTACATTCTATATGAAGTTTGTGCCCGACATGAGTTCCTGGGCTTAGAGTGGGCGTGGTCACCAATAGAAACTATTGTGAGCACATATTTCAAGCTATTCTCCAAGTGCAGCATCAGAGGAGTGATCAAATGGCTATCTAACCATCTTGTCATCCCAATATATAGGTTGACATTTGAACAGGATCCACCTTGCATGTCAAAAGAAACAATGAAGGCATTGTTAGGCATTGAATATTGGCATGTCTCACTGGACGACACGTTCCTTCGAGTGTTTAGTGCGGAGAAGCCTCCACATGTTTTGCCAATGTTTTCTTTGGATGTACTGGTCATGCAGGAAGTAGCATATCATATCTCAGCAGGATTAACAATTACGCTTCAGTGGAAGAAGAAGGCACCTTGGCCCACTCTTCCATTGCGGATTAGGTTATATGAGATCAAGAGCATCAAGAAATTAGATGTTGAAGTTGAACAAATGAAGAAGCACTCGCTCGACCTCCGAAGCTTCAACCCGTATGACCCACATTACATTGTCAAGGATCATTGCATGAGAGTCTAGTTCAATTAGATCCATGGGGTATTTCATTGGGTTGAGGAAGACTCATGGAGGTATTGTTACCATCATTCCAGACCCAATTAACATGTTGATTTCGTCATAGAATGGTTAGCATGGCAGCATGAAGCAGCACCATAAATCATACCAGCAGTAGCAGCAATAGCAACAATAGCAAAGGCAGCAGAGCCAAGCATACCTGCACATGACAAATGGAAGAGAAAGATTTTCGACTGCATGGAAGAGGAACAAAGATACAAGTTTCAGGCAAATCCACTTATAGAACAAGAAGTTATGGCTATTCAACATAAGAGGCAACAACGTGAAAAGTGAATCACGCGAAGGCAGAGAGATAAGAAAATAATGGAAGAAATAGAGAAGGAGTTGCATGAGCTAAGGGAGAAACTCTCGAAAGAACAAGAGCTACACCAACAGAAGAAGGAAGCACAGTAGCAGCAAATTTAGTAGGGGGTGTACCATGTGTAGATAGATGAAGCAGCGCCCATACAAGTAGTTGATTCTTCTCAACAGCTGGCATCAGGTGAACAGGGTGAGCCCTCACAGGGGCAATACTTTTCTCATGAGATAGAATAGGCTTTCAAATAGTTGGATGCATACATGGAGCATCCGAAATTGGAACAGGACATTGACCTTATGCCTCACCACAGAGAGGTCAACTCGCCCGCTACAATGCATCCAGATGATGAGAAAGTCTCGAATGACCAAGGATGCACTGAGATCCTTGGTGGTTAGCTGGAAGCAGAGATGCGTGACAACTCCTCTGATGAATCTCAACATGGAGTTGTGCACCTTGAGAGAGTACCAACTCTGAAGGACCAAACATTCATTGAGCAAGTTGAAGAACAAGTGATCATGACCGATGTGCACAAGGACTTAGCTGCTTTGGCCAATGTGACTAGAGTGTATGTTGAATCCACTAGATCCAATGTTCGCTTCCTCATAACTAAGAATGAGCGAATGGTGAAGGAACTACAGGTGGCCAAGTAGGGAGGAGACTTGGTGACAATGTCTTCCCGAGGTGAACTGAAGAAGTAAATACTGGAGGAAGTGTTATCCTTGGACATGGTTATGGGGGCATTGTACTCCAAGTTCAGTACATGCATCAAGCAGTCATTCATCTTAGCAGATGGCAGCATCCATGTGTGAGAAGAGATCACATCTTGAAGAAAATACATGCTTCCATTGATAACATGTGAGCATGCACAATGAAGTATAAAGGAGCCCCACTTCTGTCAGACCAGGTAATAACTCCATAAGGCAAAAATGATTCGACTGTTTTATTCCATCAAGTAGGTGTTTGTTATATACATGAGGGAGAGACTGTTCAATTCATCTCCCAATGACTGTTCATATTTCTAATTTATTTATTTACATAAATTCACCCAATCACAAGGATTAGGTGTCAACATTCCCCCCTTAATCTGAAGGAATGTTGGTGAGTCCAAGCATCATTCTGAATCGTTCAAGCTTTTCTCTTCCAAGCGCTTTGCTGAAGATGTCTGCAATTTGCTCATTTGTTGAAAAATGACGGAGATGGATTGTTTTTGCCTCAATATGATTTTGAATTAGATGATATTTAGTATTGATGTGCTTCATTCGATCATGGAATTTTGGGTTTTTGGCCAAATTTATTGCATAGGTATTGTCAATCATGAGTGGAGTTGATTGTACTTGTTTTACCTGCAAATATTCAATAATTTTCCTGAGCCACACAATTTCTTTTGTTGCTTTAGATGTTGCCACGCATTCTGCTTCTGTTGTGGAATCTGCTGGAACTAATTGTTTGCATGATCTCCATGAGACAGCTCCTGATCCAAGACTCATAGCATATCCTGAAGTTGATACCCCAGTTTCTTTTTCTCCATCGAAGTCTGAATCAGAGTATCCAATCAAACTGAAGTCTTCCACCTGTGTATACTTGATTCCAAAGTCTTGAGTTCCCTTCAAGTACCTTAGAACTCTTTTTGCAGTAGACCAATGTCCCTCACAAGGCTTTTGCATAAACCTGGAGAGGATTCCAACAACAAACGAAATGTCTGGTCTAGTAGTAGTTAGGTAGTTGAGACTTCCTAGAAGCTGTCTATACTTTGTTGCATCCTCAAATTCTTTTCCTTCAATAGATGTGAGCTTTAAGTTTTGTTCCATTGGCGTAGTGAGAGGATTGCACTCTGTCATGCCAAACCTGTTCAACAGATCTCCAATGTATTTCTTTTGAGAAAGAAATATGGACTTTGGATGTTGGGTTACTTCAATGCCAAGATAGTAATGAACATAGCCCAAATCAGTCATTTCAAAAATTTTCCCCAATTCCTTCTTTATGGATGCAATGTAACTTTCATTGTTCCCTGTCATCAAAAGATCATCTACATATAACACAAGATATACAATTGCTTTGCCAACTTTCTTAACAAATAAAGTTGCATCATCAAGATCAAAATGTTTGAAATTGAGTTTCAGAAGATGCTTAGTTAGTTTTTCATACCAGGCTCGCGATGTTTATTTGAGGCCATACAAGGACTTCAAAAGTTTGCATACTTTATGTTCATTTCCTTTCACAGCTAATCCTTCACGCTAGGACATAAAAACATTCTCTTTTAGATCTCCATTCAAGAAAGCAGTTTTTACATCCATTTGATGGACTTTCCAACCGTTCTGAGCTGCTAGTGCAAAGAGTGTCTGGATGGTAGCCCATTTTGTTGTGGGGGGGAAATTCTACTCATAATCAATCCCTTCCTTTTGTGCAAAACCTCTTGCCACAAGCCTAGCTTTGTGCTTGTCAAGTGAGCCATTAGCTTTATACTTGTTCGTGTAGACCCACTTGCAGGAAATTGGTTTGGTTCCTAATAGAGGATCAACCAGCTCCCAAGTGTCGTTCTTTATGAGGGCATCATACTCCTTTTGCATCACTTCTTTCCATTCATCATGAGAAGCAACTTCTTTGAAGGAAGTTGGTTCAAAATCTGTAGACAAGTTCAATTCAAAATCATAAGAAACATCCATATCAACAGGTGAATTAGAGTCATCTACATCACCTCCATTTTGTCGGTTTGAATTTCTGGTTCTTGTCTTTCCAACTTCATCAGGATGAGCACTTTCAAGTGTCTTTGTCACCCACTTTCGGGGACCTTTTTAGATGGTCCAGGCTGCTTCGTTGATTGAGTTGGGACTGAATCAAGATTGAGTCTCCCAATTCTATAAATTACATCCCTTAAAGCATCATCCGCTGTTGGAGTTTCATGCAAGCGAGAGTGTTCTTCAGAAGAAGATTCCACATGTTGATCTAGTATAGGAATCCCCCCTTCAAGATGTGGAATCTGATTATGAAATTCTTGAAATGATTTTTCTTTTGCGAATCTATCCAAGCGATCAAGTTTCCACTCAACAACATTGTGAGTTTTGGATGATTCAAGGAAAATTACATCTCTAGATACAACAAACTTCTTATTTACTTCATCATAGAGGCGGTATGCTTTGGAGGTGTTTGAATATCCCAGAAAGATACACTTATGACTTCTAGCACCAAGTTTGTTTCTATGTACCTTTGTTATCAAGGCATAACAGGTGGAACCAAAGACCCTGAGATGCTTTAACGAAGGAACATGTCCATACCACATTTCATATGGATTCTTGTTTCTTATAGCATTAGATGGAAATTTATTCTTTATATATGCAGCACATAGAACAACATCAACCCAAAACATTATCTTTACATTTTTGAAGAAGAGCATGAATCGTACCATATTTAAGATTGTCCTATTCATTCTTTCAGCTACACCATTCTGTTGGGGATTATAAGGCACAATTGTTTGATGTTTGATCCCATGTTGGCGAAGATAATTTTCAAATTCATTTGATGTGTATTCTTTTCCATTATCAGTGTGAATAGACCCAATATGAGATTGTGCATCATTTTCAATCCATTTATGAAAATTCTTGAATGTTTGAAAAGCATCAAATTTGTTCTTCAATAAATAAACCCAACACATTCTGGTGTAGTCATCAATAAATGTCATGATATATTTGTTTCCATTTGCAGAAAGAACAGGATTTGGACCACATAAATCTGAATGAATGAGTTCAAGTTTTATATGTGCTCTTGAATGTGAATCATGAAAAGACTGTTTGCTATGCTTTCCTAGAATGCAAGCATCACATTGCTTAAGTTTTCTAGGAATTGTAGGCAAACCAGCAACACCATTTTTTTTCAACAAGCGGAGACTGTCATAGTTCAAATGTCCAAATCTAGCATGCCATGATAAACTTGATGGAAGTGTACCTTCTTCATGATGAGAATTGTATGAGAAATGTTGTGCATGAGCAGAGCTTCCTTGCAGTTTGAGAAGCCTTTCTTCTTTTATTCCCCTCATGACAAGTGAGTGGTCAGATGCTTTTCTTACCTCAAGCTTACCATCAAACATATGAATGGAGTGACCTTGCTGGCGGATGTGGACCAAGGACATCAAGTTTCTCTTGAGCTGTGGGAGATATAGAACATGATGCAGAAGAAACTCTAGAAGACCAGGCAGTTTAAGCCTGATTCTGCCAAGCCCTGATGGCTTGATTTTTGATTGATCTACAAAGTATACTGCTCTATCAACATTGTCAGTCAAATCTTCAAAAAAATCTTTTCTATGAGTCATGTGGCAGGTTGCTCCTAAATCAAGCAACCAATCATTTTTCCAAGAAGCAAGTGAAGCATTAAATAAGTCTTCATTTACTCCAATGTTACATTGTGCCACAACATAGTGAGCAAATTTAGGTGCTTTACCTTTGCCTGTATCATCAGTTTTACCTTTCTGTTGGTTTCTTTTCTGCTCAATTTTGGTCCCATGGTAGCTTGCATGTAGAGGCATCATGTGATCCATTTCTTTTGCAGCGTATGCAATGAAAATCTACCATTTCTCCATGAGAGTCCCTGCCCCCCTACCTCTGAAATCTCTTCTACCACTTGCTCTAGAAGAATATTGAGCAAGATTATCCTCTCTGTGTGCAAGAAGAGTTGTCTTCTTTTCCAAACCTTCACTTTTTCAACAAACTTCTCCATCATAAAAATTTGAAGTGAGCCCAAAAATAATTACCCCATTCATAGCAAAATACTAATAATAATTTTCTATGACTTTCCAAAAAATGGAATCAACTGCAATCATACAATATATGTCATGTCATCAACAAACAACATAAGCCCTAATGCCATCACCACATATCTTTCACTATCATTCAGTTGGAAAGCATCGGTCTATTTACTACAGCTCAAAGGGTCTAGATACTTGTTGTAGTTATAGTTAGGCCATTTAATATATATAGCCAGCGTCCAAAATAGTCAACGCATGGAGCAACATACAGTTCAATGCATGGAGCAGCGTACATATGGCATTTAGCAAAAAAACTTCAAGGTAAATACCAGCTTTATTTCCCAAAACAAACTTCAGAAATCATTGAGACCAGTGTTATATGTCAAAACAACGTTATATGTCAACCAACGTTAATACAATGCCAAAACAAACTTCAGAAATCATTGAAACCAGCGTTATATGCCAAAACAACGTTATATACAATGCCAAACAGTGTTATAATACTAGCATTCTTCAAAACAAGAGCAGTAGTGTTATTCAATGGAGCAGCGTTATTCCCACAGACGGTGCCAACTTCAACACTAGGAGATTTGTTCAAACCATTATTAAATGGAGGAAGCAGTACCTCAAGGCTGCCTATTGAAACACTGGTCGCAACCGACGTAGACATATCAGCAAAATCATACTGATCATAGTCGGCTTCACACAGGAAAGTTTGGTCTTCCAACAGTACGTTTGAATGCCCTCTCTCACAGTTGGAACCCGTATTGTGGACAGAGAGCTCAGAATTGTGGACAAAGGAGGGCCGTGAGAATTGTGGATAGAGAGCTCAGGCCGACAGACAACTTGTTTGTCAGTTGTGTATGCAAACTGGAAGAACAGAGAAACATTTATGTTGGCCGATGATGATAAAACTTTAGGGAGCCTGTCAAAGAAATGGATAATGGCGGAGAGGTCACATTGTATTTTTTTTATGGAACACTAAGGGTTCAGGCCTGTCACGCCAGGGATCTGTTACCAATGCTATTATACCACGACTGAAAGGCGTATACAAATTGAATGGTAAGTAGAGCGGATGGATAGTTTAATGTACAATGCCTTTTTTTTTATGAAACGTTGACGGACAGTCTAGACAACATAGGTAAACAGTGTTTAGACCTGGCAGCGACTATGGAGGGAGAAGGTCTGTATAAATGGAATATGGCAGATAGAGGGTGCAGCTAATTGTATGGAGGAGCAACACAGGTATATGAGAGCAGACAAGGGAGTTACAAGGCACAAGAGCTAAAAATGAGTTGGCTCTGATACCATGTCAGACCAGGCATTAACACCATAAGGCAAAAAGGATTTGACTGTTTTATTCCATCAGGTAGGTGTTTGTTATATACATGAAGGAGAGATCGTTTAGTTTATCTCCCGATGACTGTTCATATTTCTAAGCTATTTATTTACATAAATTCACCCAATCACAAGGATTAGGTGTCAACAGCTTCATTTGCCCAAGATGATGAAGGCGAATGCGGTTGAACTACAAGCATGCATCTGGAGTCAAATCTGGAACTATGAAGACCTACCAAAATTCATCACTGGCATACAACCTTCCCATGCACGATTATTAAAGAGCATGGAGGATGTTGTGAACACATATGTGATTCCGTCACTTGGGACTCTCACCTAAGTGAAGACCAAGAAGTAGGTCCAATGGGAGCTTGACTCGTACTTCGACGAGTTGATGCGCGTCACCACCAGTCCAGACTTGCCTATGAATATAGAAATCATGTGCAAGTATGTTGCGCGTCGAGCCATATTGAGCACATTGTTGCACATTCTTTCAGAAGCGTTGGACAGAGGAGCCCAAGCAGTGTACCCAGATGCCATGGAGGCAAGGTTCAGATTCTAGACGGATGTGACAACAGAACACACGGACACTATCAAATACTACCAATCTTAGAACCAATATGTTACTGTTGATGAGCATGAGGATGTCAAGCAGTTGGACTTCTATAGTTGTCTAAGTCAAAGTGTTGCCTAGTTTGGCCTGTTCAAGCCATTGTTCACATGGGTACATGTGCTTTGTATTGTTGAGTCATATCAAGTGTAAGTCAAGTCTCAAGAGTGAATGTAACAGTCATAGAGTAGGTGAAGAGTCATGAGGGTAGTTGAACAATCACAAAGGGGAATGTTAAGGGTCACCCCACCCTTTTCTATAAATATTCCCTCATAACTCATTGTATAGGCTTTTGGTGAGCTAAGCTTCTACTAATACTATCATGAAGAAGACTTGGACAGTATTGTAACGCGCCTTGGCTTCTCCACTACACTGAGCTAGTACATCTCTTTGGAGGAGCAGGCGCATGTGGCTGTAATGTTCTACTGATAGGGCTAGCAAGTCTACATGGTGTATTGTATGATTTTGACTTACACTTCTTTATATAATAAAAGCCTACACATTTTCATGCATATGTTGTTATTGTAGTTGGACTGCTTTCATTTCCTTAATGATATATGTTGTTTAACTTACATACTTGTGTATGAAGTGATTCACATGAAACTATATGAATCTTATTGTTAATGTGTTGCATATGTTGTTAATGTTGTCATCATCCATGTCGAATACTCTGTCGTACACTAGACAAATCTTTCTCTGAAACTTGCTATATCAATCGTCACACTCGTCTCAGACTGATCCATGAGTGTTTTTCATGTTATCTTACCTTGTATGTTGGGACTACCGCATCCACGTCGACTGCTCTGTCGAAAGATGTGCATGTCCTTTGTGTAGTGTGTTCCTAACAGAGTTGGGACTGATCCCTTTCAACCTGGAACTCACCTTCACCTTCCTCCCCCCTTTGAAGTGTTGGAACCTCTCATACTCATTCCATGACTCACTCAATCAATCAAACCATTACTACTGACAGAGTTATCTTGCCTCCGTGCGACATCATGGTCAAGGCATTACCTTACGACCCACTGCTTGGACTCCTACACCAAACGGTCTGAGGTCTAATTGGGACTTCTTAGTGGGGAGATCTGCTTGACATGTTGGCAGGTCTGGCACCATCAACAAGTTCATTACATTTGAAATTTCCACCTTTAATTGAACAATCCTCCTCATAACTAGTCTATTTTGGCATTGACTACAAATTTCCACCCACGTTCTGGCTTTCCTTCTTGCAAATTCCCTAACAAATTCTTGTGTTATAAAATTTTATTCCATTAGTTCTGAATCCAGTAGTGGTTCTTGTGGAGAAGTATCATCTTCACTCCCTTCTACAACAACTCCTAAAAAATTCAAATTGTGAGAAAGAATTTTTGACGGCCCGACTTGGTGTCGTGACTATAAAGGTAGGAGTAGGGAATTTCCTTAATCCTCTCAGCAAATAGGCCATAAGTGGTGAGCAAGGGGGAGTAGTTTCAGTTCCCATGCCACCAACAGCCTCTGTCTCTACCCCTTAAGTTCCTTCTCCATCTCCCAATTCATATTGTTTATCCTACATTTCTTCGTCCCCTTTCTCCTCCACTTCCTTCAACATCAGTTCCATTTCTTCTTCTTCAAGCAATTCCTCTTCTTGTCTTGCGGCCATCATAGCTGCAAATTCTTCCTTCGATAATTCTACCAGCTGCTGCCAAGTTACATGGGTCTTTAACAAGGCATGTATTACCAACAATCTAACAAGCCCATGTCTTGTAAGGGTGGGCAGCACCTGGCACGAACTGTGCACAGATCAGGCCATCAACTGTAAATTGCTCAGAAGGAAGAAGGGGATATTTATAGCATGCAACTGACGGAATTGAAGACTAGATAGGAGCTTAAAATGATATTTAACAAGAATAGAAAACTGACCCTCACAAGTGATGTACCAGATTAAGAATTATGAATGATTTGACTAGGGTTGTGTTAATGATTTTCTATCATGCCCCTTTCCTTTTTGCACCGCATTTTCTCTTGCTTGTAAGAACAACTCTAGAAACTTTGGCAAGGTTGTTCTTATAATAAACCACTTCTGTCCTCCTTTTGATAACCCACTAACCATTGCAGTGACTTCTTTAGTCACTTTAAGTTCCAACCCACAGACCCTTGAGATATTTCCCTCGAGATTCAATGCAAATTCAATTGTTACACCTTCATCAAATCCCTGTAATTGAACAAAATAAGTGTGCCATCCAACATTTTGAAAAATATTCCATACTTCTGATCATATTTGTATCTACTTTGTATTCTCAAGTTCATTTCTGATAGCCTAGCCACCCATTATACTTATCAATTACCGTGTGATAGCGTTCGGAGTAACAACCATTCATTGAAGGAATAGGTAGCGGAGAAACTATCCAGTAGTGAAAATGGTGATAAGGGAAGCGATTTTGGGAGAAGGTTATGGTAAAACAATAGTAATTGTGGTAATAATTAAAATACATTGAGAATCACCACAATCTAATATTGAAGTGTATGTACATACATGGTGTATTTTCCAATTAATATTGGTATGTGTGAAGAATACAGATGGAGATATGATGTCAGTGTGTAATGGTGCGGTATTTAATGGTATATTTGAATGGTTAAGTGGTATTAATGAGGTATGGGTAGTATCAACAATGCTATTGGTATTAATTAAATGTGATACAATCTCCCCCCCAACTGAGGTATGGCCCCGCATAGCCTTGGTCATGCCATCATTGAAAAATTCAATTAAATTCACGGAGTCATTCAGGGACATACCTAATGAATTACCTCAGTGGAGTATCAGCGTCGACAGAGTATGAACACGAGTGGAGTATCAACGTTAGCAGAGTATCAACATCAGTGGAGTATCAGCACTAGTGGAGTATCAACATTGACAGAGTATCAACACTAGCGGAGTATCATCAATGCTGCAATGGGGAAAAACTAAGATGTTGCAATAGGCGTAGCAATAGGGAAAGGAAAAAAGAGCGTTGCAACTAGAGTTGTAGCAAGGAAAGGGAAAAACGTCAGTGCAACTGGAGTAGAAGCAGGGAGAGGGAAAAAGGGGCATTGCAACTGGAGTAGCAGTAGGGAAAGGGAAAAAAAGTGTGTTGCAACTGGAGTAGCAGTAAGGAAATGTTAAAAGGGGAATGCAACTAGAGTGGCAACTGGAAAATAGGAAAACGGTGTTGCGACTGGATGAACAAGAAAAATTAGCTTTATTTTATTACGTTATATATATATATATATATATATATATATATATATATATATATATATATATATATATATATATATATATATATATATATATATATATATATATGTTTATTTTATTTATTTATTATTCATTTATGTTTATATTTATTCAACAATAGGTGCAGAGGAAGAATTTTATGCACGAACGACCTCAAAACCAGAATCATCAGAAAATTATCTAATGTAGGAGTTCATAAAGGTTAGACGGTGATACAACCTAAGGCGATGTCCATTTGTAAGTAAAAGACTTTGTGAATCGTCTATTGTTATGAGTTTAATAGTTCCATTATCAAACACTCTGTTGACCTCACATAGACCCATCCATATTGAGCGGGGCTTTCCATTAAAATCCTTGAATTGGGAATCATAGAGTAACGCCCAATCACCTTTTTGGAACACCTTTTTCTTAATAAATTTATCATGTCACTTAGTTCACTACTGTTGGAGGGTGGCAGTGTTATGTATAGCTACTAAACATATTTCATCCAATTCATTGAGCTGACTTAGTAAATGTTTCTGGGTTGTAGTAAGATTTAGGCCTACTTCGATAGCTGTCCCAATCGTTTTGACCTTCAATTCAATTAGGAATAGAGGGTACTTCCCATACACAAGTTCATATGGTGAAAATATTGTAGTATCTCACCATGTGGTTCTATATTCCTAGTGTTCTTCAGGGAGCTTTTTTAGCCTAATTCCTGCGATGGGTAGCCACAATCTCCGTAAGAATATTTTCCAATACTTTATTTGTGATATCTACTTAACTATTCGCATGAGGGTGATATGGGGATGTCACTTGGTGTTTGATTCCAAATTTCTTCATAAGTGTTGCTGTTGAAAAATCGATGTAAACTGTCCCCTCCATCTGAAACTATATCCATGGGAATCCCATATCGAGAAGAGATTTCTTCAAACAGGAAGTCCGATACAGTCTAGTCAGTGGCTTTTGGAATGGCCTTGGCTTCAACACATTTCATCACATAATATGTACAGACAAGGGTGTGGACGTTTTCGAAAGATCGAGGATTAAATGGCCCAATGAAATCAATAGCCCATTTCTCAAATGGATCGAGGATTAGTTGAGTCTTTAGTGACATTTCATCTAATCAAACAATATGGCCCATTTGTTGGCAAATGTCACACCACTGAACATATCTTCTAGCATCCCGAAATATAAGGGGCCAATAATATTCCATATGCAGCATTTTATGACCAGTCCATTTATCACAGAGTGTCCCCCATATGGTTCATCATGAGAAACCTTCAAGACATCGTAGATCTCGTCCTCGCCTACAAAATGTCAAATTTATTGATATGGTCAGGTGTAGAAAAGTTAACCTTCTATCCATATATAATGAGCACTCTGCTGAATAATTCTCCATTATTTCTTGTGTGAAAAATGATGAGGTACCTTACCTGCAGCAAGGTAGTTAGGAACATTTGCATACTGAGGAGTGTTAGTAGAAATTTTAAAAATATGTTCATTAGGGAAACTATCTTCTACAAGTGTATCTTCATTATTAATATTCATCCTAGACAGGGAATCTGCTACAACATTATCCTTTCCTGGTTTGTTCACAAGAGTGATATAAAATTCCCGTAATAATACCAACCATCTTGTGATTCATCCAAGAGTTATAGGTATATTCATTAGATAGCTGATAGATGAATGATATCATGCACAAAGGTGGGGTAACCTGTAATATAATGCTAAAAAAATTTAATAGCATAAATAACAACCAAAAATTCCTCCTCAGTTACCTTATAATTAAACTCAGCAGGCATTAAATTATTGCTGACATAATAGATTGCAAATGGTTTCTTGTCTTCTTATTATCCCATAATTGTTTCTACGATGGTATGGGTAGCATCTATAGAGATATGAAATGGAAGTATCCAATCTGGGACATGCAATACTAGAGCCTCACAAAATAATTTCTTGATCCTTGAAAATGTTGATTCATAAGCATCAGACAACACAAATTCTTCATCTTTAGACATTAATTGGAAAAGTGGAAATGTTATTTTAGAAAGAAATCCTATGAAGCATCGATAATACCCAACATAACCAATAAAACTTCATACCATTGTCTATGTCTTCGGAATGGGAAAATTTGATATTACCTTGAGCCCTAGTTGGTTTAACCTGTATTGCTGTGGCTGAAAGAAAATGTCCCAGGAGAATCCTTTATTCCATCATCATATGAAATTTAAACGTGCTAAGAAAAATGTGAGTCTATTTACGTCGTTTAGGTACCTTTTCTAAATTTTCCACATCGTCTTCAAAAGAATCACCATAAGGGGTAAAATCATCCATGTAAATTTTGAGACTGTCATTAATCAAGTCAAAGAAGATTCCAAATATTGCATGTTGGAAAGTGGTAGGCACATTACAAAGCCTAAATGGTTGGACTCGGTATGAAAAATTTCTCCAATTCTTGTCCTGGTCTTCATGAGCTATCTAGATCTAGTTATATCCACTAAATCTCTCCAGGAAATAAAAGAACTTCTTTTCGACTAGTGTATCAAGAACCTGGTTGATGAAAGGTAAGGGAAAGTGATCTTGGTGGGTAGATTTATTTCATTCCCTGTAATCAACACAGATCCTTCACTTTCCATTTTTATTTGGGACTATGACTAATGGCGATACCCATTGGCTATCAGATATTGGATAAATAAACCCAACAACCAATAACTTTTGTAATTCTTCCTTAACATTTTTTTCAGAGCAGGGTTCATTCTTCTTTGAGGCTGGAAAACAGGTGGACATTCTTCTCTTGTATATATGTGGTGGGTACATAAACTGGGATGGAGTCCCTTCATATTCGTGTATTCCCAAGAAACGTTCTCCTTCTCCCTCTAGAGAATCTTTAATAGTTGTTCAATTTGGGAGGGTGATAGGTTGGGATTGATATTCAAGGTTTTCACTGGATCAGTCTCTACTGGGATAATGTTATGAACTATTGTGACATGAACACTTTTAGTTTCAATTTTTGGTTGAATATCTTCCTAGGTAGTACAACTCATAACAGACTCTAATAGTCATTGGGTCGGACAAGAAACGAAGTTTGGATTACTGATAAATGTGCTAATAGAATCATCTTCCATTTCTCCTTTGAAATAAAGAGCTTTCCCAATGTTAATAATTGTTCTAACATCTTCATGTTTTGGTTCAGATTCATCCCAAAAGGGTGACTCTTGTTCCATGATAAACCCAAGTTTGACCGATGAGTTTCGTTCTACAAGGGGATAAAGAATACGATTCTTCATAATTTCCCCATTTCGTATTACCATGTTCCTAGATTGACACCCAATATAAGCATAGACTATAGTAAGCCATGGTCTTCCTAAGATAATGGGATTTACCCCTACTCATGATTAGTGTGTATTACTAAGAGATCAACAAGGTATTGCCAAGAATCCATGGAAATGATTACATCTTCTAGTTTTCCTACAGGTCTCACAGTAGATCAATCTGTAAGTTCTAGAAGTGTTGGGGTTGGTTTGAATAAGCCCAAATTAAGGAAATTTTATGAGGTTATAATGTTACTTATTTCCCGAAGATCCGAAAAAAAACTTGGAATGTCAACACTATTGATTTGAAATGTGAGGATTGGGTTTCTTGGGTCATCGTATTTAATGGCGTAATTTTTCCCAACATTATGTCTAACAATCTCCCCATGATGTGAATACTAGGTGGGTCTCTAGTGTTTCTCCCAGGTTTATTTAAGCACAAATCCATGATTGTTTTGGCATAATCAACATGTCTTTCATGGCTTGGAGCAATGGAATTTTAAAAGATAAATTTTTTAGTTCCCTAAGAAATCAAATTCTAGTTGAGGGATATGTTTATTCAAGGACAACCTCTCGGGATAAGGTGGGCCTGTGTGACCCCCTCGAGCGACAATTATTTTCGTGGGGATTGTTTTTCCTCAGTAGTTTGTGTTGGTTTACCCCCAACATCCCCAGAGGGGTGTAGAAATTTTGGTTTTGATGACGAGACTCTACCTTTAGTTTGCTTAATAATTATTGGTGAATTCCATGTATTCACCACTCATGCAGATAAAAAAATTCAACCCATTACATTCCAATGTGGAAATACCATACGTAGGAAGGTTGAGTGTCTCAACCTGTTGGACTCCCCTATTATTTGGATTTGGGTTAGTTTGAACAGAAAATTGAGGGTGAAGACGAGGAGTGCTAGTAGAAGCATTTGGTAGGAGTTGTAACTATTGCTGTCTCATAGGCTGAGGGAGTTGATTTGTAGGAAGAGGGGGTCCATGCCAGTTCTAAGACCAAAGAAGGAACTAGACCAAGTTGGGGTGACCATTTCTACCATAGAATGGGGTACTGATAATATTGTGGCCATAATGGAGAGGGGAATGGTGAAAGGTGAGACCCATAGTTCCATTTATTACAATATTGAGAAGGGTCTTAATTCATACCTTGATTCAGATTATGAGGTCGTGGTTTCCATGACTTCTTTGGCCCCATAACATAGACCTAATCTGTCTCTTCATTTTCCCCCTGATAAACTTCATTCAACCCAAGAAGTGATGGACACGTCCTTATGGAGTGATTTTCCACACATATTGCACAGGTTTTGATGGCATTAAGTGGACACTCTAGAGGGTGTTTCTTCCTCCACTGTGGTCATAATATAGCTATTTCCTTCTCTTCTTCAATCTAATTTTGTTTTTCTTGCAAGAACATCTAGCTATGAAGACAATTTACTTAAGATGTCAGTCCTCAAATTGTCTAGTAAGTTCCTAATTTCTGCTTTTGTGACTCTACCATTGGATGATTTGAGAGTTCTGTTATAAGCTTCATGTGTTCCTTACTTATGCCTTGTAGCTCCTCATGAACATTTGACACACAAATCACAGATGGTATCAAAATATTCTTTTGAGATATATTCATTTCCTACCACATTCATATGTTCCATAGATTCTTCTCTTAATGCATGGAGGAGGATTATCTTTAAAATAACTTTATCCAAGTCACTATGACCCGATCTTTGCAAGCTATATTTAAGAATTTCCACAAAATCCTCCACATTCTCATCCTCATTATGCATTATCTTAATGATCTCTTATTTGATGTCCCGAGACTTACAGTAGTCTTGATACTTCTCAAGGAAAGTTTCATTCATGTTATCCTATGTCGTGATAAAATTTCTTCCTAAGCCCATAAACTAGTGCAACACTGTCCCCTTCAAAGTAGCATGAAATATATTTAGTTTATGAGCGTTTAAAACATAATCATACCCTTAGCAGACAACGTTGAACTTGAAGAGAAATGTATCCGGATCTTTGGAAGAGAGGCCATGAAAATTAGGTAGTGTTGTTAGAGGAATAGGATTCATGGGTGCATCACCTTTAATTTCCCCAATTGGGAACTCAATTGTAGAAGTTTTATTGGCCATGAATATCCTCTAATATTCACTTGGAATTTCAGCAGGTTTCGATTGCTCCACAATGTGTGGGTGAGTTGGCTTGACAATGCTCCCTCGGTCAGGTGGAGGGTTTACTTCCTCCACCTCTTCTTCTTCAGAACCTTCAACACTTAATTCTACATGTCCTCTACTCCCTACTTCCTCTTCTCTAGGCTTTTCTTACGCCATTGAGGAAGGCTCTAGTTGTGGGGCTGACTGGGTCTCGAATTTTGTCTGAGATCTTACCCTAGCAACACCCCATGATGGAATTCCTGATTCAGCTCTTGAGATGATTTTTTGAATATAGGTATTTATACCTAGATCCCTCCTTCCTCGACCTCTACCACCTACATTTTTGGGGTTCTCCCTCTACCCCTTGGTTTTGTTTCCTTGTTCATACAATCTAAGAGACAGAAAATTAAATCAAAACAATCAACACAATCTTAATGCTCGGGTCCTTGTAAAAGGGTTGGTGCAAACTTCGCTTGACCAGGATGAGGGAGTGGGTACTATGGTCACTACTGGTTGTAATTTTGTGCCTTTGGTAGCCTCCCCGACAACGATGCCAAAATGTTGGGGTCCTAATATTGGTATATAGATTTGGTCCATTCGGTCCCTCTTTACATTTTTTCAAGGGTCCATCTCGTTATTTCAAGGTTATAATGCAAGGTCTATGAAAGCTATAGGTTACCTACCGAGCATTGATCAATTATTAAATATAAGGTCATTGGCCCAAAAGAGTTCTAAATTAATCCAACATAAATTAATAAATCAGGTAACAACAATCTTAAATAACATCAACCTTGAGTAACATCAATACGAAGTAGCAAAAATTCTGAATAACAACAAGGAAATAAACAACAATCATAAAGCATTAATGATACCATTAAAAGAGATACTATACCATATGAACTGTATTCCAACAACACTTGATCAAAAGAGTGGGCACAACTGTTTGATTAGGTTCATGGCTGAAGAATTATAGATCACATTAAGGTAGCGATATGTTGTTACTCTTATTAATTCAGAAAAAGATTACAAGCTAAAATTATTCTGTTATAAGAGAAAGGAATATCATTCATTTATTCTCAGTTGTGTCATACTTATACAAAACCGTCATTACATGAATAGAATAACTTAACAAACCCAAAAATTGTGGTGATCCGACTGTCCCAAAAATATACAACAATTCGTGAAATTCTAAACAGAATGAAAAGATAGTAACAGAGCTCGATCTACCGGCTATCTAGGTAGTTGGTCAGTTGATGGCTCAACCCTCCAATAGTGCTACCAGTCCATAATTAGCAGCATCATGATGGGTCTTGTTATGTCAAATGATGTTCGGTACAAATTTTTGAGTAATTTGCAAAGAATCTTGTCAGCAAGTCATTTAAGTATTGTTCCCCTATGACTACCACTTCATAATCAACAACTCAAGAAGACATGCCAACATGATATACTTTTATTAATTTGGATACACATTAACCTCATAAGAGCTATAAATCAAATGGAAAGAGATATTTGGAAGTAGGTAAAAATGGGTAATTTCATCGGCCAGAAGTTGGAAGAGCGATGTGTATTTGAAGTGTTTGAAGGAATGTTGTTTATATACTAGAGAACGTGCATTGTTCATCTTGCTAACTTGTGAACTGCAGTGTGAAGTATGTGAAACTATGTTGAGAGCTTAGGGTCTAGAGGTCTAATCTATAGTTAATGTTGGTAAATGCATGGCTCTAAGTTGAGGGAGTGAATCAATGTGTGACTATTTGGTTGGATCTTATTCCTGTACAAATAAATCTATTTGCAAGAATAAATTACAGATGATTTGTCAGTTACCAATCAAATTAACCAACCCTAAGAAGTTTGTTGAGTGTCGAAGAATGTGGATTCCATATTGTTTGAAGTCATGAGGAGCATGCAAGAGAAGTGATGGGTAAACAAAGGAGACTCAAATAGTTCCAAAGAGAACTGAAACAGATCAAGAGGAAAATTCAAAGGGAAGAACTTGTATATTTTTTAGTTCAATATGAATTGTTTCAAGTTGAAGGACCTAAGGCTGATCATAACACAGATCTCGATCAACACAGTGAATAATTTTATGAAATAGATGAAATCATAAAAAGGTTAATGTCGGATCTACCCTCTTTCTCCCATATAAATTATGAAATTTGGGCAACTGAAATGAAAACAATACTATGTAAGGCAGATTTATTGAATTATGTTTAAGAGGATTTTGTTAATTCGAACCATGATATGAGTAGAGATGCATCAACATTACATCTTATAACATTTGCATGAGATGAAAACATTTTGTTCAGTATACTACATGAATATGGTGAGATTCAAAATGGAAAAGTATTATGGTATATTTTAGAAATGAATTACACTTTAAATGAGGCTGAAGATGATGAAAGTATTGTTCTTGAAAATGATGATTGTTCTTTCAGTCTCATAATTAATTGTGAAACTGAAGATCGCAACATTATGGCTGCAATGATGGATGATGAATGTGTTCCTGTAATTTACATTGAAACATGTGATGATGAATATTTATGAAGAAAGTCTCTCTAATGAAGAGACATATGAAGTCAAATTTGATGAGAATTATGTATCTCATGAACAGTGGTTCAATCTGATGCATGAAAAGAATCTTATTGGTGAGTTGTTGTTTGGTGAGAAGAGATGCCTACCTCCATACACAAATCAAATGAAAGACAACATGTTTGCAACAACAAATTTGATTAAAGAGGTTGAAGACATGAAACAATCAACTGTGATAGTAGAGAAAGATGAAAAAAGGAAAAATCTTTTAAAAGAGTAGGATGACAAGAATCAGTATGGTTCTTTTTATAAATCTATTTTTTTTTAAAGTTTGTAGATATTGGCAGCAAGGAAGAAGCAATAAACCTTGAAGAAATTGCAAACATTAAGAATAAGTATAAGTCCCAAGAACCTGCAACAATGTTGAATACAAAGAATGTTACTCTGTAATAAATATCAAGAAAGAGGAGATTAAGAGTTCAAATATTCCACCTTTGGCACAAAAAATGTAAAAAAGAGGAGAAGGTCCACCACTACCTTATGGGAAGAAAGGTGAAGATGAAACTACACCAGAAAATGAACAAGGATGGACTGTTTAGCAAGAAGGAAAAAATGAAAGCTCAATTATCAAGTTTTTTTATGTATCATTGTAAGCCTAGTTGAGACTGTGACCAACAAGCATGTTATTCATGTTATGCTTTGAACCATTTCTCCATTAAGGTGGGGCCTTGGAATAATGGAGAAATATAGGGTGTTCAAGATTAGTTGTTAGTTGATATTATGGGTCATATTTAGTTCTTGGATCCTATTTATGAGGAAGTTGTTCTAACTCCTCAACAGATCCATAATCCTAGATATGTATGAACATTTTGATTGATTGAATAGAAATGTTTTGTGCAAGCACTCTTCAGGTTGATCTAGGCTCACCTTAGAGCTGCTCATTTCCTCCTTATTCTGTCTCTCCTAAATTTTAGTACTATTAGATATCACATTAATAGGGAGATGACCCATTAGCTCTATGCATTTAAAATAATTTCTAATTTTATATCTAATTTATCATCATAATATGATTAATTCATAAATTATGGTTTCCTCCACATGGGGCGAAGACATATCATTTTCATGATTTAATACCAATTTCGAAAATATAATCACTTTCATCCAATATGTGATTTATACTTTGTCAGTGACTTAGATGATGTGGCTACTCTTTGAGTCAATTAAATGTTACAAGCATATACTATGATCAAACATAATTACAAAAATATGTATTGCATAATCATGAGGACAATGCATTCAAATTATTAAAAATTTGATTGCATCAGGTAGTCGTAATATCAATGCATTAATTTTAATCATATAGGATAAAATATATGAAATAAACATGCCTAAATAACAAAAGAATGAACTATCACAAAAATAATGCATATTATGATGTTCATTCCTATGTATATGATGCATCATCATGCATAGCTTTTAAAACCTTAAAAGCATAGCATGTTAGGCGTAAGTAACTTGTATCTATTTTTCTGGATACCATATTCAAATAACCTTCTAAAGTTAATTAATTATCAATTACAGTTCTGGATATTTGCATTATTGATCACATAAAGTTCTAATTATACCACATATATGTACAATTGATTCATGTTGTCATGAAATGTATATAACTTTTGGTTCATTTGATTTTATCGTGTTTGAAGTACCAAATTTTCACCATATCTCATAATTAAATAACTCAAATCATAGTAAAAATATTCATATGTAATATTAAAACTCCTAGACTTATAATCATATATATCCTAATAGTTAACTACATTCTTTCTCTCTATAACAATTAGTATCTTAATGTAATTTATAAACTTACATTCTCTAAAAGTCAAGATAGTAGAGAAAACTAATAAAAATATTTCTCTGTTATCGAACTGTATAGAGAGAAAAGGAGAAAACCATTGTAAAGAGAATTTCCCATTGCTTATTTTCCTACCCATGGCAATGGTGCTAATTAATAAGAATCTCAAATGGACAAGTCACCAGTATGAATTCAACCCAGCACTAAACGATATTTCACATTTACACTTAACAATCAAATATAAAGAGAAATCTTAATTTAGAGAAAAAAAAATAGTGAAACCAAACACCGCTCATATTAGAAAGTTTAAAATTTAATTTGAAAATGATGATTATATTTGGCGAAGGAAATATTTTCCAATCCAATAGAACACCTTTTGATCTATCCAAAACATAATACACTAAATGATGTAATCATAACCAATTTCTTTCTTGATAGAATCAGAAACCCTTATAGTTTATCCATATTTATAATGATTCCGTCAAACATTATTAATTGAATTAGAGTTAATGGGATGATTATATCACTCCTTCAAAACACACCTCATGTGAAATTACATGACTGCATATACGATTTTGCGGCAGTTTGTGTATAACCTAATCTACAAGTGCATTTTATTTTTAATTTTTTATTCGACTTTACGGAAACAATAATTTAGATAATTAACCGCATGAACTTAAAATAACTACTGTCTAACCAATAATTTCCGTCCATAAAACGAAGATAATGTGAAACAAACCTTAACCCACAAAAACACGTGTAATTGTTCTCCACAACGACTTTTTTTTATAAGGGAACACAGAAGAACAGAGAATTCGAGTTCTTCGCTGATGTCGACCGTCAAGATTGTCACCCTTGTTACAATAATTATCTTTTCTTAGAAAGCAGTGACTGCCCACTTAGTGGCTTTTATGCTTGTTTCATATTAGATATATAACACAGTTAGGATTGAAACTTGCATTTTGTAAGGCTAAGCACAGCTCGGTGTTAGAAACCCATCTCCAAAGTTAACGGAATGACAACACAAATATGTTATATATATTGGCAACTGATATGCTTTTGAGAAATCAATCACATATGGGCTAAGTTGTCGGGCAACGGCACAAATACGTTATTTGTCAAGTTGTTGTTTTAGAAAATGATTTTTTATTCTATGACTTTTTATTTTATTAATTTTCTTTACGATGGAAAAATCAAACCTTAAATATGAAGTATGCCATCAATAATCAATATTCAAAGAGATAGGCGTTCAATGGGCATTAAAGTAAGCACTTTAAGCACTTAAAAGAGATAGGCGTTCAATATTCAAAGAGAGGTGTTCACATAGACAGATAAGCATTTTTTTCCGGAGACTGGGAAAATAAATCTAAAGTAAAAGGTGACACTCTGGACAGTAAAGAATATTTGAACCAATGTAATGTATTTGACTCCACTAATCACAACAATCACATTACAATCTCCTGCCGATGATTTGGAGGGCATGTTAGTACTTTCTCACCATGTGGCTGGTCCAGATGAGTTATACGTTATTTCTTCTCCATGTCGTGTTTTTCCCGGTGTGTAGATCAGTTCTAGTATTGTTGTATTCAAATTTTAGGCTGTGTAATTCTATGTCTGGGAATTTCTGCCTTTCAACAACTGGATTGAAGGATTGCATTAGTTTCGTTAAACTGGACACGAACCTCCACCGGAAGACTTGTAGTTTTTACACTGAGATGGCCCCGATGGAGGTACGGGACCCCTTGGCAGCGATTCAAGCAACCCATTATTCTTCATCTCAATATTATTATTATTTTCCGCTTGTTCTGCTTGAAATATGAATTTGAATTCCAGCGGCCTGCAAGCCGAACCTTCGCTAACCATCGTGACCACCATAATCAGAGCAATCAATATAACCACTCGTGTTGCCATTCTCATTTCCATCTCTCCTTCAACCTATACAACTCTTCTTTTGGCAGGCAGTCCCACAATAAGCGATTGAATGAACCAAAATTAATATCAGAAGAATATTAACGATAATATGAGTGTATCGTAATGTTTACATGCAAATATATAGGGAGTAGTCACGCGGACAGGTGGGCAGCTGAGAAGAGAGTAAACGTGGAAGACTTTACTATAATATGACTTTTGGCTATTCGTTTGACTTATTCAATGGAATGGAGTGCACTCACACAGCCGTCGTAAATGAATCCTGTTCCGTTAACCTAAGTCTTCTCTACACCTCGCGCTGGTAAATTTTGACTTTGAAATTCCGTTCAGTAAGAAACTTTTGACTCTGATCGGTTCAACACGCCTCGCTAAATCTTGGTGGTCAAATATTTAAAGTCCGACTCCAAGGAACAATTCAAAAGACGTTTCGATCATCCATATATTTTTTTCTCAAAAGAAAAAATTGACTACCTTTCATTAATCAATCCTCGATATATTTATAGTTTAAAAAAATTATTATTTCTAAAAAGGAAATGAATTATCAACGAATGTTTAGGATAGATTTAAATTAAGGAGGGGGCACTGGGCTTGTGTGTTTTCCAAACCAAACCGTTTATAATTTTATTTATCTAAACAAAGTTATTATATATAAACTGCTACTTATTTCAATTATGTATCATATGTCATCAAATTTCACATTTATTCTTTTTATGTATACATTTTTTATGGAATTATAAGAAGCGAGTTCCTATATATTTGGATGTGTGAGTTATGAATCGGAAGATTATTAATTTATAAAAAATATATATATATTGCCTGATTTATAAAATTTATATTAAAATTTAAAAGTTAAGTAAAAGCTTAATTTATGATTTTTTATTTTATTTTTTACAAAAAGATATTAAAGATTTTTAAGAATTAAGAGTTCAGGTTGTTTAATTTGTAAAGTTATAGTGCCCCAAAGGTTTTTCAGTGTGTTGAATATATTAACATATTCAAAAACACATTTTAAACAAATACTTTTAGATGTAGTACATTTCCTGCCCATTTTATATATATAAACAAAATTAAAAGAAAAATTGCCAAATCTGATACCAATAATAATATTAGAATTTATTTAGTTGTGTTATTTCAATTACTAACAACATAATTTTCAATATTTTTGTACATAAATTCTATATAAAGAAATCATGTAAACATCAAAAAAATATAATATCTCAACTATATAATGCAAGATTATTACAATACTATCTAAACTATAGAATGCAAGATTATTACAATAATATTTAAATGCAAAACTATTATAATACTACTTAAATTATTTTCATTGTAGAAAGCAACATGATCAACTTAAATGAAATTGAAATTATTAATAGACTATACTCTAAAATGAAAAATCATTATTAACTTACTTTTTACTACCTCTATTTTAAAAATAGCAACTACAATACATATATATTAATATCATACAATGCTAATACTAAATACATATAACTAATATCCTACAATACTAATGCTAAAACCCAAGTAAATCCAATCTGACCAATTTTTTAAAACTACACACTATCATTAATAACTCATATAACTAATGCTAAAACTTAAGTAATCAATCCAATATAGCCAAATTTTTGAAAATACTATATAATAAGATCAATAACCTCCACTACCATACTTATAAATAAATCCCAAATCTAATAATTTCTTTAATGAAATGTCTCATATACAATTTGCAACAACACGCTCATCCAATCTACATAAAGAGTATTTCAGAAATTACAAAACCTTTAAGAACCAAAATATAAAGTCAAACAAAATCATAATGTACGATTTAACATAGTTGCTATATAATATGCTCGCGGACGCTGTGGGACTTTGATTTTTTTGATTTTATTGTGTACTGTAAATTATAGTTACCAAATACGTCCGTACCGGCGAAAAAAAAACTAGAATTCGGGAATCTGGAATTCGATTCCTACATCGTATAATCTGATAAAATTCAATTCGGTTCATGGTAGTTTTGTTTGGTTGAGGCAAAAGTTATGATTTATTATATGCATTTGTTAATATTTGTGTCCAGAATAGTAAGTGTAGTAATTTTTAAATACATAATAGATGGCTGTAATAATTTTTAAATACATAATAGATGGCTCGGATATATTAGATAAGAAATGGAAAGGATGTGGAATTGCTGTTTGGAAATGGCAATTAGTTGAGTATAAAAAATTTCGATGTTTTCTGTACAACAACCTTTAGATGGTTGGGATATCTTAATAGGAAATAGAAAGGCAAAAAATTTCGATGTTTTCCGTACAACAACTTTTAGATGGTTAGGATATCTTAATAGGAAATAGAAAGGCAAAAAATTTCGATGTTTTCTGTACAACAACTTTTAGATGGTTGGGATATCTTAATAGGAGATGGTTGGGATATCTTAATAGGAAATAGAAAGATTTTTTTTTTTTTTTTTTTTAAGGACGAAAAAGCATGATGTATTTATATAAGAAATATAAACAGGCATGAAAGTACATTCATTTGAAGTATCATCTGACTCATATAGCCCATATAGTGTTATTCCCTCCACAGAAAATAACATATAGATCATATAGGTCTGACACATTAAGTCATGGAGGGATAAAACCAAAAAAGGCAATATAATGCCATGAAAACAGCAGAAAATTAAGCTAATAGCCATCATCAAAACTCATTAAGAGGCAGAGGAGAGACACTGAAGGATAATCCTGCAGCCACAAAAACAAAACGAAGAGACAACATCATATGTAGATAAAACCGATAGATTGAAGTCCAGAATGAGAAACCAAAAAGATCAGAGGGACCAAAAGCGAACTAGAAGTCTGGAGGATAAAATTCCTGAATGGAAAGGAATTTCTCCCCATCAGCCACCTGCAAAAACCAGAGACCTGGAGCCACCTGAAGACCCTTTTTAGATAGAACATCTGCTTGCTGGTTGAGTGCCCTGTTGATATGATGAATAGAACCACCCGCCAATCTATTCCACAGAAACCTTATCCTGTCTAACCACCCAACAAGCTGAGGCTTGAGAATTTTATTTTTCCCAAGGACATAATCCACCATAACTCTAGAGTCTCCAAAGATTGAGACATTCTGTAAATTAAGAAAGAGACAGAAACTTAGAAGGCCAGCTAGGGCCATAGCCTCAGCTTTACTGTTGGAACCCCTTCCCCCATTCCAGTGAATAAGAAAATGATTGTTTTCATTTGCAAAGATGTGCACCCCACAGCTGCAAATTTCGTCCTGTTCAGCTCCATCGAAAAAGGCTCTTGGCATAAGAGAAAGCTCCCGAGGGGGCTCGATGCATACCTGTTTCATTTGCTTAGGAGGCTTCTGCGGGATCGATTCATAAAGAAGAGTGATGTTGGAGAAAATATCCAGAAAAGGGACTGATTTTCCGTTGAAAATGTAACTATTGCGCCATTTCCATATGAACCAAAAGGTGATAATGAAAACCGTTCTCCATGACTCCTTTTGCATACTGCACCATAGAAACGCTTCACTAATAGACACATGGAGCATATGCTGTATCCCATAGAAATCCGCCAGGGACTTCCATAGCTGCTGAGATATATTGCAGTTAAGAAAAAGGTGGAAATTATTTTCCTCTGCTAACTTGCAGATGGGGCAAATGCCTGGACCCTGCCATCCTCGCTTCCTTAAATTTTCCCAAGAGAGATTTCTATTGTGAAAAGACAACCATGAAAATAAAATCATTTTGGATGGGCACCCGGATTTCCAAAAGATGAGAGGAAAGGAAGGGCTGAGAGGAGCTTTCTTTAATCCCACAGATTATTGCAGTTTAGGAAAGTAGTTGTGAAGCGAGAAAATTTCAATTTCAGTTTTATTTAGGAGTGCTTAAAAAGCTGAAATAACAAGGAAAGAATTTTAGTACTAATTTTGAAATTGAATTTTTTTATAAAAATAATTGATTTTTTAAATATTTAGAAATGAAAAATTGAACATAAACCTTGAAGTTAGTAAAATTTTTATAAAAAACAATGGATTTTTTTAAATATATTTATATTAAGAGGAATTTAAAAAAGACAAGTTTTGAATATTTATTTTTTAATTTTGTATTAATTACAAAAGGATTTTATGTAAAATTTGAAAATAAAGAGGATGTAATTTTGAGTTTTGAATATTTAATTTTTCAATAAATATTAAATACAAGAGGATTTTAGATAATATTTGAAAGTAGGGAGGGAAATTTTGAGTTTTGAAAAGGAGAGATTTTGTTGATAATAAACAAATTTAATTGTAGTTTCGGTTTATAAATTATAGTTTTTAAATTGTTTATATCGTTTAAAATTATTAAAAATTATTTAAATTTCAAATTGAATAGAAAGAAAATGACAAGCCATTATATCTATATATATATATATATATATATGTTTAAGATGTATACTCTTAAATTTTGTTGAAATTGAAAAATTTTAATCACAATTTTTATCTTATCCTATCAAATTCGAATTTAAATTCAAATTTAAACTTGATAACTATGCTATAAATAATATTCAAAAATAAAATATGCTAACTCTATAATTATAATAATAATTGCTGAGGTATCACCCTACAATTTTAAGTCAGTTGAGTAACTGAACTGGATCAACAAAAGAAAAAGAAAAAATGTAAATTTGTTGCACATATTCTGGAAAAGGTTTGTTGTTTGTTTGCCTTCGCTGGTCCAAGCATGCATGAATATAGAATAAGAGCCTTTGAAAATTTTGAAAACTTTATTGGTGACATGGACAGAGGAAAGTAACCCTGAAATAAGATTTTTCAAGTTTTTTTATTTAATTAGCACAACGATATTTAGCAAGGTAAATATGGTTGATATACGTTGATAGGCATATATCAAGCATATATATCAAC
Organism: Pinus tabuliformis; assembly: GCA_031772625.1. NCBI lineage: Eukaryota > Viridiplantae > Streptophyta > Pinopsida > Pinales > Pinaceae > Pinus > Pinus tabuliformis. The sequence continues at coordinate 873,686,137 of CM062819.1, forward strand.
CACATTAATATTTATTATAGGTATTTAGGATTATTAATAACTATATAAATAACTATATAGAATTATTAATAACCACTCCAATATATTAACAACCAGATTATTTTTATATATTAGTGTATAAATATTATATTAATATTATAATAACTATATAAACTCCTAATATATATTAATTAATAATAAGAATAGCTCATAATAATATTAAATTATCATTATGTTATTTAAATAATCTAATAATATAAAATTATAAAAAAAATTAATAACAATATATAACAATAAAATAAAATATTAATATTAATATTGGATTACAATATTATATTATTATTATATAATTATAATAATATACAAATATAATTACCATATTATCATAATAATATAATCAATATTATTATAATATTATTAGGAGTTTATATAATTATTATAATATTTATATAATAATATATAGAAATAATCTGGTTGTTAATATTTATATATTTATTAATAATATTGGATTATAATATTGTAATAATATTATATTATTATTATATTATTATAATAATATACAAATATAATTATTATTATAATAAAAATATAATCAATATTAATATAATATATTAGTATAATAAGAACAATAAAGACCAATTATTTATTATTTATGATAATTAATAACTATACAAATAATAGCAACTATTTATTCTTATATAATTATATATTTATGATTATTATATTTATCTTATTATAATAATACAAACTCATAATAATATTTGGTATTATTAATTATTATTAATAATACTATTATTATTTTGAGGCTTTAGTAATTTTAATATTTATCTTAAGGTTTGTATAGATAATGTTAATTATTATTAGTATTTAGGATTATTAATAACTATTATATTAATTAATAATAAGAATAGCTCATAATAATATTAGATTATCATTATATTATTTAAAAGATCAAATAATATAAAATTATAAAAACAATAATAACAATTATATTGTAATATTATTATAATAAAAAAATATTATTATAATAATATTAATATTTGATTATAATATTATAATAATATTATATCATTAATATATTATTATAATAATATACAAATATATCTATTGTTATAATAATAATATATTCATTGTTTCATTCAAAATCATTCGAAAAATATTTGAAAAAAAGATAAGGCAAGTATATCGGAAATGAAAATATAAAAGAAATGGAGAAATATATCAGATTTTACAAAGGAAAACAAAGGAACAAATCTTAAAACATTAACACCAGGCCCGATAATATATATGCCATATTTTATAATGATGGCGGCTCCGAAACAATGTAGACCGCTTATATTACTTATATACGACTCCGTCGATTGCGATATGGGTGAGCCGGATCCGAAATAATATATATAGTGTGTTTAAAAGTTCGACGGTTCCACTGTATTGAAAGCCCTTTATATGCATGCATATGGGTTCCGTCGATCACGATTTGCGATGACAGACCCGAAACGATATGTATTTTTGTTTTATAATTGTGGCGCATCCGTAAGACAAAATATTTACGCTAACACCAGACCCGATAATATATATTCCATATTTTATAATGATGGCGGATCTGAAACAATGCATACCGCTTATATTACGTGTATACGACTCCGTCGATTGCGATATGGGTAGGCCAGACCCGAAATAATATATACAGCGTGTTTAAAAGTTTGGCAGGTCCGCTGTATTGAAAGCCCTTTATATGCATGCATATGGGTTCTGTCGATCGCGATTTGCAATGACAGACCTGAAACGACATGTATTATTGTTTTATAATTGCGATGAGTCCAGACCCGATAGTTCATACGCTATATTTTATATGACTCAACACGTCCGCCTTATCGCACCTTCCAAAGACTTTTATTGATATTCATATGTATTGTGGTTTACGCTCTTTTATATGAATTTCTGTTATAGAAGATTATAATAAAAAGGCATGACTTAAAGCATATATGTGTTATATTTTAAAGCCGCAGCGGGTCCGCAATCGTCATATAATACTTTATATATATATATATATATATATATATATATATATATATATATATATATATATATATATATATATATATATATATATATATGACATGCCGATTGCGGGCCGGATCCAATAGAGATATATATTATGTTATATAAATATGGCGGGTCCAAAAGGCGTGCAAAAAGGGACTAATATTATAAACCCAACATTGCTAAACCCTAATATAAATATTAGAAAGACTAAAATAAATACGGTTTATTTTCATGGTGAGAGAATCGTTGTCAAGATGTGACATTCAACCATGGTTCACCATGGTTGTCTATGACTAACAATGGTTGACCATGATTGATGTTATAAACCTAAGGGAATAATAAATCCAAGGGACGATATTATAAACCTAAAGGAATAATAAACAAAGGGAAAATACTAAAACCCCAAGGGTTTATGAACCCAAGGAAATAATATCAAACCCATGGGACTAATATTATGAACCCAACATTGTTAAACCCAAATATAAACACTGCAAACACTAAAATAAACATGGTTTATTTTCATGGTGATTCAATCTTTGTCAAAATGCGACATTCAACCAAGGGGCTAATATTATGAAACCAACATTGGTAAACCCAAATATAAATACTACAAACACTAAAACAAACATGGTTTATTTTGATGGTGAGACAATTCTTGTCACAATGCGACATTCAACCATGATTGACCATGTTTGGCTATGATTGACAATGGTTTACAATGATTGATATTATAAACCAAACACAATAATGAACCTAAGGGATTGATATTATAAACCCAAATGAACAATAAACCCAAGGGATTAGTACTAAAACCCCAATGAATAGTAAACCCAAGGGATTAATACTAAAAGCCCAAGGGACTATGAACCGAACGGAATAATATTAAACCGAAGGGCCTAATACTATAGACCCAACAACATTGAAGCATGGGACTAATATTATAAACCCAACATTGGTAAACCCAAATATAAATACTACAGACACTAAAATAAACATGGTTTATTTTGATGTTGAGACAATTCTTGTCACAATGCAACATTCAACCATGATTGACCATGTTTGGCTATGATTGCCGATGGTTTTCAATGATGATATTATAAACCAAACGGAATAATGAACCCAAGGGATTGATATTATGAACCCAAATGAACAATATTCCCAAGGGATTAATACTAAAAACCCAATGAACAATAAACCCAAGGGATTAATACTAAAACCCCAATGAACAATAAACCCAAGGGATTGATATAATAAACCCAAAGGAATAATAACACCAAGGGATTATTATTTATTTTCATGGTGAGACGATCATTGCCACAATGTGACATTGAACCATCGTTGGCTATGATTGACAATGGTTTACCATGATTGATATTATAAACCAAAGGGAATAATAAACCCAAGGGATTGATATTATAAACCTAAAGGAATAATAAACAAAGGGATCAATACTAAAACCCAAAGGGTCTATGAACCCAAGGAAATAATATTAAACCCATGGGACTAATATTATAAACCCAACATTCTTAAACCCAAATATAAACACTACAATCACTAAAATAAACATGTTTTATTTTCATGGTGAGTCAATCTATGTCAAAATCCAACATTCAACCAAGGGTCTAATATTATAAAACCAACATTGGTAAACCCAAATATAAATACTACAAACACTAAAATAAACATGGTTTATTTTGATGGTGAGACAATTCTTGTCACAATGCGACATTCAACCATGATTGACCATGTTTGGCTATGATTGACAATGGTTTACAATGATTGATATTATAAACCAAACACAATAATGAACCCAAGGGATTGATATTATAAACCCAAATGAACAATAAACCCAAGGGATTAATACTAAAACCCCAATGAACAATAAACCCAAGCGATTAATACTAAAAGCCCAAGCGATTATGAACCTAATGGAATAATATTAAACTGAAGCGCCTAATACTATCGACCCTACAACATTGAAGCATGGGACTAATATTATAAACCCAAATATAAGTACTACAAACACTAAAATAAACATGGTTTATTTTGATGGCGAGACAATTCTTGTTACAATGCAACATAAAACCATGATTGACCATGTTTGGCTATGATTGACAATGGTTTAGAATGATTGATATTATAAACCAAACGCAATAATGAACCCAAGGGATTGATATTATAACCCAAAATTAACAATAAACCCAAGGGATTAAGACTAAAACCCCAATGAACAATAAACCCAAGGGATTAATACTAAAAGCCCAAGGGATTATGAACCCAATGGAATAATATTAAACCGAAGGGCCTAATACTATAGACCCAACAACATTGAAGCATGGGACTAATATTATAAACCCAACATTGGTAAACCCAAACATAAATACTACAAACACTAAAATAAACATGATTTATTTTGATGGTGAGACAATTCTTGTCACAATGCGACATAAACCCATGATTGACCATGTTTGGCTATGATTGACAATGGTTTACAATGATTGATATTATAAACCAAATGCAATAATGAACCCAAGGGATTCATATTATAAACCCAAATGAACAATAAACCCAAGGGATTAATACTAAAACCCCAATGAACAACAAAATTAAGGGATTAATACTAAAAGCCCAAGGGATTATAATCCAAAGGAAATAATAAACCCAAGGTATTGATATAATAAACCCAAAGGAATAATAAGCCCAATGGATTATTATTTATTTTCATGGTGAGACAATCATTGTCACAATGTGACATTGAACCATGGTTGGCTATGATTGACAGTGGTTTACCATGATCGATATTATAAACCAAAAGGAATAATAAACCCAAGGGATTGATATTATAAACCTAAAGGAATAATAAACAAAGGGATCAATACTAAAACCCCAAGGGTTTAAGAACCCAATGAAATAATATTAAACCCATGGGACTAATATTATAAACCCAACATTGTTAAACCCAAATATAAACACTACAAACACTAATATAAACATGGTTTATTTTCATGGTGAGTCAATATTTGTCAAAATGCGACAGTCAACCAAACGACTAATATTATAAAACCAACATTGGTAAACCCAAATATAAATACTACAAACATTAAAATAACATGGTTTATTTTGAAGGTGAGACAATTCTTGTCATAATGCGACATTCAACCATGATTGACCATGTTTGGCTATGATTGACAATGGTTTACAATGATCGATATTATAAACCAAATGCAATAATGAACCTAAGGGATTGATATTATAAACCCAAATGAACAATAAAGCCAAGGGATTAACACTAAAAACCAATGAAGAATAAATCGAAGGGATTAAAACTAAAAGCCCAAGGGATTATGAACCCAATGGAATAATATTAAACTGAAGGACCTAATAATATAGACCCAACAACATTGAAGCATGGGACTAATATTATAAACCAAACATTGGTAAACGCAAATATAAATACTACAAACACTAGGTTAAGCACGTTTATTTTGATGGCGAGACAATTCTTGTCACAATGCGACATTTAACCATGATTGACCATGTTTGGCTATGATTGGCAATGGTTTACAATGATTGATATTATAAACCAAATGGAATAATTAACCCAAGGGATTGATATTATAAACCCAAATGAACAATAAACCCAAAGGATTAATACTAAAACCCCAATGAACAATAAACCCATGGGATTAATACTAAAAGCCCAAGGGATTATGAACCCAATGGAATAATATTAAACCAAAGGGCCTAATACTATAAACCCAACAGTGGTAAACCCAAATGTAAATACTACAAGAATCAAAATAAACATGATTTAGTTTGATGGTGAGACAATCATTGTCAGAATGTGAGAATCAACCATGGTTTACCATGATCGATATTATAAAGATAAGGGAATAATAAACGCTTGGGATTAATATGAGAAACCCAAGGGAATAATAAAATGAAGTGATTAATACTAAGACCCCAAGGGACTATGAACCAAAGGGAATAATATTAAATCCAAGGGACTAATATTATAAACATTAAAATAAACACGATTGACCATCATTGATTTACATATTGAGACAATTCCTATCACAATTCCATGTTGGGCCATGGTTGACATTATAATAAACCATGTTTGACTTGGGAATAATAAGCCTAAGCGATTGATATTATAAACCCATGGGATTAATACTAAAACCCCAAGCAATTATCAACCTATGCCAATATTATTAAACAAAAGGGACTAATAATATAAGCCCAAGGGAATAATGAACCCAAGGGATTGATATAATACACCCAAACAGATAATAAACCTAAGGGATTAACAATACAAACTCAAGGGATTATAAACCAAAGGAATTATTAGTATTAAAAAGTTGAAGAACGAAGAAAACCAATAATTTCATATTATAAGCCATTGGGAATTAATAAACCCAAGGGAAAAATATTAGAAACCTGTTGTGTTATACAACAACCCTCCCCATTTCAAAAATTTTATATAAAAATTTTAATAAGAAATGGGTCCCTTTTTTAATAAACTTAGCTAAAATCAATAGTTCTAAATAATAAGTATTTTTTCGTTTAGGATAACTTCAATAACAATCGCATTTTGTAAAAAAACCATATGATACATGAAAACCCTTATGATGAGGTCTGATCCAATATAACCGTGAAACAAAACCTTGTCATAAGATATACTATAAATGAAACATCTCACATCGCGCACATCCTTTGGCTAAAATATGGACTTAACATTTCCTTTGGCATTCCAAGATGCAGCAACACAATCAGAAAGTGCATATCGCAAATTTCTTAAGGAAACATTCCATGGGGTCATACAAATCCGTTGATGTGAAAAGGTGATCGCAATCGTGCATCGGTAAGGTCTCGAAACACATAACGAATGCCCTTTGAGATCTTCCGATGCAATTTCATCATCATAAATAAAGGTGCGCTTTTCAATAAAGTGGAAATAGTACGATTAAACGAATGCTTGCAGGTTTTAAGAGCATAAATTATTAGTAAATGAGAAATAAACGATTTATTGATTTCTTAAAGATTATCCTGCCTCCCTATGACAACTCACTCTTTATCACAATTGGAGCTATACGACGGAAACTACTAAAGCATAAAGTTTGGCCTATCGATCTGCGATATGCGATTATTCCTAATCGTTGATTGGGAAAGTCACGATATTTACTTTAAAGAACCGTTACTAAAATGTGCGATGCGACACAACATTATGACATTTAATGATCATGATTGGTAGTTGCCGAAATCATTCATGAAGTAGTTATGGTTGAATCCTTCGAGGATTTCATCTGTGGTAACATAATATATCAAATTCATACCACTTATTGCGCTTAATTGTTATTAATCTTGTGTATTGTGCATTATCTTGGAATAAATTTTCTCCTCTGTTACGGTCATCTATTTCTCTTGCAGAGTAAGTTTGAATTCATCAATTCAGTAGAAATGTCGAAGAAATCAAAGAAAGCAAAGATTTGAGTCTTCACCAAAGAGGAAGCAGTAAAGAAGGTCTTGATAGGTGATACTACCTGCACCGGCCTGGGTAAAGCTTCATGGGAAAGCATATACAATTTATTGGAAGCTGAAGATCCAGAAGTAATTGAAGAAGAAAAGGCAACAGTTGATTCCACTGACAAATCAGAGAATACTTTCAAGGATTTGGCTTACTTTTTTCTCCACGGAATAACTGCCTGCACCAGAATATTACCCTACAATGACTTAGTTAGATGGGTAATCGAGAGCATCAACATAAGAGACAAAGCATTTTTTACGGCTGGTGGAAGGATGTTCAGGTCATTCAGAGCAAAAGATATCAAAAATATGTACCATTTGGTGGAACCGGAGAAGAATTACAACAAGGCATTTATCAAAGCCTTTCCAAACAAAATGATGTGGAATCAGATCCTATCAGGTAGTGGAGGAATTACCCAAACAAACAAAAGCATGAATCATCGGGTATGCATTCTGTTGACTCCTTAGCATCTCCTTACTGCTATACTGGTGCTATGATATATAGACTCTTTGGAGTCTCCGATTCCGCTAGGTTTTCAATTGAAATGGTTCCTTTAATGGAGGCAATAGTAAACTCGTATATCATGGATTGGGCAACCATTTTTCTGATAAAATGGCCAACCATATCCTCGATTATAGAAGAAACAGGTTCATGACTACCCGGGTAATACCCCCGTTTTATATGAGTGCCTACATTATGGACACTATCTGTTTCAATTTTGATTACCCCATTGTAGGTTGGAAATGGACTCCACAAGACCCAACCCCCATTCACATCTATCATAAGGAATTGTGGAAAACCCATTATAAAAACCATCTTTATAGAATCTATCATGGTTTTGTCTTGCCTATTCATTATGATATATTCAATAAACCTGCTCCTCAGTTATCCGATGAAGCCACTGTCGACTTAACATCAATTGGTAATTGGTTTGGTGAAGAAAAGTTCACCTACATTAGACTTTTTGGAAGCACTGCTGCTCCACATGTTCTTCCCTTATACATTCCCGATAAACTATTTTCCAGGGAAATAGCTTATCAAATCACAAAAGAAGGGATGTCCAGAACCCTAAAGGAGTCCAAAAATAAAATGTGGCCCTCATTCCCCCTCCCATGTGGTACTTTCACACTACATGACTGCAAACATGCAAAGAAAGAAGCATAGAAAATAAAAGCGCTAAAGTTAGCAATCATTCCAAAGAGGAAATATGATCCAAAAGCAATAGTTTATAACTTCACCTCTCATCTCAAAATTTCCAGGTTTGAACATGAGAAAGATGATTATGATGATTTTTTCACCTCAGCTAAGTTATTTTCTCAAGTAAAACAACTTGCAAAAATCAAATTGGGAGTAGAGGGAGTAGAAGCCTTTCTAAACTTCAGAATAGTGAGGTTTCAAACTCTACCGATGGACTTATTAAATACCACCCCTATGCTGCAACATGAAGGCCAAAGTGAAGGAAAAACTACCCAGAAGATTCCTAAAACTTAGAAGAGCCCTGAAGGGCAAAGGAAAAAGCAAAAGGACTCCCAAAACCTCACTACACCAAAACCGCCCACATCACAACAATCTGTTATTAGTGTTCCATATCGAAGGGACAAGTGGCCTACCTAAAATGCAGTAGGATATAGAAATCATTCCCAAAAATCCCACAGAAGGGATTGTCCTAAAAATAGAAGAAATACCACCCCTTGATGTATTCTACAGTCCAAAGCACAGGGCTGTAGTTAAAAGATAGAGGAGAAAAAGGAAAACCGATCAAGGACCTCTTTTAATTCGTCAGGACAAAATGATGAATGTGGTATGGAAGTCAGAAGTCAATCCTTCTGAGGATTTGACTAAATTATATCAGTATGCAGGGGATTATACAGTAGCAACAATGGACAAAGCCTCAGAGGTCAGTCAACTAATCATGGATAAAGATCAAAGGATCACTTAGCTTGAGATGCAATCAACAGAAGAATAGCAAAAGATTAATCAACTAGAGTAGCAGCTAGCAGAACAAAGGAAACAAAATGAGAAACTCAAAGAACAGTTGAATATGGAGAAATAGAAAATTGGTAAGCAGGTTCTCCAGAAACAACAAAATTTGTCTCAAGAACTAAGTGGCCTTCAGATAGCAATTGAGAAATAAAATAAGGCCAAGGATGATCAAATTGCCCAACTACAATTACAGATAGAAAAGTACAAGGGTTATCCACAGGTTACTGAATTCAAAAAAGAAGCCTTAGAGATAACCAAAGCCTTGTCCCGACAGTTGAACATCCTTTCCCATAATATATCATTGGCCAACCCCTTGTGCGACATCTTAGCATCATTGATTGAGAACGCAATTGACAGAAGATTGGAATTGGAGAAAGCAGATGAAAAAATAATAAACTTTCTCTCTTGGGAAAATTCAAAGGAAGGAATGGCTACAAATCTACCAAAAATACAAGAATCGCACAAGGAAACCCTATTTTTGGAATGGGAATCTCAGCTAATGAAAGATGAAAGAGCAACTTCTAGAGCCAGAGCCAAAGGCACTGGAACATCAATGGAGACAAGAGTTGGCAAGCAGAGAAAAACAGATCGGAGAAGTTCAAAAATTGACATGGGATGAATTCTAGTTTTTTCTAGTCAAGCGTCATAGCCAACACATGGCCATGAAATACCTGTCTGACGCGGTCAACTGCATGGTTCCCGAACTCTCCGATGCCACCTATACAGCCCAACTACATTCTAGGATGAGTTAGCCTCCGGAAATCCAGCCAATGCTAGCAATCTGTGAGCTACAAGCACAAGAGAAGAAGTTGATTCAATGAATTCGTTCAACCACCATCGCACTGCTAATTTTATACCAAATTCCAAATTTTCATGTCATAGTTTGAACAGCTTATAGCAATTTCCTTTTATAGTAGTTTTTATTTTTATTATTTAAGACCCTTTCATGTATTTAGAAAGGGTCTTCAATTTGTATAAAATTTTTACTTGGGAAGTTGCACTATTTTACTTCCAAATACTTTTTTTTTATCAAAAAGTGCATCAAGGTTTCACATTTTTATCAAGAAGCTTTTTCAAGACTTGTAGTTTTGCATCTTCTGGAGGTTTTCTCAAATAGCAAAGTGGAATTGAAGTGTTGTTCACATCGGAAGGATTCAAATGCATGCAGTACTTCTATCACTGTTTCTGTCTTATTTCCTTAAGTGAATGAACACTTATTTAAAAATTTCTATTGTTGATATATGTATCTTTTCTCAAATAATTCTTTACCATATCATTTCTGAAGATTGACAATTGTTATATTTCAAAGGATATATGTCAGCGATATATATATTTTGATGAATGCGATAATGTTTTTATAATAACTTTGTTTAATTTCTTAAATAAAGTAACCATTATATGAATGCATCTTTCTATTTGATATGTAAGCCATCTATATGATTATTTGTCTTTTAGGAATAATCAAAGATTGCATTGTTTATAAATTACCCATCTTAGATAAGAATATCTATATATTTTTGAATTGTAGGATAAATACATTGTCATAGATCCATTCCACATGCTTCAAATTTGTGAAGCGAATCTCATGTTCTTGAAAATGAAGTAAATGCTACTATGTTGTTTAAGATGCTTGTGGCAATATTAATATTTCCTATAGAACAGTCGGGATTGTGATCTAAACCAAAACCAATATAAGAACCACATTGCAAACGAATCGAAGTGTTGTTCACATCAAAGGATTTAAATGCATGTTGTACTTCTATCACTGTTTTTGTCTTATTTCCTTATGTGAATGACCACTTCTTCAAAAATTCCTATTGTTGATATATGTATTTTTTCTCAAATAATTCTTTACCATATCATTTCTGAAGATTCAGAATTGTTATACTTCAAAGGATATATGTCAACGATATATATATTTTGATGAATGCGATAATGTTTTTATAACTACTTTGTTTAATTTCTTAAACAAAGCAATCAATATATGAATGCATCTTTCTATTTGATAAGTAAGCCATCGATATGATTATTTTTCTTTTAGGAATAATCAAAGATTGCATTGTTTATAAATTACCCGGCTTAGATAAGAATATTTATATCATTGCAACCATAGAAAGAACATTGAGTCTTAACATATATTTTTTGCTTTGTCTACATCAAATAATCCACTACAAAATTGAAGTTCAAAACTATAAAGAAGGCTACAATGTTATTACTTGTATTTCATAGTGATATGGACTTCAATCGCTCCTCTTTCTTCTTACTAATTGTAACATATGCAATATCTTTCACCTTGGCATAACGTTGGAAAGAAAAAGGTGGTGCAATGCGTAAACCATCTATTGATTTCACTCTTGATATGGCTGTGAAGGTAAGGCCTTGCCATTCTTTATTCGCGATATCATCTGATGCTGGTTCTAAATTCAATCCCTGTGACTTGTGGATTGTAAGAGCCCATGCCATCTTCAAAGGAATTTGTTTTGATTTCCTCTTATCACTAGGGTGATAGGGGTAATGTTTGGATTGCTTGCATCAAATGGAACACCAACATGCTTATCAAAAACAACAGTTGTGAACATTGGAAGTTGAGGTGGCTTAGAGGTAGGCAGATAGAATATATCCTTAACAAAACCAAGTCCAACATTCACCAAGCCAGCTTCAACCCATAAATTGCATGTCAACATAACACACTGACCACGACACAACAAAACTTCATGGTCCAACTGATCATCATCAACACCACCGATTTCTGAACACCTTGAATATTCAGCGACACATCATGCAATTGAAGAATTTAATGATTTTAACATATGCCTATTATGCAAGGACACCAAATCATTTGTTGGAAACATGTGAACTGCTGCATTAAATAAATCTCTTTCTGTAGGATGCAACCTCATATCAGCCCGAGACATAAGAAAATTCCAATATTCAAGAACAAGTTCTACATTTCTCATGTTATTGAGGACTCTACGAAAACAAGATTGTTTCTCATTATTCCCTTGTTGGTGAAAGATTGTGTCAAGAGTGACAACAATGTTGAATTTGTTCCACAAGACCTTCCTTGCTGTATTACATGCATACAAATGCTTATCTCTTACAAGAGGCAGTTGGCCAAGGTTATCCACAAGGATGATGGATCTCCCACGAAAAGGACAATTATTTTTCTCTGGAAATGCTTCTCATAACCAAGCATCTATTTGCATAAATAACCTTGATCCCAGAATGCTCATTTCATCAATCAATATATATCTAACATGGCGCATTTCTTCTTGGAATACTACAAGTGACTTCCCCTGTAGTGGCTGCATATCTTTAATTGGGATTTTTAGAGCTGAGTCTATTGTTTTTGCATGTATATTAAAAGTAGCTATTCCTGTTGGTGCAAGAAGAAGCAAAGGGCTTTTTCCATCACTTGACGAATTAGAAAGAGCTTAAAAAATACAATGGATAAGGAAAGACTTCCCAGTGCCCATAGTGCCCTGAATAATCATAAGAAGAGCTTTACGAATTTCATATTCACCAAAGTGCCTTAACACAATCTCAAAATCAAGTCGTTGTTTTTCCGACAAAGAATCTAGAGATGCAAATGTTCTGTTTGAAGGGTCAACAATATCACCTGCTGATTTTGCCTTCCTTGCAAAATTAGTAGCTTCTTCTGCAACATCATCATAAATAGTTGTACTTTCCTAGTCAAAGGATATATCAAAGTCCCTTCGACCAAGGGTGTGAAGATCAGAAACATTCACATCGTTTGGTGGAATCAAACGAGAGAAAATTTGCCATTCTTGAAAATCATCTTCAACATTCATTTCGTGGTTAGAAAAATCATCATGTTCTTCATTTCCAACATTGGCTATAGTTGATGGGTGTTTATCAACATGCCATGCTCGATATTGAAAATTCCTCCAACTTTGAATAATAACTTCAGCTATAAGGCCAATTTCTGTAGAAATGTCACGAAATGGCTTGTACAATAGCAATTCTAACCAGCAAAAGGTTTCAAATTCCTCTAAAGCCTCACCGGGAATAGAATAAAACTGTGGCCAAACCCGAACAACAGCATGAACATCTCTAGGCTTCTATGGATCTTGTTTGCACTTGCTATCAAATGTCCAAGATCTTGTTGTTTCTATCAAAGATAGATGTTCAAGGAAAAAAGGTATCTTCTGATAATGTTGAATGAAAGTATTCTCAGATGAACATTGCAAGCCATCCCTTGATATTTTCCTAAAAACCTTTCTTCCCACATTTAAGGAAACAAATTTCCAGCTACAAACAACAAGAGGCAGCTTAAGAAACATATGGCATGTTTCTTGTGCTCCAATGTCATGGTCAACAATCATTTCTACAAGAAACTTTCTATATGCACATAAAGCACCATCCTCAGGGCCAATAGAATTTGAAATTCTAGTTAACATATGATTATAACTTTCAGACCTTTTTTCTGCTTTTGATGCATACTTAGCAATGTATTTCAACACAGTATAGCGAGAAAGCACTGGCTGGCAATCAACATTTGCACACCACATTGTTAGAAGGTCAATGTTATGTACAGTAAGCTTGTCATCATTTCTTGCTGGCTCATATTTTTTTCTTCCTTGATCATCTATGAGCAATCTTGATTCACCAGAAAGATCCCATGGAGCATTGTACTGACATGCTAGAATAGCACCCTTTTTGCATAAACAAGAATCCATAGTACACTTTGTGTGCCTTTGGACATGGTTTAACAATTCTTCGTAATCATTATGAGGATTACAAGAAAAAATCTGACCAGTATTCAACAGGCAAGGGTCATCATTAAGGCTTCTTGGAACCATTATGTTGCGACGATGTATGTCATGTGGATTCCATGCAGTTACATATTTGTCGAAGAACATCTTTTCCAGTTGTACATCAGAAATATTTGACCAATCAAGTATTTCCATGTCAGGAGCACCTTCTAACCATAGGAAACCATGGATATGCGTTGAACCTTTGTGTTGCCACTCATATTTGAAATAAATGAACATATAGTTACTACAAACAATATAAATAGAATCACAATAATAGTTGAAAAAGTATAGAAAAAAATTCAACACAAACCTGTACCAAAATTCTTTAGCTTTAAGATATTTTTGGATAGCCTCCTCTCGAAAAATATTGAATCTGTGGTGCATAAATGCCACAACAATATGAGGGTACTAGATAACATTCTCAATTTTCATACGATGCTCATTTGAAGAATGAGAATGTGAATGTATTTGCATGAGGTTATGCAACTCTGGCCACTTTGTGCCTGCTGCACTCAAAGTAAAAAATAAAGATGGACATCCTAACTGAGTAATCATGTCCTTCAATTCAGATGGACACTTAGTCCAGTATGCCCTTATACCTCTCAGACAAGAACCAAACCACATAAAATGCTCATCCAACTTATTATTTGGTAAATCAAATAGCTGGTGACACAACTCCTGGACTATTGTAGGTGAGTTATCATGTAAATGTTTCTTTGGAAAAACCGCAGCACTTGCTTGGCTCTGATGCCACATTATCATGTTTAATAGGTAATATTGAAACCGAGGATGGCTTCCAAATCTCTGATCATAGTACCTAATAATACGCAATGCATACTCATGAACTTCAACACTACAAATATGTGGTTGCAACCAATTAGCATCACCAGTGGGGAACAATGTTGGGAATGCCATATCGAACAACCCCTCTGTATTATATTCATTCATTGGAGAGGCTCCAATAGTGGGCCAATACATGTCTTGAACATATGAAGAATGAACATTATCAAGAAATTCTCTAATTTCTTCCACTTCCCTACGTTCATTTGGTAGCCGATCAAAAAAGGAAGAAGGATGAGAGGGAAAATGCTCAGCATGAAACTCTTCATTATTAGTTTCATTGATCTTACATTCTTCAATATGATAATCAATAGATTTAAGCCTGGAGGATACATTTGTTGTTCCTTCGAGCAGAGCATTCACTGAATCATAATCAATTACAACATCTCGATAGTATTGATCACGCTGGATTTTGAAAAGAAATGAATCCATCACTCGAGATCTTTTGACATAACATTCATAATATTTAGACTCAGTGCTATGTCTCCTCATAATTAGAAAGTCAATATCTTCAACACGTCGGGGAAGCCTTCGTACAATTGTAAAAATATGTTGAGGAAAGCTAATTGTATGACCGCTATACTTATATTGCCCACCTCAAGCATGTGTTACTTGCAAAATGGGATTCACACGTGATATTAGCATTTCTTCAACTTGATTAAGAACTCTTAAAATATGAGGTTGCTCACGAGGATCCATGTTATTATACTGATAAAAACGATGGGATCCTCTTTCACTCTTACATCGTCTGAAAATAGGTCCTTCAGAATGTCTCACAACAAGGATTCCGGGATATGATTCTTGGAAAATGTGACACATCTGGACAACTGACAAGCTATCTATCTTTGCTCGAAACCTTTTATGCACTGCAATCATGTTTTCATCAAAATGAATATGATCTCTACTCTCTGAACCATGTTGAAAACCATTTGGATGAGTAAAATCTCTTCTAACATTTACTTCATCTTCAAGAACATGAGATTCCCTTCACAAATTTGAAGCACCTGGAATGCATCTATGAGAAAGTGTTTCCAAATTTATGGTGTGCATTTCGTGAATATAAGAGGATGTAAAGGTCTCTTTGTCATAAAAGACTTTAGAATTTAATTTGCAACTAATTATAAATGAACAAAATGAAAAAGAATCAAATGCATTGAAAATTTACATTTTTGTCTTCACGTGGATGACAATTATGAGATGGTTGCTCCTGGATTCTAAGAACAATCAACAGAAAATTTTTGCATGTAGTTTCTTTGCCTCTATTCAAAGGAGTTGTTTCCTGTTTCAAAAAAATAAAATACCTTATAAAACTAACTGTCCAAAAAACAAAGATTCAAAAATTGAAAATAAATCAAATACATCTACAATAGTTTTACAATTTGATCGTTTAGATTCCAATTGGCCAACCTAATGAGATGACAACATGGTTTCTCCCTGAAATGTTACAAAACACAATTTCAAGGCAACTGTAAATGAGAAAATGAGAAAAATATCAAATGCACTCAACATTTACATTTGTTTGGCGATGTGGATGAATGCTATGAGATAGTTCCTCTTCACTCCTAACATCAGTAGATGTAACATCTACAAAGTTAATTTCTATGCCTCTATTGGAATGACTTCCATCCTATTCAAAGAAAATAAAAGATGCCATAAAATCCATTGTCCAAGCAATTAAAAATTTAAAAAAGGAAAAGCAAATCAAAAACACTGAAAATTTACATTAGTCTGGAATGTAGCTGAACAACCACTATTGCAGCGAAAACCAAAATATAATTGTGTTACCTCCATTGTGCCACACGAAACGCTATTAGGGATGACTGATTCTCTTGGTGGGACCACATTACTTTGAGAAGCGGGATTTGAAGGTCTTTTGTTTCGAGCAGCTGAATCCAAATTATCAAACAAATGGCCAAGTAAACCATCATTCAAATCATCACACAAAATGTCATCGTTATCTCGACCATGGCTTATTTGCGACCTTTGGCCATCAGAACATGCAATTGGACACACACAAGGGTTAGGGTGGAGATTTGCATGCACAATATCGATATGGCGTTCTTCCCGATTGCAAGATGTTTCCCCAATGTTATGAACATTTTCAGAAGAGCATCAAACAACAAGACTATGCTGAGGAGGAGCATATCTTGATAATGAACTATGAACAAGAAATGTTCTTTCCATTATATCATCGATACTATGATACTTAAAAGGAACTATAGAATCATTTTGAAGTGTGGCTTCACTCATTTTTCTCTTATATGCAGCTCTCCTATGCTCATTTATTACATCCTTATTTTGTTGATACCACAAACAACGACTTTCATTAGACCTCTCACATGATTGTGATGACAAAGTTCTTTTTCTTGCACGCATGCTTGTGCCTTTAAATGACATGTCTACAATGAATAATAATTATTCGTTATGCAATCATAAACGTGGAACATAAAAAGTGTATATCTTATTTTTTTCCAACCATATAAACTTATGAAAATGTATAAGGCTTTTTCCAAATGCCTAAAAACGAAAACAAAAAATTTCAAAATGGCAAAAAAAACAAACAAATCTTCCAAATCGCTCAAACAAAAAAAGAAGTCTAAATTTCCATGTATCATATTATAATCAAAATGGAACCCATACTATTGCAACACGAGAATCTAAAAATTTGGAACTATATATACTATCAAAATATAAATATAAATATCAAAATGAACATAAATATATAAAACTATTTGAGAATCAATGACAAAAACCATTACAAATACAGTGTATAACATAAATCGTATAGATTATAATTATACAAACAAAGAAAAGAGCATAAAATCGAGAAACATCTACATGTAAATAAGAAAACTTTAGCGGAAAAAATATTAAATATTTTACATCACAAAGATTGATACAAACACAATTTTAAAGTATTAACATAAAGACACATAGTATGTATAGAGGAAAAAATTGAAATATTTTCCGCAACCACAAAGATTATATAAAATGGAAATATTTATAAGAACTCCTAACAATACTAATATCCTAAGAATCCATCACCATATCCAATGGTGGAATCTCATCAAGAGAATCCATACAGGTAGCAATTACAAAAACATCTCCATACTCAATCAGATCATTGCAGTCCTCTTGTGCTAGGTACCAAAACCGAGACATCTGCTCATTAGTTGAATTATCAGTATCTATTGGAAAACAAATGTGAGCTACCATGTCATATAATAGGAAAGGAACTTCACTGCAGTTGCATATAAGAACCAGACCATGGACTATTTGGAACTGAAGATAGACATGACATTTTCTATTTATATCTGCAGAAATTTCTTCCAACAACTTCCATCTAAAACCCCAATCATCTTCAAAGTAGTCAATTCTTCGTTCAAAACACGGTTGACCAAATTAGAGATGATGTAATTCTTCAATTAACCATACAGAAGTGGACCCATCATTGACAAGGCATATCAACTGATTCATGTATATTGCTAACAACATACAATGTATGTCACTGATTGGAACAAATGAAAAACCCCACTCATTTTTTATTACGTCAAACCAATAGATTGTATACTCGTACCAAGGATAATCTTCATACTCATCGTCGAGATACAACCAAAACAATTTACTTTTTTAAAACACTACATTCTTGGGGGGTGAAGTGCCACCAAATGGAACAACATCTCTTTGCCATACCTTATGAAGACTACTACAAACATAAAATTCAAACTGCATTCTGTCATAGATATGTTTTAGAACAACCCAATCATATTTTCTGCTGCTTACATTTTCCAACAATGAAAAGAACCCCGAGTCTCCAATTCGTACCGACCCTATGTTTTTAAATGCCTTTGTAAATGGATTCATTCCAAAATAGTTGTGTGTTTGGGAGCATTCTATTGGTAAGGATAAAACCACCATTGGTCCAACAACACACTCTACTATGTATCTTGAATCTATGAATCCCAAATGAAATTGATATATGTGGCCATTCTGATTAAGGTATTGGGCAGAAAAACAATTGTCTTCACTATTGAGGAAACAAATGAGAAATCCAAACTGGTTCATGGAGACATTCTTGCAACATAAAAAGAAAGAAGGGTTCTGCAAAGCATTCTTCCATTTTTTACATACAATGCCAAACTTTATCACAACCGATAAAGGGAGCCACTGTAAGACAAGTTCAAGAACTTCGAATGGAAGAGAACTCCAAATAGTTGGATCCATGATGAAACAGTGAAATCATCTAACAGTAAAAAAAAGGCATTTGATATCAACAAAAAAATTTAATGTTGATTAAAATTAAAAGTAACATAAATACATAGTTTACCACACACAATTTTCCATTTTGTTGAGCCTATGTTAACTGAAAGCATAGTAAAGGATCATGAATCCGTCATGATGATAGACACAGTGAAAATAGCCATGGAAGTTGTTGAGACAGTTACTAAGAAGGAAGGACATCTGCTAAAATATGTTAAGAAGGAAGCAACCTATGCAGACGATTTAACCTTGGGAGAAGGGACACTAACAGAGGAGTGTTTTAGAGAGGATGACCAATATTTTGAAGTTGTCAGAAGTATGGAGAAGTATCTTTCAAAAGATAAAAAAACTCTCAAGTAAAGGAGGATGGAGAATGTCTGTTAAATTAGAGAAGCAGTGATTTATTGCAGCAGAAAGAATTTGATAATACATTGATATTTGAAACTGTGGCAACACAAGAACAAGTTGTTGTGCAAGAAGGAGATGAAGTTCAATTTGAAGAGCTGATATGTGAAGCAACAATTGAGACTGTTGAACCTTATGATTTCCAAACTAATAATTTGTGTTTAAATGTAGGAAACATAAGTAATGATGAGATACTTTTAAAGTGTCACAGAGAAATTGCATTGCTTACAATTAATTATGTATTGATTTATATATATGCCCAGAGATTTAATCCAAAATTGAATAAGTGTAAGCATCGAATGGTGCAAGACGAGCAAACTATATCATTCTGTATATATATATATATGTGTGTGTGTGTGTGTGTGTGTATATATATATATATATATATATATATATATGTATATATATATGTATATATATGTATATATATGTATATATATGTATATATATATGTATGTATATGTATATATATATATATATATATATATATATATGTATATGTATGTATATGTATGTATATGTATATATGTATATATGTATATATGTATATATGTATATATGTATATGTATATGTATATGTATATGTATATATATGTATATGTATATGTATATATATATATATATATATATATATATATATATATATATATATATATATATATATATATATATATATATATATATATATATATATATATATATATATATATTCAGGTGAATTGCAGCAATCACACAAATAATACATAAAGAGGAGGATCGTGATGGGGTGTTGAATCCATTAGAAGGACCCATCAAAGCTCAGGAGGAAGAGTGTGCGACAAAATAACAGCGGGACGAAACCTTGAAGGAAGAGCAAAAATGAAGAATTAGCATAAATTCTAAGTAAAAGGAATGAGCGGAGGAGAAAAGATTGATGCTCAAGAACAGTTAGATCTGGGAAGATCAACGGCTAAGATTGAATCGGGAAGGAAAAATATCACATTGGCGGGGTCATTATACAGTTGAACTCCCCAGAGCAGAAAACCCAATTACACTAAGAAACGTTGAAAAACGCAGTCGGAACCAAGTGTCGGACTTGAAATATTATAGGGAATGGTTTATATCCCTGTGGGGTCCATAAAGATATCGGATCGACGTATGGAAGCGGAAGGAGTCTGGCATTGAGGTTGAGCGATATGCGATCGCGCGAGTTAATCTGCACCGTCGGATCACAGATCGAATCGATAAGGCGAAATATCGCATCGGCGAGCTCATTATACAGTTTAACTCCTGTAAGTGGAAAACCCAATTACACAAACAAACGTCGAAAAACACAGTAGCAATCAACTGTTGGACTTGAAATATTATAGGGAATAATTTATATCCCTATCAGGTCCATAAAGATATCGGATTGATGTATGGAAGTGGAAGGCGTATGGCATTGAGCTTAAGCAATATGCGATTGCACGATTTAATCTCAAGCGTCGGATCACGGACTAGATCAACGGTCAAGATTTGATCGCAAATCGCAATCAGAGGAAGTGCAGATCAGAGTGCACAATGGAAATGCTTGGAGACCTGGAACCGATGGGCGTATAGTGGCGAATCTATAAAATTTGAGATCCCCTATATATATGATTCCAGAGCTGCTTTCCTGTGTAATCCATATATTTTCGTTAAAGTGGTTCAATGCTAAAACGTACGTTTTTGCTCCGATATCGCATATCGGAGCGGAAGGGGCGATGAAGATACATATATATACGTATGACCGTGGAAGCACCAATGGCCGATTGTGATGAGGTCAAACCTCGAGAAACATGACAAGGCTGTAAGGAATGGCAAAAAGGTATGTTTATGCGGGCATTTTCCTTTTTAAATGGTTTATAAGGAAATGTGCACCGATAAGAGATTTATATGTTGAAAACATATGTAATGAAAGGTTTTGTAAGGGGATATCCCTATCAAGTCCGTGAAGATATCAGATCGGCGTATGGAAGCGGAAGGAGTATGGCATTGAGCTTGAGCGATAAGCGATCGCGACTTAATCTCAAGCGTCAGATCGCGGACTAGATCAACGGTCAAGATCTAATTGCAAATCACAATAGGAGGAAGCGCAGATCGTAGTGTGCAATGGAAAGGCTTGGAGGCCCGGAACCGAAGGGTGTATAATGGCGAATCTATAAAATTTGAGATCCACTATATATATGATTCAGAGTGGGTTTCCTATGTAATCCATATATTTCTGCTAAAGTGGTTTAATGTTAAAATATATGTTAACACTCCAATATTGCATATCGGAGCAGAAGGGGCGATGAAGATACATATATATACATATGAACGTGGAAGGATTGATGGCCAATTGAAATGAGGTTAAACCTCGAGAAACATTACAAGCCTATCATTTGAATTAAAGTGGAAAAATATTGTGGAAAGAAAAACTGTACATACCTGTAAGATTGATTTCTGAACACCTTTGAAACATGAAAAAATAGTAAGGAATAATTCTATCACGCACGAACTACACCAAATTATCAGACATAGCTGCGAGAGCATCAAAACAATTAAAAACGCAATCACTAAGAAAGCATTTCTCCAATCCTGAAACCTGAAAAGATAGTAGGGAATAATTCAATCAGACAGGAACTACGACAAATTATTAGTGACAACCGCGAGAGCTTGGAAACAATTAAAAATGCAATGATATTTGCCACCCTTTTTACCAGACAGAAGCCGAGAGAAGCCAACATTCCAGTTATCCTTCAACAATTCCGACAACCTTAAGTGCTAACAAAGAAATGCATGCATCCACAGAGTGTTTGACAAACACTGAGAAAGCGTTTGTCCAATGCTGAAACCTGAAAAAATAGTAGGGAATAATTCAATCAGATAGGAACTACACCAAATTATCAGAGAAAGTCGCGAGAGCTTGGAAATAATTAAAAACTCAATGAGATTTGCCACCTTTTTTACCAGATAGAAGCTGAGAGAAGCTAACAAAGAAATGCATGCATCCACATAACATTTGATTATAATATATCGAATGGGCCATACTATGAGGTTCGAACTTTTGTAATGTAACTAAAAACTCAAATCCCTTGGTAGAGGAGAATACGAATAGGCAGAACATTTCATCTTCCTATTGTACTTAACTGAATTAAAGAAATGTTTCATCGATCGATGCCTACATACCTCATTGTCATGGTTATTGATGATTATCAGGCACAAATGCTTCAACCGTCATTGTAATGCATGAAGCGTCTCCTTATTACTCAAATTTATGACTACATACCCCATTGTCATGGTTATGGATGATTGTCGGGCATAAATCCTTCAACTGTCATTGTAATGGATCAAAATGTGTCCATATTCTTCAACCATGCATACGTTTCAGAATGTAAAGAGACCACTTTCAAAGGCACTGTGAAAGAGGGGTGTTCGACACTAATTTTTTTATTTCATTTTTTCTTAATCCTATATACATGGTTATCAACAAGAGTCGCAGTAAATTTTTAATCATGCTTTATAAAAAATTAATTTAAGTATGGTCTAAGTATGTGTTCTAGACATGCAAGAAAGTTATTGTAGCGAATTTCATTCATTTATTTTGTGACGACTACAAGAATTTACTCGCATCTTTCAATTTAGACCATCCGATCAAAAAGATTAATTAAGAAAATGATTAACTTGCCAATTCCCATTGGGAGAACGCCTATCAACGTAAAAATAAATTTAATGACAATAAGAAATGAAAAAGATTCATCTTTGAGTAATATTTTTTTATTTATTTAAAATTAAATTTAATGGCCATCATTACATTTAAGGACATTGATTCCTTGTGGCATTGTATGGCCTGCATGGTTTAACACAACGATCATTCAGTGTTGCACCAATTCAACATATTAATTATTATTAACTAATACGGTGTAAAGTTCATATGTTATTATTATTAGCTTACTAGGTTTTGTAAAAATGATTGTATTTTATGTATTATATATGTATATATGAGTTTATTGTGTAAAGTTCATATGTTATTATTATTAGCTTACTAGGTTTTGTAAAAATGATTGTATTTTATGTATTATATATGTATATATGAGTTTATTGATTTTTATAGATTTTTATTTTTAAAATTCAAGTCTATATAAATTATATTTTGGATTTATTTTAAATTTAGTAAAAAATATTGATGGTTAAATAAATAAGTTAATATGTTTTTTTAATATAATTATTTTTAAATTTTATGTTTTTTGAAAATGTATTGATTTATAAAAAGAAATTATTAATAGTTAATAAATAAATATTGATTTTAAAAAAATAAGTAAATAGGTTATTTTAAATACATTTGTTTCTAAATTTTATGTTTTTTTTAGTTTTTTTTAATGTATTTATTTATAAAAATATTTATTAATAACTAATAAATAAATAAATTTTCTCTCTTGTTAAATAGTTTTTAAAGTTAGATGATACATTTAAAATAATATTATAAAAGAGAATTTTTTTAGTAAAAAGTAATTTAAAATATTACTCCAAAGCTAAAAACAATATTAACTATTAATTACCATTTACTAATTACTCAATACTATATTTATACATTAAATTAAATAAAAACTATTAAAAAATCATAATACATCTCATATATATATATATATATATATATATATATATATATATATATACTTTATTTATTAATTGTAATTAATTAATTAATTTTACACTTTAAAATTAAAATATGTCAATATCAATCTCATTTATTAAAAAAAAATTAATAATTAAATTTGCTAATATAACTTAATACCATTATACAGAAATATTACATTAATTAAATAAATTATAAATTTAATTTAATAAAAAATCAATATAAAAATTATGGAAAATAGCTACCGAATCATCCAAAAAAATCCAAAGAATGTATCTAAATTCTCAAAATTAAAAAAATAAGTATTAATAATATTGTGAGAAATATGTTTTATTATAAGAAATCTAACTATTGATTCTCATTTTTCCTATTTTAAATAATATATTAAAATATTAAAGTAAAAATAAATATGGAAAAACAATTTCTAAATCATCTTACAAAAATCCTGAGAAACAACCAAAACTCTCAAAATTAAACGAAAAAATATATATTTTCCAAATCTTACATCAACCTACATATTACTTCATTTTAATTGGTTATTTTTAATGAATAATAATAATGATTGCTGATCAACTTCCTTCTTAAATACAATTGATACTCACTTTATGTGACAGCCATCTATTACTAGGCAGCTTCCATTATTTTCAAAAAGCACATATGACAATATTTAAAATTCTTACATCTAGAAAGTTGATCTTCTATTCAGAGTTATATTCTACTTCCTATTTCTTTAAATCAATACGTAAACAATTTGAAAAGCCATGATAGGTTAAGTTGTATTCTACATAGAAAGGTGGTGTTATATTGAAATGTGGCAATATAATTTTATTTTCTACATTAGTGATGGAAATTTTAATATTACAATTTTTGTAATTTTTGAATTCTAATTTGTTTTTTCACATTTTAAAACTATTGTGTTAACTATTAAAAATAGCAAATGACTTAAATTTGACGGGTGTGGGAAATTTATTAACAAAGTATGGTCACTATAATATGGATGATAAGTGGGTGAGGGAGTTCTATATCTTTTTGGTGAATGACAAGTTTTTCTGAGGAGTTTTATATATTTTAGCTTATGGTAGGCATTATCACTATGACTACCTTTTTGATTTGATATGACACTTAATTTGAGACTCGAAACTTAATTTGAGACTCTTCTCATACATATTTAATTCAATGACACACTAACTATAGGAGAGC
Organism: Pinus tabuliformis; assembly: GCA_031772625.1. Lineage (NCBI taxonomy): Eukaryota > Viridiplantae > Streptophyta > Pinopsida > Pinales > Pinaceae > Pinus > Pinus tabuliformis. The sequence goes on from CM062819.1 coordinate 873,711,770, forward strand.
CAACAAATTGACAGTGTTAACTCCAATGGGTGGCTTTGGTGTTATATATCTCATTGCATAGCACCTTTATTATTTAAAAACAAAACCCAAACAATGTAAAATCCATTTCCCAGCAATGAAACATGATGCAAAAACCATTTCTCTGCAATGGAACACAATGCACTCGAGGTCTCAGAATACATCAATCAACAACACATCAAGAGAAACAAGATGCTTTCCACCACATACTATAGTACAACACAACTAGAAATAGAATTCAAACATATATTAAATATTGATCACAAATAATGATGTACACTATGTACATATAAATACATAAAGAAACTGTTGATTCAATTTCCAGGTCTTCTTGGACTCTAATAATCACTCACCATAAAAAAAATCCAATCCCAAGGATTAGATGTCTAACATTCCCCCCTTAATCTGAAGGGGTGTATGAAAGTCCAAGAATGAGAGATCAAAATGAGAAAAGTGCATCTTAGTCAAGAGTTGAATGTCTCTTAGAAATGGTTTTTAAGGATGACCATAAACCAAGGATGGTGGCTTTTAAGAGAAAACCACAAACAATACCCACATATGGAACCTTAATAGTATTTCTCAGATCAATAAAAAATGTCAACTCTAGAACCATTAATGTAGTTCCTCAAATAATTTCATATCTATATGTGCTCGTTGACAAACCACAAATAAAAAAAAATAAAAAATAAAAAGGTCTCTCTGGCTACAACTTTGGCACTAACTAGTACAGGTTGTGTTTTAGGCTCACTTGTGGATCTCTGACTCAGGCTTGCTTGACAAATCTTTGAACCTATAGCAGACCATCACAACTCTATCAATTCCCCCATTGTTAGATACAGGGTGAGAAGATGAATTATTCTTTATCACTATAAAGATGGTCAATACTCTCGAACATATCCTGCGGTATGACTTGTAAATATTCTTGGCTTCTTTGGATCAATCCTAAGAAGCAATCCATCCAAAATTATTTCTCTCTCTTGCAATAGTCTTCTTTCTGGAATATTTGTTTGAATGTTGATTGTGCTTTCCACAATGCTCACATGGGTGAAGATAAAAACATTGATCTTTCATATGTCCAAATCTATCACAATGTTCGCATCGACCAATTTGTGTTGGAACAACACCATCCAGAAATCTAGCACTACAAAATTGTATATGTTTAGAAAAATCAGCCACATAAAAAGAAACATCTTTACCATATCCAACTCTAGTTTATTTTTTTTGTGTAATTTCTTCCCAAGGTCTTATAATAGGTTTCACATCAGGACTTTTAACTACATACAAATTTTCTCATGAAATGGCTTCATTACTCTTCGATTGTTGTTTGGAACTAAGATCGTCTCTATATACTTGAGACTCAATCTAGAGAAATTCAACAATATCCAATGCATCATGTAAAGAAAATCTAATATCAACAAGGCTTACTTTGATGACATGTATAGTTTCATAAAAAATGGAACTAATGGGACTATTTAAGATTTCTAATACATTTTTAATTTCATCCATTTTACTCAATCGTGTCGGGTTCAACTGAAAATGCACCTATTTTACAAAGTAATTTGACTACATAAAACAAAGACAACTTTAAACATTTCTAGCCAAAATTATCTCACAAGGATTTGAACTTGTGACCTTATAACCTTTAATAAACTAAATTAGATTTTCTAACCACAATGCCTTATTTCTCCATTTTTGAAGTCAAAGTAATATCAATATAAAAAATGGTGTATTCTTCCTTTACCAAATAGAGTGAAAAAACAAATACCTTGAACTCTTACTCAACATGATATTTATTTAAAGACACACATAAAAAAGCAATGATCCGACTCGATGAGAGTGGAACCAAGGATTAACCAAATCACGAATTGTTGCACAATACGAGCCAAAACAAAAGGTAGTGAGGAATGGAATTATATTCCTCCTTATCTTTGTCCCTTTAATCGAACACAGTTCACAATTTGGATTCATTAAAGGACTCATAAAAAAATCAAATTCATTATAGGGAAGAGAGTATGCGACGCGGTCAATAGAAACTAGCCAACTGAAAGCTAAGTCAACATAATGTAAAGGATGGCATTTACCAACTTTCTTTCCAAAAGTATTTATTTCTGTCCTTTTCTTGCCTTCTTCCACACTCCACTCTTGTCTCACTGTTATTCGAGTTCCATGCCACTAGTTTCTTTTAATGCCTCTTCCTCATAAGAGGGAAATCAATGAACAATTTTTGTTTTTTTAATCATTGTAGGGAGTCATCACATAGCACAACATCCAATTCATTACTTTCAGCATTCAAAAAGAAACTCCATTTGCAACTAAACCAAACAAGGGAGATTGGAAATCATGGATTGATTTTAGCGTGAATAGTAGGATTGAGTTATTACAGTATGCAAATGATGTGTCATTATTTACAGAGATGGGTCAAAGGCAAAACAAAGATAAGCTAAAGCCAACATTAAAAAGATCCTGAAAACAATAGAATAACTAGAAAAATGGTACATGCAACTTTAGTTGTGATAGGGACGCAGTACCCAAAACCCTAGCCAGATGTCAGTCAACCACACAAGTGACTCCTAACAGTGCATAATCCAGGTCAATAAATGCCCTGGGGGGTGAAAGCTCGCCCAAAAAATAAGCAATCTATGCTATCTGATCAAGGACTGAACTTTTGTTATTCAAATATTTGGGATTTGTGGCCACTATTGGTGAATAGTAGTAATCGAATGTTCCAGAAGGAAGAAAAGACATTTTTTTTTGAAGCTATTTTCTTCACTTTCTTGTACATGTATATGTGAGTAAAACATAACAACATAAATTGAAAACATTCAGTATCACCAAGAGCCAATAAAAATAGTCCAACTTACACCTTTCCTTCAATGGTAGTTGCATGTCCACAAGGTTTTCAGGCCAACAAGTCTCCTCTCCCGCTATCCACTTTTGTTGATTCCAATACTTCTTTAATTGGACATGGTTGTATCCTTAATTGAATGTTGCAATCTCCTATCCCTTCTTGCAGTTACTTGCCTCAAAATCGCTTGACAGAGGCACCATTTCTCAGTTCTATTAAAACTTTTCACTCTCACAAATGTTCAAATATATAATACAGTTTCTAAATGGCAATGTCACCAACTCCCAACACCATGGATAGGTTGCAGCAAAAAACTCCAACGTCAAAGAAAAAAGGAGAACCTAGGAAGGCCAAAAAACTAGTGGCTCAACTCAATCAACAGACAGATAAACTTATGCTCTCATACCACTATAAGACAACAAAATTGGAAACCAAATTCAAACGTATATTAAATATTGATCTCAAAGAATGAGTACACAACGTACATATAAATACATAAAGAAATTGTTGACATAGTTTTCGGGTCTTCTTGGACTCTAATAACTAATCACCATAACACAAAATTAATCCCAAATATTATCTATCTAACAACACAATGACGCAATTAAAACTAGCTTTGTGGAATATAAGTGAAAAAACCTTTTTGACAAGGCGTCATCCAAAATAAGTGTGAAATGGTTCCCTTAATTTGTTATACATATTGGACATAAGCTCAATTTCCTAGTGGCCTTCTCATTTCACTGTGTAGTCTACAATCCCTAATATGATTATAATGCAACATACAAAAGATAAAATTCTCAGAAACTTTTAAATTAAGTTATTTTTACTTCATCGAAAATGATTTGCCTCTTGCAATGAGATCCCCTTAGGGTGAGGTGTGGTGGAATATCATGTTCCGAAAACAACGTTAAGTGCGAAAGTTGAAGCTATAGATGTGGAGTAAATGATCTCTTTACTGACTTATGGATATCCATTGAATCACTACCAAAACGAACTCATATGCCTTCACGTGATCAACATTTTCTCCATGATGCCAAATGTTTTGCTAGTCGTTAGCACCTTCCAATTACATAAATGTGAGGACATAAACCTATAATGTAGAGGAAAACATAACGTCAAAGCATGTTTCCATAGATCTCGTGGATGCAGCTGTTGAGGTATCGCCCTTGTACTAAAGAAACAAATTGAATTTAGTTAAGTAACTAAACTAGGAATGAACTCAGAACAATGCAAGTATGTTGCATAGATTTTTGTTCGAAAGGTAGAGGTTGGAAGGCACACAATTTCTCTCACACACAATAACATGATTTGTGTCTCTTCTATTCATCACACAAATGTAATTTTAACATACAACTATCCATATAGCTTAGGCTCTTAGCTTTCACATATACTTGATTGGACTTGACTTGATTACAATGAACCCAACATGGGATATTGTAACAACCCTCCCTTTTATACTACATTATGGTAAACCTAAGCTAAGTTAAAGCTAAGTGTGACATCCTCCCTTTTGTGTTAAATTTTGTAAACCTATGTTGAGGAAAGCTAGTTTTGATACCCTCCTTTGTGGGTTAAACTATTCTACACCTAAGCTGAGGAAAGCTAAGTGATATATAATATGAAAAGAAAATGTACTATTAAATAAATTAATAAAATAAATCACTTGGAAGGTGGAGCACAAAGAGAGAGGATATTCTTGCCAAATACCATGAGGAATGGGATAGAGATCAATCTTTCATGACAAGCTTCTAGATGGGATTCTACATAAGCTTGGATGGATTGGATATCCATCAGATGGATGGGGGATAAAGATCCATCAGACATAAAAGATTTGCAAGAGATAAAGGCAAGCTTTTATGTGGAAAAGCATCGTGGGAGATAAAGACGAGCTTTTCTGGATAAGACCTAGGCAAACGGAAAAATCCATAAAACAGGACGCTAGTAATGGTAGCTAAATCATGAAAGAGGGTATTAAATACCCAGTGCATCGATCAATGCAGGATAGTTGATCCTTGGCAAGATCTTCGGTTCGGGGTGAATCAAAGACGATTCATGGTTGGGTGGTGGTACTCCTGCCTCCAAGTGGGGTTTAGTTGGTGTCATTGCATGGAATGGTTGTATGTCAATTTCTTACCTTTCTTGTGATTATTTTATTTGGATCAATATTTGATATGTTACCTGTCTTAGCTTATGTATTGGTTTGATGTTATTTCTACTCATGTGATGGATTCCATTCTTATGCATATGAATGAGTAGGATACCAAATAAATCTAATGGAAATCTTATTTATGTTAATGAAGGACTTTTTATTGTTTCATAAGGGCTCTAGTTAATATGGCAGATGGTAGTAGATGGTTGTGGAATATCATAGTATAATGTAGGTAACAGGATAATCTATGATGGTAAAGTTTTCTATTGCATGTATACCCTATAAGGATTGGTTTGCATTCTATCAATTGCTTAAGAGTAACATTTATGATGGAAATGATGGACTCTTATTATGAATATGTTCTTCATGCATCCTGATGTAGCATAATGGCCTATCAAGTGGATGAAAACACTTTTGAGCAATCTGATTAAAGAGTAGATGTGATGAAAGTGTTTCATGTGATTATTTGAGTTAATTTATAAAGTTTATACATGCATTATGGTAATTAGGTTATTGGCATAGAGGCATGCAGAGAAACTAGGAAGTAAGTTCTAGTCTTATATTTAAAAGTCGATACGATGAGTGTCATAAGGGGTTTGAAGCTTGCGTGTTATGGTTCCTCCTGATATTATTTCTAAAATCATGGGAAATTAGGGGTTATTTTCCAGGTAGGTCATGGGGGTATGTTACAAATGGTATTCGAGCCCAAGTTCAAGCCTTGTAGCCTATGGACTCATCTACCTCCACAAAGTTTTATGGCCAGAGTTAATTATAAAATTTCTATGGAATGATAGCCCCAAAAGTTATATGGAAATTTAAGCATATAAAGTTTATAATAGATTCTCATAAACCAAGGGAATCCTTTTATTAAAAATGAATAGCACTGTTGTATAGAAAGCCAAGATTGGTTACAATAGGGCTAAGGGGTGTGCTCAACTCGCCTTCTTTTCACATGCGAAGATCACTAGAGATGCACCATATCCAATGGAAATAAAATGTTCAAATTTCCTTTTTATTTCTTCTACAACTGGCCAGAGATCGTTGTGCCTTCAAACGGATGAAGAGGGTTAGGTTTCACACTATTTTCTTTTATATTCCATAACAGAACAACCCCATAACCACACTATTGAATTGGTAAATACAAGCATGACATGCTGCATACTTCTAGTTGAGTTTATGTTGACTGGTCTAATCGGTCAATATGAGCATGACCATGTCAAAGGGTAGATAAGTTGCTTAAGGGACAACTAAAGGTTTTGGGGGCAAGTAAAATATATTCTACTTGTATCTTTGTTGTATTAATCATTACATGTTGTATAGAAAAAAAAAGACAGATATAGTGCCGAAAACAATAGAATATTGGAAATTTGATTGATTTCACCGTAACTGGACCTATCATGACTGTTGTGCTATTTCTATGATGTTATCCAAGATAACACCACTTACTATCATTGAGCATGATGATGGCACAAGGAATGGAATTTTGTTTTTTTCCTGATTATGAAGATAAAGGTTTGCGGGTGCCGAGAGATGTGATTCAAAGTGTACAAGCTAGATACACATCAACATAATTAGTTTAGTGTGCCCATGCAATGGGTGGAAGGAGATGAGTGGGATAATGATTATCCTCATAGGTGGATATACATAGTTTAAAAAATAAATAAATAAAATTGGAAACAACAATCCATTGCTTTTCTCTTAGTAATGATGCAAGGCAATCCGAAATATTAGGCTTTTCGAAAAAGCGTAGCCTTTTGCTATGACTAGAAAGCTACTGCTTTTGGTAACCAAAATCACCGCACGCACACCATTAAGATCATCAGTTATTCCATTATGCCATAGGCGTGCATCCTTATCAATTCTTTGCATAATACTTTTCTGGGGATGCTATCACGCACACCTCGTTTCTTCAGGGTACGGTAATGCAACAGAAATAAGAAACAACTTTTACCGACTTGATTTTCTCCATAAAGAAAAAAATTAACGTTGTTCCTTTCATGAGATAAGTTGTTGTTCCTTTCATGAGCTACCTATCCGATGGCGATAGAAGATAAAGATGAAAGGATAAAAACCTAAAGATAATGTTTATCCCAATATTTTTAACTTAGTGCTCTATCGTTGATGAGCGCAAATAACATATGTAAGTGTTATTTATTCGGTCGATGTTGTCTTGCTTGAAGAAAAAATCGATATCCATAGACAAAGCCCATTAGAAACAGAATGCGAAAACTCCACTCTATTCTTTCTATCTCTCCTCGGCCAGTGAGGTTCACCACTGAGCGTAGCAGTCTTTTTAGTTATTATTTCTACTGCCACCATCGTGGATGTTCATCAACAACACCAAAGTGGCTGCTCAAACTCGAAACAACGGGGCATGTGTGGAAGCATGTAGGAATACAAATTTTAGAATGGGAAATAGGTCCAAAAAATAGAAACAAAGAAGTCATTTGATGCATGTAATGGAGGAGACGAAGCAGTGGTTTCCTCCCTAAGTCTGCGTTCTCAAGTTTCAGGTATACAGTTATGTTGCCAACCATAGTATAAAAAGAATGAATGACTAAATGTAAATTAAATTACACAGATGTAATTATCATAACAGGAAAGCCCATGATTTCAAAGCAATGGAACAATGCTAAGTGACATCGCCATGGTGAAATAGACCTTATGTTCCAACTTGCACGATAATAAAAAAAATAATTATTTAAAATTATGGAACGTAGTAAATTAAATTGGTCGTTAAGAATTTAGCTGTTGACAGTCTTTAGTTACAACGAATTCCAACTATGGTTGACCATTCCAGAACATGACCTAGCTATCGGCTACACTGCTATTAGGTTCTTTGTGCTAAAGATCGAAGTCAATGCTTTCTGGTCCCTGGAATCGAATTAGGTTGATAATGGAGAAGCTAGGGTAAAATTTCGGGTGAGTTGATGGATACCTCCTCCTTGTGCAGTTTGAAGCGTCGACTTTCTAACAAACTCGTGGACTTTTCCTTGTGGATTTTAATACCCTTTTAAAGAAAAATTTAGTCTCTCCCTTGTTTATGACTTGATCTTCATCAACATATTTTCCGATATAGAGCATGTAAGCAGAGTCACTAAAATTCACCATTGTTAATTTCTCCACCATCAGTGCACTTTCTTTTTTAGCAAAGGTAGTTTTCTACCTGCAATTATAGTTATTTTAGTGGGTTCATTTCATATTAATACTGTATAGCATATAGTATTATGCCCAAAGTGCAATACGATCCATTAGAGAAAGATCTGTATATATCATCGTCGACCCTACAAAAACTTATTCATCTTAATAAAATTTTAATGCCTGATTACCTATGTCTCTTTCAATTATTATTTTGTTTGAAGTCAGATACAAATGAAAACTCATTTTGTATTTACCGAGAGAAATATCATGTACTTAATTTAAACCTCCTTTGGCAAAGTTGAAACGTTGCTAATTATAGCCTTTAAATTATGAAATAGGTATGCGGGTTGCACATTGTATGGATATGTTACTAGATGTCACCAGCATAGTGGCAAATATCCAAAAATTGAATTTCGAAATCTATAACTATTCACCGGGGACAGAAAGAAAAAAGTGAAATGAAGTTAGTGGAATTAATAAAATTAAATATAACTATTCACCGGGAAAAGAAATCAAAAAGTCAAATGAAGTGAGTAGAATTAATAAAATTAAATGCTTTCACTTTGCGTGGGTTTTTATTTATGTTGTAAAGATGGCGTAAGTAAATTTTTGTGATGCACATAAATTAAAAATGCATACTATATTACAAATTAAATTTAATGTAGTATGTACAAATCATATTTTTGTACATCACTGATATTTAGTTCAGTTAAAAAAATGCGAGTTTAATTCAATTACAAAACTTGTTTTCATGAAATAATATGGAAATTTAAAACTTCCATAGGTTCACTGTTTCTCAAAACTATGTTTATATATATAGATAGATATGTGTGTGTGTGAGAATTTTGGTTCATGGATACAATTGCATTTTGTGCAAATGGTAGTTTATAGGATGATGTGTGGACGGGCTAGGAAGGTGATCATGCCAGTGACAAGAAAGTTGTGAACATCTCATTTTTTTTGAAGCATGAGATCAAGCTGAGATAAAGAAACTTTTGAAGAAAAAAACTTGTGAAGTATAGTTACACAAGTAAGCATAAAATCTGAAAGGAAAGGGAAAAAAAATAAAAAATTAACCAAGATATGGTAAAGCATGTAAAACATGTTTTCTAAAAATGTTTTCTTTGTGGTTAATTCTGCATAAAGCATGATGAATGAGTTCAATAATTGTTTAGTTGTATATTGAAAATTAGAATTGTTGAGATACGTGCAACATAGATGTGAAAACTTTTTTTAACAAGACTTGGAAATTTTATATGGGAAAAGTAGTTTGCATGGGGTTAAGAAAATGACTGCTCATTTCAAATTACCTAGAAGAGTTAAATCCATATGTATAATGATTTCTGAGGAAATTTTCTACTTGCAAAATTTGGTTATTTTGTTAGGTTGATTTTTCATTTAATTCTCCAAAATAGTTGCTTGAACATGTGGAGACTGTGGCATCAAAAGTGAAGGAAAAATACATATTCATGCATAATAGCATTTAGATGTACATAAAAGAAAACATGAGAAAAATTGGTATTGTGAATGACGAAGAGATTTAAATAGTGATTGGTACAATTATGATATAGATATATTGCTAAATAAAATCACCTAACCCTAGAAAAGAATAATAGATAAAGAAAATCATGGTTGTATCATTGTTGAATTGTTGTGTAATGATACATATACCCATTCCTTGTCATGGATAGTTTACATGTTGATACCATAGTCTCGTTAAGTAGTCATTGAGATAAACATGTTGGAGAGGAACATGGTTAATATCCATGCATATTAATGAGTTATATGAATTTACAATGCAAGCACATGTATGTGTAGTATTATATACTTGTAAGAATATTGTACTATCAAATGGTATAGTATAGTTGCATAGTAGTGAGTCATAGGAATCTTCCATGTAAGCACATTCTCATGAATTCTAGTATTGATAGTCTCTTACATGTTGAAAGAAAGTAAAATTCATTGCTCAACAATAATAAAGATATTGTTACCCCAATGCTTGTTAAAGGGGAGTATGTTATGTAGAAGGAAAAAGCGTGATTAACAATTGTTATATTTGTAAAATAGGGTGGAGTTGTTATTGTGTTATGATAGACTGTATGTTCGGCAAGGATTAGTGAGTTGTGATTTGTAGAATCAATGTTATGCTGCTATCAATGCTTACAAATATGCATACCATGTAGAACTTTGGTTTTTTCCTACATGCAGGGGATTTGAACTATATTGAAGTTATATATTGATAGCATGCATGCTTGGACTAATATATGCCAATAGTAAATACGAAAAGCATATGTTACTATGTTAAGAGTCATGCTGGACAAAGAAATTGAAGGTTATTAATCTATTGAAGCCCCGAAAATCGGGTCGACAACAAGGGGGATACCCACCCGGTCCGGACCTTGGTTGGCAGCTCCTTATCCGTTTGGTGTAGCGGGTCCGACTGGGGATAATGGGACCAGTTTTCCAATCTAAGGGTGTGTGTGTGTGCAGAGTAGGATGATGTTGATCTAAGAGTTCTAATCTAAGCTACTTTAATCTAATTCTATGCTATTGTAATCTAATGAAAACATCACATCTAATCTATGCGAACCCGGGATGTATTTCTTCTATTATGCGATCTAAAGAGATTTCAAATAATAACTGGTAATAAAGATCATTCAGCTATCATAAGAATGGAAATCAATTAAGATGAACCACTTTGCATAAAAAGTTAGGCAAAACAGTTGTGAACAGCATATCGCATAATAAGTTATTCATATATCAAACATAAATAAATGACTCCACCGTACAAAAGTGCCAAATGGTAACTCAAACATTCATGCAATAACATATAAATAACTAAAAACTGTATAACTAAAAACTGTATGTATCGCTTGTTCTCTGGCAGGTAGTTGCAGCTTTTCTAGAGGAACATTGGCTAGTCTTCTTTCCCTGTATACCATGAATCTTTGGAGGTCATCTGGAGACAATCGCGATTGAGCTTCCCGTAAAATTCCCTGGAGTGAGATTTTACTCTGAAATAAATCATCAAATAGATCCTTCTTTCCAACGAACACTTTTATCTTGACTGTCGTTGTGAAATCCTGGGCAACCTCATTTGAGTCAAATGGCCTTGCCGGGAATTTAAATAATTGTAGACACATCATATTCTCTACTTCGGTGAACATGTGACCTACATCGAACAATGAAAAGGCCCCACAAGCTACAGGAAACTGAGGCCATATGGCTTTCTTTTTGTCTTTTAGGTCTTTAGTTAGGTCGCCTTCTGAACAGGTTTGATATGCAATTTCTCGAGCCAGAAGTTTGTCAGGAATATACAAAGGCAGGACATGAGGGGGACGGTGCTTCCAAATACTCTAATATAGGTGAACCATTATTCTCTGAACCATCTTGCGATGGGGATGATATCTATCTGTGCCTCAGGTGAGCACCTCGGGGGTTCTTTATCATACATCATTCTATACATGGGTAAGATAAGCCCGTGACAAATTTGGTAGAAATGTGAAATGAACTGAGAATCCCATAATATCTTATGATAAACGAGGATGGGTAATGGGTCCTGAGTTGTCCATTTCCAACCCATAGCGGGAAATTTAGACACATAACAAATAGAATCCATAACATATGTGGATAGGTAAAAAGGAGGATAGATTCTTTGAGACATGGATCTTTTAGACCGGTAATTGATAATAGCTGTGAATAGGTTATTATAAAATATCTTGGCCCAATCTATAATAACGGCATTTGTGGCATCATTGATCAATGGTAACCATTCAGACAAAAACTTATTGATATCTGGCATCCCAAATAATCTACAAAGCATGGCCGCAACAAAACAATACGGAGAGGTGAGGGAACCAGTGCTGTACAAACCGTTTTTATCTTTCTTGAGCGGTTCATCTTCTTTGGACCAATCTTTGGTGGTCTTTGATAGGTTTGGGTTCTCCGCCACAAATTTTTTAATGAATTGTGCATTGTAAGTCGCCTGTGGTTCAGGAAGATGATACATGAGCTTTAAGTCTTGTGTAGCGAATGACCCGATGAGCCCATGTCCTTGAATCTTGAACTGTCTGTCATTCATTTCTGCATTGTCAAGTATCCACTTGATCATATCCGTATATGGGAGAATTTTAGGTCTTGTTGCTATCCGATGAAGGAATGAGCATGCTAGTTCTTCTAAGGATGCTTCAGAAGAGCCCTGTGAGTCTGCGACAGCGGTAACCTTCATTATTCTGGGGTTTCTTCTTCAGGTAGTCTGTACATGCTTTCCCACGTCGATATCCCTGCGTCTCTGCTACAAGCTGTGTCTGTATATAAAGGTGCCATTTCATTCACCTCAGAGCCCTGAGCCTTATTTCTCTTTCCCATTTCTTCCTGCGTATGGCTTGGTATTATCCTTCATTCTTTGTTCCTGCAGCTCACAAGCGAAATGGAAATGACTGATCAAGAAAGGTGATGGGAGAGTCTTAAATGCAGCAGATATATCAAATATGCCACCTTACGTGAAGTAATGATTTGCAAAAGCACGTGTCTACATTTAATAGATGACAACTAATTCCCTTATTATCATTAAAAGCGCATGATCTTGAGTGAGATTATGGTAAGTGGCTTTTCTTGAATAGCATGCCCGAAAGATTCGTGATGGAGTGATTTTCCGATTTGGTTCGCAATCGTCGCAGATCTCGACATCGCATTTTTGCACTATCGCGCTCTCGCACCGACTCACAAATATAACATCGCAGAGCTGATTTGGCTTAATATCGCAACCATCGCTTTATCGTGATATCGCAACATCACAGATCGCAGAAGTTTTCTGCTTGCCATATTTTGTTAGCCCATTCCCTGCGATATACGATCTTGCGATCAGGGTTATCGCAAATCGGAAAATCTTGAAGTCTTTCTCATTGGCATTACCTTATTGTGATGCGATATATTGCTTAGTATGAGAATTCTTGCACATACCAGGATTATACCCAAATGGAGGTGTTTTTCTATTATTTTATGATGCGACTTTTTAAACATTTTTCTTATCATAAACTTAGGTTTCAAAGTATTCAAAATATCTTCCTAAGCTTACAATGGTAACCTTATTTTGAAGAAAGGAAACTCTTGCTTTTCCTAAATTTTAACTAAGGGACCCCATTCATTTAGTATTTTGGACAACACTAAAATGAAAAAGGGGGGGGTTGTTGTTGGCCACAACAATTGGCGATTCACTTGGGAGAACCCGTTATCTCTGATTTTCTATTGAACTTTTCAAATTTCCAAAACAAATTTTTTTAGAAAATTGAACTTTATTATAAAAAGATAAAGCGCATTATACTCCAAACTGTCAATGACATTTTGTTCCAACCTCTTTCTATTTTAATTATTTGCTTCCTCAGCTTGTCCTTGCATTTACATCAGCCATTACTTGGTCTTGTAAAAATAAGGTCTTCCCTGTGTACCAGTGTTTTAAATATGCTCATTTGTCATAGGTAGAGCCTCTGCTGCCAGAAGGCATTCATAGCCTCGACAGGGTTACCTATTACCCAGTAATGATCCTTTATCCTGCTTAAGGTGATGTACAACTTTCAAAGAAAAAAAACCATATTGACACTTTTTCCTTTTTTATTCTTAAAGAACAATGTCTTGGTTTGGTAGCCAAATTATGACACAGTCATTCACTTGATTTACACTTTCGCTGAACAAGCTGGCTCGTGATGAGACCCCTTGTCTTTTGATTTCAACAATCTTGATTCATTGCCCTGTTTTGATGGTCAGTGTTTGGCAATGTCAGCAAAGTTATAATATCTGTGATCATGATAAGCCGGCTCGTGATGAGACCTCTTATTCTTCAAGATATAGTGTATCCTTGGGTCGTTTCTCTAAATGCTGCGATTTTCTTTAGCAGGGAGGAAGTCATTTTTTTCCTTAAGAAATCCCTGGACGACAATAATAGAGTTTTTGGACATGGTTGTTCTATAGGGAATCCTCATTTTGTTATTGATACCTTTCATTGTACTGATATAAAACAATTTCTTCACTAAGATTGCTTTCGCCAAATTTTCTGAAGTTGAAACTAGTATCATATCTGGTTTAAAGTTTTTAACTGTATCTATTAATAATTAAGATCAAGTTTCCAAAAGATTTGCTATTTATACAAGCAGAAGTTCAAAATCTGATAGAGAAATGGTGTCTTTAGTAAATGTCAAATGTTGTTAACCACAGGCAAATTTTATTAGGGAGGAAAATATTTAAAGAAATGAGAGGTAACTATTCCCTTGGATTATGTACATGATAGGGATAATTTCTTCTCTTATTTTTCCTACCAATATTTAAAAACTAAATTATCCACCTAATAACCTAGCTAAACTACCCCTACTCCTATTCTAACTATACACAGAAAAATTAACTAGGTAAAATGATATTTCCAATGGAACCATCTTTTCATTTTTATTCCTACACGTATGTACCTTTGAAACATCAGTGGTAAGAATAAAACTTTTCTTGGACTGCGAATATTGAATGTAGGATTAGAAAGTGTAACTTCAGTGGGAATTCCGCCTGAAATTTCTTTCTTATGAAATCTTCTGTCCAATTGAATACCTATTGGATCATAAAAATCAGGATGAATTTCTGTTATGGATTGGTGATCATGTAATAGGAAAGATGACAAGTCAGGTTGCGAATATGATTTTTGAGTTTTAATGGCCTGTAATCTACTATGCATTAAAGTCAAGCTTTTAGCAATTTATCGTAAAAGGAAATTTTCCACATATAAATCAATAAATAAATCAATGAAGAATAGATGGAAATTTTTGGAAAGAGATTTATCAATTAACGCGAATTGCTGGCAATTTTCCAAAAATACTTCTTTTTGTTGATGATGTTTTGGATGACACAGAAGTTTCTTCTGAAAGGTTGATATTGATTGATCGTGGAATTGAAAAAAATTCTGTATTTCCTTGACACAATTTAGTTTTCCAAAATGGTAATGCATCTTTCGAATGTTCTTTGATAAGGTGCTCAATATACCATAGTAATCTATCAAAAGTCTGCAAATTTAAAATACAATCTGATTTTATACAAAATGAGTGCAAGCGAACAAGAATGCAATGACTATCTGTACAGCTAATGTTACAGCACAACTGGGATTGACTTGAAATATCTTCTTTTTCACAAGAACTGGCCAGAATTATGGGATCCGAGTAATTTTGAATTACGTCTTGTGAATCAGAAAACAAGTTATGATTGGGAACAGACATGGGGGTTTGCTCATGATACGAATCATAGATCGGGATATTGTTTTGAATAGTAAAATCATGCAAATGATCTGTCACTCTAGAATGAGGATCGACTGATATGATTCTCGAATTAGAATATCTCTCATTATCTGAGCTCTATTGAGTTACATGAGATAAATCAACATCATCATCATCATAGTAGCTATCATAAATGATTTTACGGGTTTCTCTAGATTTTTCTTTTTTATCCAATATTTTCAGAAAAGGAAGGTCAAGTCGTTCTTGTTTGTAAATGACCAAAGGATGTTCTATAGCTGCCTCTTTATCTTGAAAACATAATGGTGATTCATTTGAATAATCCTCTGTACTTTTTGAGATATGATTAATACTGAGGGGGAAAAAATTATCATCACTAAATACATCAGGATAAAGAGAAAAATGTGATTCCGAAAAAATGCATTTGAAAATATCATCGTGAAAAAATTCTTGTTCATCACATTCATTGTAGACATCGGGCTTTAGATCATACCTTTGCGTGTTTGTATTTCCCGAAAGAGAATTAATTTGCTGTTCTAACCTTGGCGTCTGCATTTGTTGACTTGTGATGATATTATCTAACCTCGTCTCCAAGTTGCTTTCCGGTTCCAAGGTAGGCTTTCCTTCAACGTTCTCGCTTTTGTCTTCTTGCATTAGAGCAGGCATGTTTCCTAAGCTTTGGGGAGTTTCTTCATCATGAGTGATTCGCATATTCAAATTGGAATTTTCATTCCTATTAGAAGAAAATAAAACAAGACTTGGACTAATTTCTGATGGATCGGACATAGGAGGTAGGGAATTCTCAGCATAATTTGAAGATTCTTCATTCATGAGTTCATTTTCAAGATCATATTTTAGACAATCAAAATGAAATCGCATATTAAAATCTCTAACAGATTCATCTTCTTTTCGTAGATACTCAATTTCATCATATACCTGATCATAATCATAGCAATCAAATTTACAAATGAAAACCTTGACAAATTGGTCCCAGCTGTGAATTGAGGCAACTGGGAGGGTTCTACACCATTTTCTAGCTTCCGCCGTGAATGTGAGAGTAAAAATTCTGCATAAAATGCCTTCATCAATTCTTTGAACGTTCGAACTTGAAACACTTTGAATAAATTGAAGGGCATGATTAAAAGCAGAAGAATTATTCTTACCATTGAATTTTACCTGAGACAAGAGTCTTACCACTTCAGGTGGAGTGTTGGAAGAGGCACGAACATGGATGCAACTCCAAATGGGAAGTTTGTGAGCAACCATCCTAATTCAAATGTTTACGATTTCAAACCATTCCAATCAGACACTATGCTTTAGGCCCTCCTTCTAGCGCCAAATATGTTGAAGCCCCAAAAATCGAGTCGACAACAAGGGGGATACCCACCCAGTCCGGACCTTGGTTGGCAGCTCCTTATCCGTTTGGTGTAGCGGGTCTGACTGGGGATAATGGGACCAGTTTCCCAATCTAAGGGTGTGTGTGTGTGCAGAGTTGGATGATGTTGATCTAAGAGTTCTAATCTAAGCTACTTTAATCTAATTCTATGCTATTGTAATCTAATGAAAACAGCACATCTAATCTATGCTAACCCGGGATGTATTTCTTCTATTATGCGATCTAAAGAGATTTCAAATAATAACTGGTAATAAAGATCATTCAGCTATCATAAGAATGGAAATCAATTAAGATGAACCACTTTGCATAAAACGTTAGGCAAAACAGTTGTGAACATCATATCACATAATAAGTTATTCATATATCAAACATAAATAAATGACTCCACCATACAAAAGTGCCAAATGGTAACTCAAACATTCATGCAATAACATATAAACAACTAAAAACTGTATATCACTTTAAGAATATAAGCAGAAATGATCAAGAGATAAAAGTACCATTTATGACTGGTCCTACTCATAAGCTTCAAGCAACAATGATTTATCTCTACTTGTTCTAATATCTACTAAGAGTACAGAAGTGCAACATCAGTAGCAGATATCAAATGCAAACATTAATAAACCTCGATCCATTCATTCATCAAAACCTCCTCTGAGGGTGCAAAAGTGCATGTTCTAAGGACAAGTTTTTGAAAAATTTCTGGACCCTTCTCTAAATGCATGAGAAGGGTTTAAATACTACTTCCTAATTCTAATAATAGTTTATTTACACAATTTAGGATGCGGTTTTCAAATGACCGTCCTTTTTCTAATCTAATTTTTTAAGAAAAAACAACATTCTAAATTAAGTTACTTCTGAATATGATCTTTAAAGCTGCATGCATTCATCATTGGTTTGAGGAGAGTTGGCTGGCTGACTTCTGCTTTGAGCTGGGCTGAGAAAATGGAATCTATGAGAGCTGGCACCACTTTCTCGGCCGCATTTATGATACATCTCACAGTCATCTGCTGACTATGCGGCTTCACCAAGTATGCCTAGTAAC
This sequence comes from Pinus tabuliformis, assembly GCA_031772625.1. Classification (NCBI taxonomy): domain Eukaryota; kingdom Viridiplantae; phylum Streptophyta; class Pinopsida; order Pinales; family Pinaceae; genus Pinus; species Pinus tabuliformis. Next base: position 873,729,626 of record CM062819.1, read on the forward strand.
ACTCCTAATTTAACATGTTTAGTGCTTGGACCTCTTTTCCTTTTTCTGGCGCCTTCAGCTTCCATTCTGCTTGTTCTGCCTCCCTGATTTGAATGTCCCACTCATTGAAGAGCAACGCTGAGCCCACTTCTTGTGCTACCTGTGTATTGCTCATAGGTGTTTTTGGGGTTTGTCCTTCAAGATTGATCAGTTCGTTGAAGGTTTCCCATTCTTTATCTAATTCTGTTGTGACGGGTGGTGCTTCAATGACGAGAAGGGGGACATCTTTTGGCGGGGAGGCGATAACCTGCTGTCATGGAAATTCCATTGACTGAGCGGTGTCCTTAGCTGACTCTTCGCCTCTATCTTGGTTGTTTTCAGATCTTTTAGAATGCTCAGGCATCTCTTGTCCAGTCTTAGATTCAGATCCGGAAGCGCTTGAATTCCCACTAAGGCTAATGCTTGGAGTAGGTTCTCTGGCAGGTAGTTGCAGCTTTTCTAGAGGAACACTGGCTAGTCTTCTTTCCCTGTATACCATGAATCTTTGGAGGTCATCTGGAGACAATCGCGATTGAGCTTCCCACAAAATTCCCTGGAGTGAGATTTTACTCTGAAATAAATCATCAAATAGATCCTTCTTTCCAAAGAACACTTTTATCTTGACTGTCGTTGTGAAATCCTGGGCAACCTCATTTGGTTCAAATGGCCTTGCCGGGAATTTAAATAATTGTAGACACGTCATATTCTCTACTTCGGTGAACGTGTGACCTACATCGAACAATGAAAAGGCCCCACAAGCTACAGGAAACTGAGGCCATATGGCTTTCTTTTTGTCTTTTAGGTCTTTAGTTAGGTCGCCTTCTGAACAGGTTTGATATGCAATTTCTCGAGCCAGAAGTTTGTCAGGAATATACAAAGGCAGGACATGAGGGGGATGGTGCTTCCAAATACTCTAATATAGGTGAACCATTCTTCTGTGAACCATCTTGCGATGGGGATGATATCTATCTATGCCTCAGGTAAGCACCTCGGGGGTTCTTTATCATACATCATTCTATACATGGGTAAGATAAGCCCGTGACAAATTTGGTAGAAATGTGGAATGAACTGAGAATCCCATAATATCTTATGATAAACGTGGATGGGTAATGGGTCCTGAGTTGTCCATTTCCAACCCATAGCGGGAAATTTAGACACATAACAAATGGAATCCATAACATATGCGGATAGGTAAAAAGGAGGATAGATTCTTTGAGACATGGATCTTTTAGACCGGTAATTGGTAATAGCCATGAATAGGTTATCAGAAAAGATCTTGGCCCAATCTATAATAACGGCATTTGTGGCAACATTGATCAATGGTAACCATTCAGACGAAAACTTATTGATATCTGGCATCCCAAATAATCTACAAAGCATGGCCGCAGCAAAACAATACGGAGAGGTGAGGGAACCAGTGCTGTACATACCGTTTTTATCTTTCTTGAGCGGTTCATCTTTTCTGGACCAATCTTTGGTGGTCTCTGATAGGTTTGGGTTCTTCGCCACAAATTTTTTAATGAATTGTGCATTGTAAGTCGCTTGCTGTTCAGGAAGATGATACATGAGCTTTATGTCTTGTGCAGCGAATGACCCGATGAGCCCATGTCCTTGAATCTTGAACTGTCTATCGTTAATTTCTACATTGTCAAGTATCCACTTGATCATATCCGTATATGGGAGAATTTTAGGTCTTGCTGCTATCCGATGAAGGAATGAGCACGCTAGTTCTTCTAAGGATGCTTCGTAAGAGCCTGTGAGTCTGCGACAGCGGTAACCTTCATTATTCTGGGGTTTTCTTCTTCAAGCAGTCTGTACATGCTTTGCCACATCGATATCCCTGCGTCTCTGCTACAAGCTGTGTCTGTATATAAAGGTGCCATTTCCTTCACCTCAGAGCCCTGAGCCTTATTTTTCTTTCCCATTTCTTCGTGCGTATGGCTTGGTATCGTCCTTCATTCATTGTTCCTGCAACTCACAAGCGAAATGGAAATGACTGATCAAGAAAGGTGATGGGAGAGTCTTAAATGCAGCAGATATATCAAATATGCCACCTTACGTGAAGTAATGCTTTGCAAAAGCACGCGTCTACATTTAATAGATGACAACTAATTCCCTTATTATCATTAAAAGCACATGATCTTGAGTCAGATTATGGTAAGTGGCTTTTCTTCAATAGCGTGCCTGAAAGATTCATGATGGAGTAATTTTGTGATTTGGTTCGCAATCATCGCAGATCGCGACATCGCATTTTTGCACTATTGCGCTCTCGCACCGACTCACAAATATAACATCGCAGAGCTGATTTGGCTTAATATTGCAACCATCGCTTTATCGCGATATCGCAACATCGCAGATCACAGAATTTTTATGCTTGCCATATTTTGTTAGCCCATTCCCTGCGATATGCGATCTTGCGATCGGTTATCGCAAATCGGAGAATCTTGAAGTCTTTCTCATTGGCATTACCTTATTGCGATGCGATATATTGCTTAGTACGAGAATTCTTGCACATACCAGGATTATACCCAAATGGAGGTGTTTTTCTATTATTTTATGATGCGACTTTTTAAAGATTTTTCTTATCATAAACTTAGGTTTCAAAGTATTCAAAAGATCTTCCTAAGCTTACGATGGTAACCTTATTTTGAAGAAAGGAAACTCTTGCTTTTCCTAAATTTTAACTAAGGGTCCCCATTCATTTAGTATTTTGGACAACACTAAAATGAAAAAGGAGGGGGGGGGGGGGTTGTTGCTGGCCACAACATAATCTTACTGACAGGAAAAATTTTAAAACCAAAAATGTTATAGCAAGCAATATGAAGCAATTACCTTAAAAGTAATGTTAAAATTAATAACAAGTAATGTATATGGGTGGCGGATATCATTACTTTAATGGCATACTTACATATGTTTCCTTCATGAATGCAAGAATCACAATTCTCATAAAACTAGACTATGATTCTAGTTAGAGATTAAACTATGGCCATCATGCTATAAAAATAACTTATAAATGGTATAATTGCTATAAAATTATTATACCAAAGTAAAGGATGGTGAGATCATGTTATAGTATAAAGACTATATAACTGTACAAATTGTGGTCAAATTAATCATTTGATTAGTGCATCTGCTTATAATGTGACTCGTCCTTGGGTTGAAAGAAAGTATGGTTAAAGAGGAAATTTAACTTAAAACCGATTTCTAGGACATATGCATCTTTTGAAGGATATGTATAATAGAACCTATAAGTATCCTTGAAGGCAAACCATAGTAATTGGTCATGTAGCAAAAAGGGTATGGACCCGTGGGTCAATTAAATGATATTTAAAAATCTATTTAAAATAGATTGATATCATAATTTGTACCAAGAAATTTTGAGAGGATCTCTTATCAGATTGCGGTGATAAGGTGTCTAGACAACATAAGGGAATGTTGCGTGAATCAAACAGAATTCATAAATAAATAACTCAGCTTTGGTAAAGGGTGATTTAATGTTAATAATGAGCTAACATGTAAATACCCTAAGATCATAAACACTTACAACTATAAGCAATGTAGGATTATAAGTAGTAAAAACTTTCATGTATAACTACATGGAATTATGCATGGTCAATAGGTTGTTGAAGCATAGATAGAGCAACAGTAAAACATACGAGGTGAATTAATGATCTCATGAATATTAAACTTCAACAACTATGAGTTAATAATCTGCTTTAGAACATTAAGCAGAAGGCATGATTAAGAGGAAAATATGTATGAATCCAATAATATGCAACTGATATTGTAACTACATGACCTTTGGAATTGATTTACATAGTACATAGATGAACCATGATAAATGAATGTTGGTATGATACTAACATGGTGGAAAAAATGTGTGGATATGTTTTATGTCATGCAAGTGATACCATGAGGATGGTATTATAGGTTGTACCATAGTTGGACTATGTACATCAGTACATATTGTACCGTATGAATACATATGCTACAATGTTGAAAAATGAAATGTGTATTGGTGTGTATAACATATCTTGTGTGCAGGTATGTAGTAGTCATTGGATAGATGTCTGGCCAGGTAAACAAACCTAGAGGTTAACTAGAAGAAGGAAAGTAAGTTTGGTATAAGTAATTATGGCTAATCACAGTTTGGTGTACATACAATTACGATGAATATATGTATATGAATATATATATATTATGATGTGAAATAATCTGTTATGACTTTGTAGACATATTAATGTGGAAAATATGCTAACTGATGTATTATATGCAGAAAGATTATAAGAAGTTGGTGTTCTACAAGAACACAAACGCTTGAAAGAATGAAAGCAGAGGACATGCATTCTTTGGATAAAATAAATGATAAGAAATAGCTACTTTAATAATAACATAATATGATATTTATCATCGTTAAACTTTGCATCGAGAAATTCTCACCAACGGTTTGAAAAAAAATGTGTGATAGGTAGCTATGGAAGGAGAGATGCTAGAACACTCCTTGAGACTGATGTAGCTATGTAAGGAGAGATGCCGGGAGCACTCCTTGTGGAGATGTACATCGGAAAAATTTCATCAAATGGCAAAGCCATGAGAGCTGTTAATTAGAAACCAGCTACCTGTGAACGAGGACATGATGTGATACACTGAGGATGGTGTAAAATTTAAGGGGGGGAGTATGCAACACCCCTCTCTTGTGTACTAAATTATGGTAAACCTAAGCTAAGTTAAAGCTAATTGTGATATCCTCCCTTTTGTGTTAAATGTTGTAAACCTAAGCTGAGGAAAGCTAGGTTTGATACCCTCCTTTGTGGGTTAAACTATTCTACACCTAAGCTGAGGAAAGCTAATTGATATGTGATATGAAAAGCAAATGTATTATTAAATAAATTAATAAAATAAATCACTTAGAGGGTGGAGCACAAAGAGAGAGGATATTCTTTCCAAATCCCATGCGGAATGGGACAGAGATGAATCTTTCATGATAAGCTTCTAGATGGGATTCTAGATAAGCTTGGATGGATTGGATATCCATCAGACATAAAAGCTTTATGGGAGATAAAGGAAAGCTTTTATGTGGAAAAGTGTCTTGGGAGATAAAGATGAGCTTTTCTGGTTAAGACCTAGGTAAATGGAAAAATCCATAAAGCGGGATGCCGCTAATAGTAACTAAATCATGAAAGAGGGTATTAAATACCCAGTGCATCGATCAATGGAGGACAGTTGATCCTTGGCAAGATCTTCGGCTCGGGGGGAATCAGAGGTGATTCATGGCTGGGTGGTGGTGCTCCTCCCTCCAAGTGAGGTTTAGTTGGTGTCATTGCATGGAATGATTGTATGTCGATTTCTTACCTTTCTTGTGATTATTTTATTTAGATCAATATTGGATATGTTACTTGTCTTAGCTTATGTATTGGTTTGATGCTATTTCTACTCATGTGATGGATTCGATTCTTATGCATATGAATGAGTAGGATACCAAATAAATCTAATGGAAATGTTCTTTATGTTAGTGAAGGAATTTTTATTGTTATATAAAGCCTCTGGTTAATATAGAAGATGGTAGTAGATGGTTGTAGATTATCATAGTATAATGTAGGTAACGTGATAATCTATGATGGTCAAGTTTTCTATTTCATGTATACCCTATAAGGATTGATTTGCATTTTGTCAATTTCTTAAGAGTAATATTTATGATGGAAATGATGGATTCTTACTATGCATGTGTTCTTAATGAATCCTTATGTAGCAGAAGGGCCTATTAAATGGATGAAAACACTTTTGAACAATCTGATTAAAGAGTAGATGTGAGGAAAGTGTTACATGTTATTATCTGAGTTAATTTATAAAGTTTATGCATGCATTATGCTAAGCAAGTTATTGGAATAGACGCATGCAGAGAAACTAGGAAGTAGATTCTAGTCTTACATTTAAAAGTCGATACCATGAGTGTCACAAGGGGCTTGAAGCTTGCGTGCTATGGTTCCTCCTAATATTATTTTTAAAATCATGGGGAATTAGGGGTTATTTTCCAGGTAGGAGATGGGGTTACGTTACATGTATTTATATTTTTTAGCTAGCGATTCATTCAAAATAACTTCAATATGCAAACACAGGCTATATTTGACTTTTCCCAAAATAAGATTGAACTGTAACTACCTCACACTCGAAATCTGGACTACACTTAACTCAGCTTATCTCTTCGTACATCACTCTACTTTGATCTTGCTAGATCTTTGTGTGGGAGTAATTACTACTTTGAAGGTTGTGGCCTGTTTGGTATGTTGGTGCTACAACTCATGGGAAACATTATCGGTGATATGGGAAAGATGGTACATGTGAAATAAGAGATTCAAATTTTTGTTCAATTAAATGTTAAAACAAATATTATTTTTTCAATTATAATAAAATATACTTTATTTGCTTTAAAAAAACTATTATAATTTGCATTGGTCAATGCTAAAATAATAATAGAGTGGTCAACGAGCAAATTGATTGCTAAAGTTCTGCTTAGATAAGGATTAATTACTATAAATCAAAATATCTCTCTAAATTATATTGCTAAATTTATGAGAAAATGTCATTTTCCTTATTAATTAAACTGTGACAATAATTTATATCTAAATACAATAAACCAAACATCAATCTAAGCTAACTAGAAGTGAACAAATTAATGAATATAAATGACTCTCTCCAAAAAAACTATCAAGTACAACTTCTTTGTTTAATAACATTCAACCATTCCTTTGTTACTAAGAAATAATTTTCTTCTAACTATGTGCTTCATTACCCTAACTAACATTCGCTTAGTAAAATTTCCACCATGGAAAAAATAAAACACAATATTCTATAGCTATCCAAATCCTTTCATTATCTATACAATCCAAATAGCTTTCCGTATATCATGTCAATGCGCTTTTTCAATCTTTTCTTCCTATTCTCACAATGTGACAACGCTCATATTGTTCTTTGAATTCTTGCTTAAATGGTAATAATATAATATAACATAAAAAATAATCATATAATATCTTAAAATTATATTAAATTAAAAAAAATGTTGTAAGTTGAATGAATCTTGTTAAGTGTGAAGCCAAATTCATGCAGGATTCTAGATCCTTCTACAACGCCATTACTTTCTAGATCTCCATCTAAATCACATGCAGGATTCTAGATCCTTCTTCAGCGTCTATAAATTTGTAATTGCTCTGGCCAAGTAAACCAAGCAAAGGTCCAGGCCTGCTATGTAATGCAAAGTGATTTCTGTTCTCCAGTGATTGTTTTATCTATTTCGTTGTTTCTAATTGAGTAATCTTGTTGTTTCTCCATTTGTCTATCTCTGAAATTATTCTTTGTTATTGTTGTCTAAGTCTCTGAGTATAAATATGTTGTGTGTTATGTATGCTCTGAACTAACAACTGGTATCAGAGCCAGGTCTGAATATCCACTGTGCAATTTGCTTAGTGCCATCGCCTTACTCTAGCAGCGTTGATTAAAATGTTGGTTGTTACCTCTGGAGCTATTGAAGGATATGTCCAAGAAATCAAAAATCGTTGCGAAGAAGAGAGTCTAGGAAAAGGATTTGTTCAAGAAATAGTTGAGGAACTAGCTGAGAAGACAGCTGTTACAAGAAATAAAAAGGCCATGGGCATATGGTGAAATGTTCCATGAAGCCTAAAACGTGGAGTGCGTAAGTGCTTTACGTGGAGTTCGTAAATTCTTTTTTTCATCAAGCTTGCATATATACAAACCAACATATGTATGTGTGAAATGTGAAAAGGTTAAAACATTATATATGTTTTTTTATATTTATATAATTATATGTTGGAATTTTGAAAAGTATATTTTAAAAAGGAGCAGGAAATTTGAAAAGGGTATTTTAAAAGGAGGAAGGTCATTATTACTAAATTTTAAAGAGTAATAATTAAAGTTTTATTTTTAAATGGAGTTTTTTTTTTTGGGCATCAATATATTGAAAATGGAGATAACAGTTACAGAGATGGAGAAGTTGAGCGGGGCTAATTTTTCCCTATGGAAATCACAGATGGAGGATATACTGATTTTGAAGGATCACTATTTGCCGATTGAGGGCACAACAAAGAAACCCTCGTTGATGACAAATGAAGAATGGAATAAGCTATATAGAAAGGCGATTGAAACAATCAACCAATATCTAGCAAAGAATGTGTATTTCAATGTGTCTGGAGAAAAGACGGTTGAAGGATTATGTGTATTTCAATGTGTCTGGAGAAAAGACGGTTGAAGGATTATGTGTATTTCAATGTGTCTGGAGAAAAGACGGTTAGGATTATGAAAGAAGCTCCATCATATATATGAGAAGAACACGGCATCAAACAAAGTGTTCTTGATGAAGAAGCTTTATAATCTCAAAATGAAGGAGGCTGCTTCAGTTGTTGAGCACTTGAATGCATTTAATATTATTATGAATCAGCTTGCCTCTGTTAAAATCATTTTAGATGAAGAAATTAGAGCTATTTTGTTAATGTGTTCTATGCCAGATAACTGGGAAAATCTAATTGTAGCTATGAGCACTTCAATAACTATAAGGACCCTGAAGTTTGATGATGTCAACAACAGTTTAATGAATGAGGAACTGCGACGCAAGTCAATTATAGAAAACCAAGGAGGAGAAGCTCTAGCTCTAGCTGATCATGGTAGGAGAATGGATCGAGGCCAGCAAGGACAATCAAGATTGAGAGACCAATCAAAATCAAGGAGAGGAAGGATCATCTGCTCTCATTATGGAAAACCCGGGCACATGAAGAAAGAATGTCGATTTTGGAAGAAAGGACAGAAGGATCAGAGACCATCTAATACAAATCACAAGCCATCTACCACAAATGAAGGTGAGACTATTGTTGTAGCCAAAGATTGTGATGTGTTGTTTACTATTTCAGTAGAGGACGCATGTGTATATACATCTAGCAGTAGCTTTTATTGGATCCTTGACTCTGGGGCATCTCATCATGTAACCCCATGCATAGATAGTTTTGTTTCATATAATCCCGGTGATTATGGTAGAGTGCATTTGGGGAATAATAATTTTTGCAGTATTGTTGGAGTGGGAGATGTCCAGATCATGATGAAAGATGGACAAGCTATATTTTTGAAACAGGTCAGGTATGTACCAGAAATGTGCATGAGTTTAATCTCTATGGGACGACTGGATGATGAAGGCTATTCCACAAGCTTTGGAAAAGGAGTTTGGAAAATTAGCAAAGGAGCATTGTTCGTGGCCAAAGGACCCAAGACAGGAACATTATACACATTGAAGACACTGATAGGAAAATCAAATTTGGTTGCTGTCACAAGAAAAGGAAATTCAACAGATCTATGGCATAAGCGCTTGGGTCACATGAGCAAGAAGGGATTAAAAATCCTTATTGGTAAAAATTTATTTCCAGGTTTGAAATCCTACAATCTTGATCTTTGTGAGCATTGTATATATGATAGATAATGAAGGGTTTCATTCCTTAGAGGTGGCCATGACAGAAAGAAAAATGTGTTAGAATTGGTACACTCAGATGTGTTTGGGCCTGTTAACATCAAATAATTAGGAGGAGCATCATATTTTGTAACATTTATAGATGATGCATACAAGAAGGTTTAGGCATATCCCATGAAAAGTAAAAGTGAATTATTTGGAATATTTCAAAAATTTCATGTTGTTGTTGAAAGAGAGACTAACAAATTGCTCAAGTGTTTAAAAACAGATAATGGTGGAGAATATTGCTCAAATGCATTTAAAGAATACTGTAACTGTTTAGCATAAAGCATGAGAAGACTGTGCCTGGTACTCCTCAACAGATTCATGTCACAGAAAGGATGAATCACACCATTATGGAAAAGGTGCGAAGTATGTTGTCCAATTCTGGTTTGGAGAAGAATTTTTGGGCTGAAGCAGTCAGGACTACTTGCTACCTCGTAAATAGATCTCCAACTACAGCCTTGGATGGAAGCATCCCTGAAGAATTTTGGACTAGTACAAAGTTGAATTATTCTCACTTGAAAATCTTTGGATGTGAAGCATTTGTACATATTCCCAAAGAAAATAGAACTAAGCTAGATGATAAATCTATGAAATGCAATTTTTTGGGATATGCGGATGAATATTTTGGTTATCGTCTATGGGATCCAGTCAAACATAAAATTATTAGAAGCAGGGATGTTATGTTTAATGAGTCAGAAATGTTCAAGAGGACTGTAGGTGAGTTGGAGGTCAAGAAGGTTATTGACAGGTTTGAAGAGTAGCAGGAAAACATACCACCAATACAAGAAAATTAACAACAAATTTAGGAGCATGAGAACAACAAGTGGAAAATGATGAACAACAAGAAGAAGGAATCTTGCAGGAACCTTTATAGGAGATTCAACCTGATAATGCACCACCATAGTTGGTTCGTCGATCTTCTAGGCCTCATAAGCCTTCACAAAGGTATCCTCCTTCAAACTATATTTTGTTGATTGATGAAGGTGAACCTAATTGTTTTCAAGAAGCTTGTAAAGTTGAGCATAGTAAAGAATGGAAAAAAGCAATGGAAGAAGAAATGAACTCTTTGCTGGAAAATAAAACTTGGCAGTTGGTAAACCTCCCAAAAGGTAGAAAGGCTCTACAAAACAAATGGGTTTATAGGATTAAGCATGAAGGTGATGAAAAGAAGGAGAGGTATAAAGTAAGGCTGCTGATGAAAGGATTTGCCCAAAAGGAAGGTATTGACTTCATTGAAATTTTCTGACCTGTTGTTAAAATGTCACCCATTAGAGTCATTCTTGGTCTAGTTGCTACTTTAGACCTAGAATGTGAACAGTTAGATGTAAAAACTACATTCCTTCATGGTGAATTGGAGGAAGAAATTTATATGGAGCAACCAGAAGGCTTCATAGAAAAAAGAAAAGAAGACCTTGTTTGTAGGTTGAAGAAGAGTCTCTATGGGTTGAAACAAGCACCTCTACAATGGTACAAGAAATTTCATTCATTCATGTTGGAACATGGTTTTCAGAGGTTGGAAGCTCACCATTGTGTCTATATCAAGAGGTATGCTTAAGGAATGTATATCATATTATTGTTATATGTGGATGACATGTTGATTGTTGGGCATGATAAGAATAAGACCAATAGGTTGAAGAAAGATCTGGGTAAAAAATTTGCAATGAAGGATTTGGGACCAGCACAACAAATATTGGGCATGCGGATTATGCGTGACGAGAAAAACAAAAGGTCGTGGTTGTCACAAGAGAAATATATCAAGAAGGTGCTTGACAGGTTTAATATGAAGGATGCCAATCCAGTTGGTACACCCCTTGCAGCCCACTTCAAGCTGAGTACTGAATTATGTCCTAGTGATGACAAGGAGAAAGAAGAGATGAGCAAGATTCCTTATGCTCCAAAAGTTGGTAGCTTGATGTATGTCATGGTATGCACACTACCAAACATTACATATTTAGTGGGAGTAGTGAGTAGGTTCCTTGCCAATCCAGGCAAAAAACTTTGGCAAGCAGTAAAATGGATTTTGAGGTATCTCAAGGGTACTAGTCATTATTGTTTATGTTTTGGTCATGATGAGACTGTGCTTGAAGGATTTACAGATGCAGATATGGCTAGAGATATGGACACGAGAAAGTCCACTACAGGTTATTTGTATACATTTACAGGTGCAGCAATATCTTGGGTGTTAAGGCTACAAAGAATAGTAGCCCTCTCTACAACAGACGTAGAGTACATAGCTACAACAGAAGCTTGTAAAGAGATGTTGTGGATGCAGCGATTCCTAGGAGAGATAGGAATAAAGCAGGACAAGTATGTGTTATATTGTGATAGTCAGAGTGCTATTCACTTGGCGAAAAACCCAGCATTTCATTCAAAAACCAAGCACATTGACTTAAGGTACCATTGGATCGGAAATGTGTTGGAGGAAGAACAATTATCCTTGGAAAAGATCTATACAGATATGAACCCTGCTGATATGCTCACTAAGATTCTACCACAAAATAAACATGAGTTATGTAGAGGCATGGTAGGACTCGGTGTCACTTGATTCATGACTCTTATTTGGCTTCAAGTGGGAGAATGTTAAGTGTGAAGCCAAATTCATGTAAGATTCTAGATCCTTCTACACCGCCATTATCTTTTAGATCTCCATCTAAATCACATGCGGGATTCTAGATCCTTCTTCAGCCTCTATAAATTTGCAATTGCTCTGGCCAAGGAAAGCAAGCCAAAGTCCAGGCCTGTTACGTAATGCAAAGTGATTTTTGTTCTCCAATGATTGTTTTATCTATTCCGTTGTTTCTGAGTGAGTAATATTGTTGTTTCTCCATTTGTTTGTCTTTGAAATTATTCTTTTCTATTGCCATCTAAGTCTCTGAGTATAAATCTGCAGTGTGTTATGTATGCTTTGAACTAACAAATCTAAGAGGTTATGCAATATCAAGTATAACTGTATCCTCTCCCAGCATGAGCTGAAAATAAGTATTCAGATACTTTGTAACCACTATGAGCAGCTAAGATGTTTGTCCATAATACAGGTTGCTTAGCTTATAAGTGAAGTATGGTAGAAGTTGCTATGTGATTTTCTTAGAAGGCTATAGTAAGAACTAAGATTGTCCTATTTTTAAGTCTTATTCTTTTTGAGGCTGCTATATGCCAGTAAATTTTAATATATATATATATATATAATTGGTAATGCCAATATGTTTCTTGTATTGGCGTGGCACGTGTTGAAGGCTGCCACATGCAACTATATTATCCTAAACATAAAGCACGACATGGGTAAGATGAAATATGAACCTGTAACGAACATAGCTACACGAAAGCCTTAGCAGTGAGCTGGCCACCAAGCCGCCCCCTTAAAGCTAATAAAAATATATTCATTCTTTTTTACGCCAGGACCACTATTTTTTTTTTAATATATTCTTTTCAGTTTTACAAAAGGACCACCCTTTTTTAATGTGAGCCAACGTTTACTGATGTGATTATATGTTATTTGTCAAATGGTCATTTCAAACAATTTCCTTATGAAGAAAAACTTATTTAGCGATATAGAGAGACAAATACTTTTGCCGTCTGAAAACATAAATCCAATGTAAAAGGTGACAAGGGAGGAATACTTTTGCTGATTGCTCTAAAAACATAAATCCAATGTAGGAGGTGACAAATGGGATAATAAAGAATATTTGACAAAATGTAAAGTACTCAACTCAGTTAACCACGGTAACCACTTTACAATGTCCAACCATTATTGGGAGGGTTTGGTAGGGCTTTCCCACCATTTAGTTGTACCATATGAGACATCCATTGCATGCTCTCTCAAATCTTTCCTTTCCATAACCGTAGGGAGGTGTGTATCCTTGGTCGTTATATTCTGGTTATATACAGTATATCTGTTATTTCTGGTCCATCTCATTGTTTCTCGGAGTCTGGATCAATATTAGTATAGTTGTATTCAGGTTGTGTAATTCTACGTCTACGTCTACGTGTGTTTGCCCCTTCTAAACACACGCCATCCCAATCCCTCCAAACAGATTTCTTCAAACTCATTTTTCTTTGTGGCGAATGTGTCAGGGCCCCTCAATAACTCTTCTAATCCAAAATCAATTAAACAGTCGGATTGTGAGGAGAGAAAATTGCAGTAAGGAGATGATAGATGGTCTAGAATCCACAAATTCTCGGGTAAAGTACATACATCTCTTACAAAACAATGTGTCGCAGAGATCTCTCATCCTAAACTCGACATAGAACAAGTAGAGTTTCCAGCTTCTTCACACTCAACGTGATTAACATCTTCCAAAGGCAGTGGGGTCCAAGTCATCAGGCGTGATTGAATCATTCACAAGTAGGTCGGGCCATGACTTGAGAAATTAACAGTTTCTTTAAAATTACATAGTTTAAAGGGTTGAGCTGAGCTACAATTAGAACGCCCATAATCGTTCCAATGGTTTTGTCTTACTATTCCAAAGAGTTTCACTCCCATCGTTGTTTTCACAGCGGAAGTTGTGAAGACATGATGTTGTAGGGAAGGATATTTTGACCTTCTCCTGAGATTTTGCTTACTCGTATTGGTTTGAGACTCATTCAGTCATAATACTTTCTGGCTCAAATGAGTGTTCTAGTTCTTGATTTCGTTGTCAGTTAGCCCAGGGAGTTGTCTAGCTATCAGCGACCATATGCAATATTTTATAGAGACATTCTTCCCATCTATTCAAGTACAGAGTAGAGCAGGTTTCGGTAGCACCTTCGCTGAGCTTTGTCTACGTTAAAATCATTTTTCCATTAACAGGTTCCCCTTTTTCCTTGTATTACCACACTTCAATTATTTGAAAAAATTTCATAGGCCCACTAGTCACTTTGAAATCAGAGACGCGCCATTGCCACTTTCAATTATTTTAAAATTTCAAGTGCTCAGTTTGAAATAAAAAACGCACCATTCTCACTTTCAAATTTGGGAGGAAGAGGTGGCATTGAATAGTTTGAAATCCTAAATGATGCGATGGCATTGAATACCGACGTCTCATCAACGCATTAAATATATCTACACAATCCTAAATGATGATATGACATTGAATAGTGGAGCTTGTCGGAGGTAGAGTCATCGAGTTGCCGGAAATTCTATGGATATGTATGAAATTTCCATGGATATGTATGGGTCTCATGGATATGTAGCAGCATGAGTTGCCAGACGGAAATTCTATGGATATGTATGGCTCTCACGGATATGTAGCAGTGTGCAACCTACCTTCCTTCTGATGGATGCATGAGTCACGAGTGTACCATAACATGTACTTAGAGCTTATTAAATAACCTATAGAGTTGGAAATATTGGTGGCCAGTTTTAAGAGATTTGCAATAATATGTTGAATTTAACACGTTGAATTTAACATTGAATCAAATTAGATATAAATAAATTTAATTATTTTTAAAAATTAATAAATTTTAATATGTAATATTCAATTATATAAATTTTAATTTTTTTTAGTCAAACACAAATAATATGAGTTTGACCAAAAAACAAATACAATATCTACAACATGAGGAAAAAATAATAAGGAAAATATAACCGGAAAGACCAAACTATCTCATCTTGCTCACTTCGAAGAGTAAAGCAGTGAGCGGATTGAGGGTTACTATAGGATTCAAAGAATAGAGAGATGGAGATTGTGGTTGTCACAAGTAAGGATGACAATGTTCCACCTTTGGCCCAAAAAATGTAAAAAAGAGGAGAAGATCCACCACTACCTTATCGGAAGAAAGGTGGAGATGAAACTGCACCAACAAATGAACAAGAATCGACCCTTTAGCAAGAAGGAAAAAATGAAAGCTCAATTATCAAGTTTTTTATGTATCATTGTAAGCCTAGTTGAGACAGACCAACATGCATGTTATTCATGTTATGCTTTGAAACATTTCTCCATTAAGGGGGAGCTTGGAATAATGGAGAAATATAGGGTGTTCAAGATTAGTTGTTAGTTGATATTATGGGTCATATTTAGTTCTTGCATCCTATTTAGGAGGAAGTTGTTATAACTCCTCAACAAATCCATAATCCTATATATGTATGAACATTCTGATTGATTGAATAGAAGTGTTTTGTGCAAGCACTCTTCAGGTTGATCTAGTTGCTCATTTCCTCCTTATTCTGTCTCTCCTAAATTTTAGTACTATTAGATATCACATTAATAGGGAGATGACCCATTAGCTCTAGGCATTTAAAATAATTTATTATTTTATGTGTAATTTATCATGATATTCTGATTAATTCCTAAATTATGGTTTCCTCCGTGTGGGGCAAAGTCATATCATTTTCATTATTTAATTCCAATTTCGAAAATATAATCACTTTCATCCAATATGTGATTTATACTTTGTTAGTGACTTAGGATGATGTTGCTATCCTTTGAATCCATTAAATGTTACAAGAATATAATATGATGAAACATAATTACAAAAATTTGTATTGAATAATCATGAGGACCATGCATTCAAATTATTAATAATTTGTTTGCATTAGGTAATCGTAATATCAATGCATTAATTTTAATCATATAGGATAAAATATATGAAAGAAACATGCCTAAATAACAAAAGAATGGCCTATCACAAAAATAATGCATATTATGATGTTCATTCCTATGTATAGGATGCAGCATCATGCATAGCTTTTAAAAGCATAAAAGCATACAATGTTAGGTGTAACTAACTTATATCTATTTTTCTGGATACCATGTTCAAATAACCTTCTAACATTCATTAATTATCAATTACAGTTCTTGATAATTTCATTATTGATCACATAAAGTTCTAATTATACCACATATATGCACAATTGATTCATGTTTTCATGAAATGTATATAAATTTTGGTTCATTTGATATTATCGTGTTTGAGGCACTAAATTTTCACTATATTTCATAATTAAATAACTCAAATCATAGTAAAAATATTCATATGTATATATTAAAAATCATATATTTATAATCATATATATATATCTTAATAATTAATTACATTCTTTCGCTCTCTATATAACAACTAGTATCTTAATGTAATTTATAAACTTACATTCTGTAATTTATAAACTTACATTCTGTAAAAATCAAGATGGTTGGAAAACTAGTAAAAATATTTCTATGTTATCAAACCTTTCAAAAAAAACCATTACAGAGAGAAAAGGAAAAAACAATTATAAAGAGAATTTCCCATACTTATTTCCTACCCATGGGAATGGTGCTAATTAATAAGGACCTCAAATGGACAAGTCACCCGTATAAATTCAACCCAGAACTAAACGATATTTCACATTTACCCTTAGCAATCAAATATAAAGAGATATCTTAATTTAGAGAAAAAGAAATAGTGAAATCAAACACCGCTCATATTAGAAAGTTTAAAATTTAATTTGAAAATGATGATTATATTTGGTGAAGGAAATCTTTTCCAATCCAATAGAACACCTTTTGATCTCTCCAAAACATAATACACTAAATGATGTAATCATAACCAATTTCTTTCTAAATGATGTAATCATAACCAATTTCTTTCTTGATAGAATCAGTAACCCTTATAGTTTATCCATATTTATAATGATTCCGTCAAACAAACATTATTAATTGAATTAGAGTTAATGGGATGATTATATCACTCCTTAAAAAAACACCTCATGTGAAATTACATGACTGCATATATGATTTTGCGGCAGTTTGTGTATAACCTAATCTACAAGTGCATTTTACTTCTAATTTTTTATTCGACTTTACGGAAACAATGATTTAGATAATTAACCGTATGAACTTAAAATAACTACTGTCTAATCAATAATTTCCGTCCATAAAACGAAGATAATGTGAAACAAACCTTAACCCACAAAAACTCGTGTAATTGTTCTCCACAACGACTTTTTTTTAATAAGGGAACACAGAAGAACAAAGAATTCGAGTTCTTCGCTGATGTCGACTGTCAAGATTGTCACCCTTTGTTACAATAACTATCTTTAGAAAGCAGTGACTGCCCAGTTAGGTTTGAAACTAGATAAAATTACAGATGCTCAATAATATATTCTATTAATTGTTGAATGAGGAAATTACACACATATTTATACAATCAATAGTCTTAAGATAGGAATGCTATCTTAGACGTATAGTAGTGTGAATCTCTCAACCACACACTAAACTAGGAGAAACTATATTCTAGCTTATTCCTATTATGTAGGAACAAACTCCTCAAATAGAAAATTACAACCATAGACAAGTAGGAATTAATTATTTCCAACTCCCCCCCTTAATGACTACTTGTCATGATAGTCAAATCCACCACCATCAGGCGAATTGCATGTACAAAACCTCGAAAAACACAATCTGCCACCCTCGGACAGATCCACAACTTCTCTGATCCCGTGGATCCCCTTGAAGGTGAATTGCTGTGATCCTGAACGAAAAACCCACGCCCATTGGCGCGATTAATGGCCTAACAGACGCACCAGTTGGCCTTCCTGGCGCTGCTGTCAGCGGGAAAAACGTGCCAATCCCCTTCTACTCAGAAAAAAATCATCTGAGTCCGAGCCAGGTGTTCTGCAGTCCACCTGCTCAATTGAACACAAAGCTCTCGTGTACACAGCCACAAAGGCAAGCTTGTCAAACAACGCATTGACATCCACGATTCCAACCACAAAGGCACCTCAAGCCACATAGGCGATTCAGCCACAAAGGCACTTCAGTCACACAGACTATATAGATGGTTTCTGGCTCACCACCAACCATCACTTTACAGTTACAAAAGATGGTTTCAGGCTGACCATAAACCATTACAAAGTGGTTTTGAGATCACCACGAACTTTCAGATGCCTTTAAAAATCTTACATC